>ML677334.1:23963276-24282191 GCA_007922305.1 Dermatemys mawii
CTTTGTCACTTTTAATGATGGAACTGTACTGGTATTGAATAATGGGGTCCTACCTTGCTCTAAAATTCTCGAGGATGAATGCTCTATACTTCTGTATTTGGGCATATACTGAGAAAGCAACAAAAATGGGAAGTGAATGATCATATCAGTTCTTTTTAAAATAGCATAAAATCATTGTGAAGTGATTTCACATTGCCTTTATTTAAAGCAATCAAAAAGTAAAAATGATACTCATGGCACCTGGAGACATTCAGGGCAATGTGATCTAAACACATTCTCTTTAAAAACAAGTAAACAAACAAACAAAAACATTTTTATACTGACTCAACAGTGTCAGCAATGTTTTGGTTCCTCTTCCAGTCGTTTGTATGGTTAAAAACAGTGCTTAGTTGTTGAATTTCTGATTTAAATCAAATCATTGTTACAGACTACTTTTTTTCATTACAAAAACCACTGATGTCCGCAGAACATTGAGAAAAGATTAATGAAACTTAAGTTTGGCCAGAAATTTGACCTACCTTAAGCACCCCCTTTGAACAGTTATGTAGATTTTGTGGCTGTATAGAAAACAGCCTTGTAAAACAGATTTGAAGTAACTTTGGGCTTATTTTGAATGTAGCAGTCTAAAAGTTTGTAACAAATTTTGGGCTTGTCTGGGGCTAGAAGGTGGGGATGAAACATTTTATAAAATAATACATCCATCACTTTCTGCTTCTTTTCAGCCTTTAAGTTTTCAAAGACTGAGGTTATGTCTACGCTGCAATTAGAAAATGTGACTACAGTTCGTGTAGACATACCTGAGTTAGCTAGAATCTAGATTCTAGCTAGCTCTGATATCAGTAGCATTGAAGTATCATCAGCATGGGTTTCCCTGCTGTCTGTACAAGCCTGCCCAGAATCCTCTGGACTTGGTGGTTAGCCTGCTCTGAAGTCCATGGTGCCAAGGTTTCACAGTTCTGCCACCCAAGCTAGCTAGATTAAAGCTATCTCAGGTATGTCTACTCAAGCTACAATTACATCCAGTGATTGGAGCGTAGATATATCCTGGGAGGTTATTCTCTGACTCTGGGTTCCTTCAGCACCATCATGTTCATTTTTTAAATACACGAAATAAGAGAAATTGTCAAAAGCACCAAAAGAATGTAGGGGACATAGTTCTCACTGATTCTGAAGTGCTTGTGACCAGCTTTATTATAAATGGGGGAGACATTCTACTTCACAAAATACGGCAGACTGTAGTAATGCAATCTTTTATGATGCTGAGGCAGAACAGAGAGGAATTCAACTCTATTTACATTTGTGTTCCAAATATATATCGAATGCTGAGTTTGTGGACGCAGAAGAGGGAATTTGAGTTCCAATGCTATATGGAAGTGGGTTACTCATTTAAGGGAGATGTGAAAAGGGAAGGGAAGAAACAGATTTATTTCTGGAAACAGACCGTTATGTATATTTTTCGCTCAGAAACATTTTTGCTTTCTCTCGGTGAGGTGTTGGGTCAGGAGTGGGAGGGCTGAGGGGGTTTGTGGTTGATCAAAGATGTCAACCCTTGGTTGGGATGATTATTATGTTTTGAAGTGTAAATATCCTGTTAGTACAGACCTCAGAACCCTCCTACGCTGTCCAAACAACTAATCTAATTTTTTAAAAATGAAGCAATGGCTTGAGCTGAAGATCAAAGAATGGCCTTAATGGTCAACATTTATTAAACATGGTAGCTTGCTGTGTGAAAAAATTCCTCCCACATGATAAAATTGGGGTAGGGATGTCCTTCACGTCTCCCATTTATATAGTGTGTTCTTCTGCAACAGAACATCATTCCATTAAGGGTTAAAACTGTCATCATTTTTAGCTGTCAGTTAGTGGTAGTAAAGTCTTTCTCTTTGCAACAGGATATTTATACAAATACTGTCTGAGTTTCTAATCTAAAGGGAAAATTGATTTGCAAGCTGTGTTTATAGTTTAGAAAATAACTGTCCCCAACTGGATTGCAGTTGGCTTGTTCAAAACAAATGGCAAAGCTAACGTCAATCTGTCTCAAGCTAAGGTCAGATTTGTATATAGTGTGAATATATTTACTTCTGAGTGGGAGGGGGTGGGAAGGTGGATGTGAGTGTGTATGTTTAAAGTGGTTTAAAAGTCAAAATTGTTCTGGGGTGAATTTAGCAGATAAATGTTCCATCCTGAAGCTAGTTCCCTTTCCCTCCAAAATCTAAAAGAAACTTCTTTAGCTCCCCCGTCCCTCTTTTTTAAGGACAAAGAAAAGCCCTGTTGGTCCAAAATCAGCTGAATTCTGAGGTGAGACATGATCTATTTAGATTATATTGGTTTTGTGATTAAAGCACTGAACTGGGAGTTAGGAGAGACAGACTCTACTTATGTGAGCGTGGGCAATATTTTTTCACAATTTAATTATTTATAAAATGGAAATAATACTATAATGTTTACCTGTGAGGGTTATGAGGGTTAAGGACCTGGTCCTATAAAGAGCTCCATGTGGAGAGAGAACCTGCACTCATACGGAGCCCATTGACTTTCTTTTGGTTCCTCACAGGCACTGGGGTTCCCTTGCATGGAGCTCTTTGAAGGATCCAGTTCCAAATTTCTTAACTTTTGTAAAGTGCTTTGTGAGCTGTTGAATAAAGATGCTTTAAAAGTTGTTAATATTCCATGTTGTAACTTTGCATGCACCATGTTCTACCCACAATTTATACAGTAAAAATAACATACTGAAATAATTTGATTTAAGGTTGTGCTGGGCTTTATCTTCAAAATCTTGACTCCGTAAAACTACATTTTATGGTGGGTACAATTTTTTTATTCTATTTGTGTTGGTTGTTCAGAAAAAAGATCTTGATGATGAATCGGCAGCATCACACCCAGAATAATTTTTCTGCATATTTGAAGTAGTGCAAACTATAGATTGATTGTGATATACAAAGAAGTATTAAGAAAGGATATTACATTTTTAAAAAATAAAGAAGTAAAAAACCCACACATTTCTGTGCAAAAATCTCCTTTGAGGTTGACGTTATGCAGTCTAGACTATTATGTCAACTTGTCTTTGAAGAAAAGTAAACAAAAATGTTCAGCTGAAGAAAGTTTTAGGGATTTATAGTAACTAATGCCTCAGTAAATGGCTGTCAATGCGTAACAATCCCTTAAACACCTGGGTAATTGTGAGCTTTGAAGCTGAGCCAAAAATGTTGTTCCTCATCCCTAATTAAAATAAGAGGCCTTTAACTTAGTTGTTTGAAGGTGAGAGCTCTGTTTATTCTCACTGCTTTCTTGGGAAAACTTCTGCCTAGTTGGGGGGTGAGGGTGGGGAGGGCGGAGGGAGAAAGAGAACTGTTGGGAAAACAGAAAACCTTTTTCCAATATATACTTTGTAAAATTTAGCTTTTTATAGTGGTGGTGTTTTTCCTGTGGCAGAATTCCATGTTATAATGTGTACTCAGGACAGAGAGAAATTATTGTAATCTGGCAATTTCACTAACTATAGTAACAAAGATTAACCACTTGACTAAAATATGAGCTAATTAGTGTTTAGTTAAATAATTAAAATGAATTAACACCCACAGACGTTTTGTTGAAAGGTTTATTGAGATTTTAGCTAAAGAAATATTTAATTACAGGGGAAAACACCATAATTAGATGCAAACTATTCCTCCCATAAATGCCCTGACTCTATGGCCAGGATGCTGGTGTTAAGAATAGTAGCTATAGTTTTGATATTTATATCTGGATATTTATAAATGGATTCTCTTCCAGACAACTGGAGTTAGGGCAGAATTTATGATTCACACAGACAAATCATACTTCTCCCTTAGACTGTGAGATTCTTTCAGCCATTTGCAATGGTTGTCTTGACCTTTGTTCGCAGGGCTTGATCCAGTGTCAGGTGGAGGCTATGGAAACACTCCCATTTACTTCAGTGGGTTTTGAGTCAGACCCATAAAGTGAGGTCTGGAGGAATGAGCTCCTAACTGAGTGAGGAATTCCTGACTCTCATCTCTCCAGTCCGCTTGCTGTGTAGTCTTGGGAAAAATCACTTCACTTCACTGCCTCAGTTCCCCCCATTTATTTACTTCCCCATAATAATATAAATCTATCACTTATACAGTGTTTTACATGTTTAACCTGCTGCACAAATATTACTGAATTAACTATTTGCAGGAGTTTGAGTATTAAGTATGATTAAAATCTTGATTAGGTTCTCAGATATCACAGTGATGATGAGCAGTGTAAATGCAGAAAAAGAGAACTGTCTGTGGATATAAAATACCAGGGACAATTTAACTACGTGTTAAGAAATAGTTCATTTTGATGTTGGAACTTCACTTCTATATACTGAATTCAAAAGTCCTCTCTTCTCTACATATGCAGGAGGCTACGTAGTATCCTTCAAATGAAGATAAGTTTGTGGATGGATCAGTGATAACATCAGATTCTGTGTCTTGAATCTGTGCTGTAGATATTCCTTCCTATCAGGTCATAGGTAGCTTGCTCAGACTACCTCTTGCTCATTTGTGACTCTTCACTAACAGTCTTTCTCTTTCACTCTCCTCCAGTTTTCTCTGCTTGGTCCATGTCCCCTATCCATTCCTACCTTTCTGCTGCTCTTATGTGCAGAAATATGATGCAGTTTTTAATAATATGGTCACAAACTATTTTTTTCCACAGGACCCCTACCTCATTCATTGCACAGGATGGACGGTGCTCACTGAATGGCTAGCTATTGAATATTTTATTTTATCTTCATTGTTCAATGTGTGGCCCTGGGCCTCTGCTCATGGCACACTATTCAAACCCTGCTCTGAAGAGCAAATTAATATTTCTCCTGGGCTTTTTTTATAGCACTCCTCATGATAGAATCTGAGTGTTTCACAAACCTTAATCAATCTTCACTACCCCAATTTTACAAATGAGGAATTGAGGCACAGACAGATTAAAGTAAAACATGTCCATTAATTTTGGGTGCCTAATTTGAGATAGTTAAGGGCCTAAGTTTTCTGAGTATTTAGCATTTTACAGCATTTCATATGTTCTGAACTGGGCTCAATTGACTTCTGTTGCAGCTGTGAGTGTTCAGCACTTCTACAAATCTGGCCTCGGGTGTTTCAAATTGGGCACTCAGGAAATGAGGAAAACATATTTAGTGACCACCTGTGAAAATGGTGGCAGGCATAGAATCCTGTTCCCCAGGGCAGCTTTCAGCTGCCTTAACCATCAGACCTTCCTTTCTCTTCCTGCAATCCCCTGCCTCATTCACTGCATACCTTCCAATTTCTTCAGTAAATGAGGCAAGGAGCTTATGGGCAATGGCCTTGTTTGCTACACAACCCTGATTAATTGCTGAGCAATCATAAGGCATACACAGATGCGAACAAAATTAAGACTGCACAGCCAGCCTTATTTTTGGCATGTCTTAAGTTTCAAGTGCTTGATTGGTATGGTCTTAATACTGAAGTTTTTTGGTTTGTTTTTGCAAAAATGTAGACAATTACTCATAGAGAGCCATATTTATCCCTTCTTACCCCACGAGCTATCAGCAGGGTTAGAACCTTTAGATTTGCAACACAGACCTCTGCCATTTGAGCTAAGAGAATAATTGATGGTAGTAGTAGGTTATTATCCTCTATGGGGGTCTGTGAACACAGGAGGAGGAGGAGACAGATGCACATTGTGCCAGTGGGTTTCACAGATATTTTCAGACAGCAGAGGAATGTTGAGACTTGGGAATCCTGGGCTTAATACTGGTTTCGGGAGGAGAGTGTGCTGTAGTAGTACAGACCCCTTTCTGTTCCCATCCTTCCCAAGCCTGGCCACTCCAGCTTGTCCCTTTTTCAGGATGTCTCACTCCTCACCCTTCTGTATTTCTGTTAGACTTTCTTCTCCATGCTGCCTGAATACCAGCAGGGGTGCCTGAAAGCACAGGAGAGGCTGCTTTTAGTTTTGGGACCCGGAGCTACAGTGGCCTTCAACTGGCAGGAGGAGTAATTGCAGGGAAAGTTCTGCTCTGCCGTGAAGCCATATGATAGTGCATGCTCTGTTGTTCTGTGGGGATGACAAACAAACGTTCAAATTGCCATCTAGGAGCATCCTCGATGCAGATGTAATCTTCAGAGAATTTAGCTACTGAACTCTGTGTCTTTACTGAGCATGGAAAAAATTTGCTGAATTTTCACAGGGAGAGCAGAAGGCACATCACTACATAGAGCAGGCCTCTGCCAAATTTCAAATCCCTGCTCCAAAACACAGAGTGCTAGGACTTCTCTATGAAATGACTGGAAACAGTTTTTTAATGTGAGGTAAACATTTTCTCCTAATTTTGTTCCTGGAAACTGCTAAGCCATTTTTTTCCCTGAAAATTAAAATCTCAGCACAAGGAGTTATTTTGATAAAGTTACAACAGCTAGAAACAGGCCTTATGGTGGTTTCAGGCTGCCTTAACTATAGGTGCTTCTACTAGTGTCACGTATAACATCTGTGGAAAAATACTTCAATAATTGGCTTCATAAACCTGTACCAAGGAGAAGAGCTAGTGGAATAGTGGTGTTGGTTGGAAAATGGTGAGAATTTTTAGAGGAAATTTATTTTTTTGACAATTTAAAAAATTGACCCAGGTCTGTTGAATAGTCTATGAACCTGTTTGTGAACAATAGTTGAATTGAAAAGCCTGATTTTTCTAGTGGCTTTTTGTCTTATGTGGCCATTCATACCTGTGCAAAGTGGGTGTAAAAACTTAGTTTTGGTGTAAAGTGGAGAATTTTGATTTGGTCGCATTTTACACCACTTTTCACTCACTCCACACACATGTAAAAGGTTTTCTAAAATGCAAGATAGTGACGAATCAGGCCCTGAATTTCAGCTTGATCTGTCCATACTCCTTGTTAATTTGATGTGTTATGAGTGTTTGTAAGAGTGTAGGTTTGCTCCATACATGTTTCCGAAAAGTTTTGTGACCAAACACATTTGTTTTGGAAGTAACGTGTCACTTACTTAGGGTTTGGGGCTTAGAGGAAGGCAGGCTGAAACATGTTAGGGTGGAGGAGAGCAGAGACGGTTTACAGGAAACAGACTGAGGAGGGAAATTCAGAGGACAGACAGAGTGCAGAGACTAAGTGCACCCACTTGCACCTGTGTAGCCCATTTCAGAGGGTACTAGGGAATAATCTGGAAGATGTATTAAGACTCTGGGCTGATTCAGCAGTTAATCCCTCTATATTAGTGATGTTCCAGGGTACATAGAATTCCTGGTGAAGCCCGAATCTTGCAACCAGAGAATTTTTCCAAAGTATACAGCAGGTAACCACCCTGCCACTTGCTGCTTCTGGAGGCGAAGGTCACAGAATTTCCCTGGAAACACTTTTCCCATTGGAAGGGGGGAAGCAAAGACTCCTGTGGGAAAGGCTGCTGAGTCAACCACAGAGTGTGGTTACTAACAGAGGGAGGAGAAAAGCCTTTCCACTATAAAAAGGAGCTGCACTAAGAGCCCTAATATATGACATGCTTATTTTTCCATGAGTGATCTCATGTAAACCAAACTACTGGGCAATATGACATAGCATTTGGCCAAAAATAAAATGTAAGTCAAACAAAACTTTTTCTGTAACTAACCTTTGGTGGGAAAAGGGGAACAGGTAACCTGTTTTCTCATTTTCCTTACATTCTTATTAATTGTAATGTGTTTTTGCAAAAGAAATAGTGATAGGATTGGTGTCAGAGATCCTAATTAATGTGGCAATATTGGCTCATCACACATAAGAATTGTAGCCCTTTACATAAAAAGGGATAAATATTAGGAAACAGAGAGACATGGTAATAACTTTTGGCCACTGTACAGTCTAGAAAAGAGGTGGGCAAACTGTCCTGCCTGGCCCTGAGCTCCCGGCCAGGGAGGATACCCTCGGTCTCTCCCCTGCTGTCCCCGTCCCCTGCAGCCTCAGCTCGCTGTGCTGCTAGCACTCTGACACACTGCTCCTGCTGGGTAGTGCTGCAGCAGCATGGCTGGCTTCAGCATGGCTGCAAGCTCTTGCTGCTCTGAGTGGCATGGTAAGGGGGTGGGGAGCTGGAGAGGTGTGGATAAGGGGGCAGAGGGTCCCGGGGCGGGCAGTCATGGGACAGGGGGCAGTTGGATGGGTTGGAGGTTTGGGGAAAGGGCGGTCGGGGAGGGGGATTGAGAGTAGATGGGAGGTTTCCGGGGCAGGGGGCGGTTAGGAGAGGGGGTGTGGATATGAGTCGGGGTGGTCAGGGGACAGGGAGCAGTTGGATAGGCGAGGGAATCCCACAAAACCTATTAGGGGGCAGGGGGAGTGGATTGGGGGTGGGGCAGTCTGGGGACAAGGAGCAGGGGGGTTGGATTGGTCGGGGGTTCTGGCTGGGGCAGTCAGGGATTGCGAAATGGGAGTGGGTGGATAGTGGGCAGGGGGCCAGGCTGTTTGGGGAGGCACAGCCTTCCCTACCTGGCCCTCCATACAGTTTTACAACCCCAGTGTAGCCTTCAGGCCAAAAAGTTTGCCCACCCCTGATCTAGACTCTATTTACACCCAGGCCTCACTGGAGTAAGGCTTAAAATCCAGTTACCAACACACAATCCTAAGTGTTAGTATTTCTGTAGCTGGTATGGGTTCAGCAAGCCTAGAAAACAGTTAAATGTTTGTAACATTTTGAACTTTATGTGCAGAAGCACTTGCCTTTTCATGGTGAAATTATAGTAACAAATGAGCAATATTTTAATTTCAACTCTTCCCACTACTCTGATAGTGGAAGCACATGGGAAAATCTGGACCCTCCCCCCGCTCATTTTCCTGTTCTCCTTTGCAGAGATTCTGATCTGTTTTTGCTGGATACCAGAGCAGTGTGGGCCTCAGAAGAAGGCTGGCTGGAGTTTGACATCACTGCCACCAGTAACATGTGGGTGATGAACCCTCAGCATAATATGGGACTCCAGCTCAGTGTGGTGACCAGGGATGGTAAGTTACAGACCAACTTACCTGGCAGGTGATTGTCTTTGTTAATTGTTTATAGCCATCAGCCCTAATGTGATAGTCTGGGTAATGCATCCAAGCGTACAGCTGTTATGTGATAGACTAGGTAATGCATTCAAGTGCACAGATTGAAGGCTACTTACTGTCTGATGGCCTTCTATGCATCTTTCTAAAATACTTGGAGTGCCCAGTTCTTTCTGTTGTATGTATTGCGTGTGTAGATCCTGTCATAGATAGCCCATAGGAGTGCCACTTCCCCGTACACAAGTGGCCTGGCTTGCCGATGCTCCCATTGACCTCCACACTGCTGAAAATCTAACCAAAAAAGTTTTATTTTTTTATTTTTTCAAACTCATGAAAACATTTTCCAGTGTAACTTCTTTTTACAAAGACGTCCACATTTAAGATGTGCAGTGGCTTTAAAATTAATGCTAGATTTGCTGCAATTGTTGTTTCTACCACCCTAAAATCCCTCCTACTGCTGAGCTGGCCCTAAAAACATCAGAGGGTAAAGCACATCTACCATGGACTCCAGTGAAGCCACCCTCTGCTGTCAGTCTATCAGTTGCTGATAAAAGCATTGCCTCCAGAAAGAAGCACCAGCCGAATTTTCACTAACATGAATGAAAAGCATTAAGGGTTGTGATCCACATTACAAATCCTAATTAAGCCTTGCAGTAGTGCTGGGGAGTAGGAAAGTATTATGGTCACCAATTTACAGGTGGAGAAACTGATGCAGCTTGTCCAGCATGACATGGAGTGTCAGTAGCACAACTGGGGACAGAACCCAGGAGTTTGTCTCCCAGTGTATTATTGTAAACATGAGATGCAATTTATCAGATTCCATGGGTGGGAATGGCTTTGCGGACTGTGGGACTGAGAGCTGCAGAAGAAACAGTGACATTTACAATCCATGGAAACTTTGAAAGATGGAAAAAGGGAGGTTGGTGGTGGGAAGGTGGAAGAAAAGAATGGAAGATGGGGAAGGAGGAGACAGTAGAATGTAAGAAGGGAATGACAACATGGAGTGGTGAGGAATCATGTTTGCCTCTCACTTTTTTCCATTTTCTTCATCCTATTTGGAGTTCCTCCATAAAACTCAAGCAAGAAATCACAGACTTTCCAGTGTCTGTTTTGCCAAAAGAAATGAGGGATGCTAGTGTCCACCTATCTGTATGAGCTACTGATATGATGCTATGCCCCAACTCTAAGCTCTTTATGGGAAAGGTATCCAGCCTCTTTTCCCTCAAAATTTCCCAGGGATTTCTCCCTGATGTCGCTATTCTTGCTGGCTCAGAAGTGGCATAATTAATTTTACAACAGATTTAGGCATTTAATCATATATATGTAATATACTAATGTGTCTACATAGTGTTAGAGATGCTATAAGAATTCAAAAGGTCCTTGCTGTGAAGAGGTCACACTTCAAGTTGGAGAATATCATGAAGAAAACAACAGACTATGGTAGAGGGGGGTAAAGCAGGAGAGAGAACAGAAAAGAAGGGGAAAGGGAATGCTATTTGTGGGAGAGCAGCTGTGTCTGTGTTGCTAGCAAAAACTATTCAAGACAGTGTTGATTTTTTAACACACCTTTTTTTTTTTTGTTCCATTTGAAGGTCTCAACATAAACCCTAGAGCAGCAGGCCTGATAGGCCGAAATGGCCCTTACGACAAGCAGCCTTTCATGGTGGCCTTTTTCAAAGTGAGTGAGGTTCATGTTCGGACCACTAGGTCAGCCACAAGCAGGCGTAGGCAGCAGAATCGAAACCGTTCCACTCAGTCTCAAGATGTTTCCAGGGTATCTAGTATTACAGGTAAATTTTGCAACATCTCTTTTCTCTGGAGATCAGACATCTTTTCTCTTCTGAGATCTTTCATTTGCTTTGATATGTGAAAAAGCACAAAAAGGGCATGGCCAAAATAAAATAAGCACAGAGGAGCACACTACATTTACAAGAGCCTGGGAGGGGAATATTCATGTAACATTCATGGCTGGATTAATCTTTTGTGGGCCTGGCCCCAAACATATTTGTGGGCTCCCATGGGAGCAAAGGAGCATGGTGTGGGGAGGTCAGTCCCTGGAGCCAGGGGCCAGCAAGGGGCAATGGGGCATAGCCAGGGCCGGTGCAAGCCCTAGGCAACCTAGGCGGTCACCTAGGGCAGCACCGTTTTTTGAGGGCAGTGTTTTGGCACTTTCAGTGGCATTTTGGCGGCAGCTCTCGCGACCACAGCACGCTTCCAGGAATGTCCACCGAAATGCCGCCAAAGCGGATGGGGGCCATGTGAACTGTTGCCGCCGCCTAGGGCGGCAAAAAAGCTTACACCAGCCCTGGGCATAGCATGGTGGGGGCCAGCCCTGCTCCACCTAGCCCAGTGCAATGGTACTGTATACAATCCAGCAGTTGCCAGATACACACTGGCCCGACCAGCCCTGTGCTGCCAGTGTGCCTCTTTCCCTCAGGGGTGGGCCCATCCCGTGCCACACAGCCCCTGATTCCCTATGTCCTGCATCCCCCACACCACAAATACATAGTGGTCTGCAAACCACCACCCTTGCCCAGTATCCCCCGCCCCGTCCCACACACAGCCGCACCCTACTGCCCAATGCACTTCCCCACTGCCCATCACCACAACTACACAGCACCCCACTCAGACCTCCCACTGCCCAGCAGCCCCCACTCCCACACCTCCAGAGACACACTCCCTAACACCCTGTCCCGTGGCCACACTCACCAGCCCCACTGGAAGGTGACTGTGTCTGCCAGGCTGAGCTGGCAGTGCAGCCAGAGCCAGTCCAGTGCCAGGGCGGGGAATCACTCTGGTTTCTCAGGAGTGGGGCAATTAGCCAGGCCAAGGTCTGCCCCTGCCCTGGCCGGACTCCCTCAGGACCCACTTGCCTGGAGATAGGGTGACCACACGTCCCCGTTTGGCCAGAACAGTTCCCTTTTTAAGCTCTGTCCCGGCTGTCTTGACTTTTTTGACAAAAATGGGCATTTAACCTGTTTGCTCTTGCCAGCTGATCAACTGAGCGGCTCACAGCAGGGGCTGGAGGAGGTAAGTGTAGGGGAGTGTGGCGCCCCACCTTTGCTCCCCACTGCCCCGATTCCTCCCCCGAGTCCACTGTGGCCCCACTCCTCCTGCTCCCTCATGCTGGCAAACAACTGTTTGGTGGCAGGGGAAGTGCTGGGAGGGGGAGGAGTGGGAAACGCGAAGCGCTTGGGGGAAGAGCAGGGGGAGCGGGAGCTTGGCTGCTGGTGGGTGCAGGTGGAGCCTGCCCTGCAGCAGGAGCCCCAGGAGCAGCAGGACCAAGCTTCTGGCCCCGCAGGAGAGAGCAGTGGGTGGGGCCTTGTTGGAACCCAAGTAGAGCAGACTGAGCCGGGGCCCCTTTGCAGCCTGGGCCCGGCACAGTGGTGCCATGGTAAACCCGGTACTAGTAACATTTGCTTTTACTAGTGATTTTGTAAGTCTTAGGTGAAATCCTGGCCTCATTTAAGTCAGTGCCATTGATTTCAATGAGGCCACGATTTCACCTCAAATCCTTTGGACCAGTGATCTGCTGCAGAGTAACATTTGCCTAGAAGTATGCTGCTGACATGAAATATCTGGTATGTAACAAACATCTCTAAGTACTGAAACGCTACCATTTACACCACTCTGTGAGTGCATTTTTAGTCCAGGCCTGACTGAGAAGTGATGATGGATTCTCTTCTTTAATTCAGAAAAAGCACAGTAGCATAGTATCACATTATTAGGCTAGACTTCAAGGCAATGTGCTGCTAGGTTTCTCAGTGTGAAAGTGTGTGGTGCATGTGGAGGGATGGAGTGTGCCTTTTAAACTCTTGTTATAGCTGCTTGACGATACAAAGGCAGAGCGGATAGATTTAAATTTGATCTCAGACATCTGATCACCAGTGTTGACTTGTTATTTTTAAAATTTTGCAGTATATCCCCATCTTTCCATCAGTTAATGGTATTTTGTTCATTTTAAAAAGCTCTAGCTTCAACATCATAGAGCACACATGCAGTCTTGCCTACCCTTTAACTGGCATGAGTCGTAAGTCATATAGGAATGGTTGAAGAACAGGCTTAAGAGAAAAGCGTTTACTGTCTCTTGAAGCTGGTTGGAAAATTCTGAACTTTGAATGAAAATTGAGGAAATATCTTTTGTTTTCCAACCAGCTCTGCATTGTATCGCTGAAAGTCCTTCATTTTTGGGATATATTTTTGGTGAAAGTACTGAGCACGTCTCTTGTTCCCTGATCGAAATGTAGCATTTCTGGAGCAATTGCGATTGATTATTTTGCTTATACTGCCCCCTTCTTTCATAGTAAACTCCTTAGCTTTTGGTTTTTTTTACTGTACTCCAAAATAAACTCACAATAGATCCAAATTCACAATAGAAAAAACTGAATATTATTGAAATGTAACTAATGTCAGTCAATGGGCTCCTTGGAGACACCATTGTACACATGATAGTGATTTAGAAATGTCCATGTACTCCCTGTTCTGCTGTAACAGCTAGACTGGGTTTTGAATTTGTGCTTAAAATGTAATTCATAGATTAGTGGAGTTTAAGGCCAGAGAGACCATTAGCTCATCTACTCCTGAATATCACAGGCCATTACATTTTAGCCGGTTACCCTGTTTGGAGCCCAGCAACTTGCGGCCAGTTGCTAGGATGAACCCACATGCTACTTTAACTTTTAGAAACCTAAAGGCATGTGCACCCTTCCTAAAAGGTGACCTGCAATAGGGTTGTAGCCATTATCATTACTATTAGTGACAATTAGGCTGTCCATCGGCATGTGCAGGAGCTCTGATTGGCTTCTTTGCCCTATTCTTCCACTTCAGCCAATCAGACAGAGATTTCTTCATAGACTAGGTGTTTTCTTTGCAGGCAAGTAGGAGAATTGGGAAGTCTGTAGGCTATGGGAGAACTCATAGATTTGCAGCTGCATTGTTTAAGGAAGGGCATTGCAATTCCTTTGCCTGTGCACTCCTGCTTCTGCCTCTCTTAAGGTCAAAAGCCAGTTTCCTTCTCAAAGAGCAACTCCCACCCACTTCAGATTAGAAGCATCCCCATGTAATGACCTGCCCTGCCAATTCCAGTTACTTAAATAAAAGCAATGTTTATGTTACACAGATAATGAGAGAAATCCTAAACAAAGCCTGATTGCTGTGAAAAGCTGAGCAAACATGACCGAAAGCTTACTTTCAGGAATACAGGTTAGCCACAATGAAAGCTTTATATCAGAAGGTGCCTCCAGCCCATCTGATGTTAGTGCTCTGGAGGGATGGAGGGGGAGAGAGAGAAAACGAGAGAGAGAGAGAGAGAGAGACAGAGAAAATCCAAGAATTCTCTCTCTGGAGTCATTCACTCAAGAGTGTATTAACATATTGGCCTTTCATCAGCCCTAATTATCATGATTATCTTGCATGCTATGCTTTAGCTCCACACCATGCAGGGCTGTAAGGCTGTATCCCCTTTAAGAAACCACATCCAATCCCACAGGTATAATCATTGGACTTAGCTCCACTGGGACCAGCTTTAGTTCCTCAGTGAGTGTTTGCAAAGGTATGTGTCATGCTTGTTCACTAGGTTACCCTTGTGATCAATTTGCTCCCAGTAATGTCAGTGAGCACATCTTATTCATATAGATTTTAAAAGCAGTAGGCTGAGCCGTTTAGCACAAAGTGTATAATTAATATATTTAGATAGAGCCAGGTGTTTCATTCCCTCTCAATGATGATGTAAGGGCTGTTAATGTTAGTATAGCACATTTGAAACGTTAGGTGCAATCTGGTTCTAGAATTGGAAATTGGCTGATATTTTGTGCTGATGACATTTGAGGCAGAATAGAGTCCACTTTCACTTCCATTAACTCTGCAGATCTGGCTGACAAAAACAAGCTTTTACTACTTTTCAGTCAGAAGACATGATTCAGAGCCCCAGAGGGAGCAGATATATTGGGCAAAAGGGGGATGTTTTTGCATAATTGCTTTACTGACTATAACCACTCAGATTATAAAACGACAAAAGGAAAAAAATAACCAGTCATTTTGTGGTTTCAGGTACTTTTTTGAGCACATTAGCTCAAAGCCAACTTTAATTTAAAACCTGGAGTTTGGCAGACTAGTAGTCAACAAGGTAATGTTGAACCTTTGTGGATTTTCAAAAAGAGGGAAAAATTAAAACTGAGATGTTGGTTGGCTTATTTGAAAAAGAAAGAGAGAAATTAGCCAGTGCATTCTCTCAGTGTAATATTGTTAGTCTATCTCCCCTCATTCTGGGTTGATGTAATAGCCTGTGCTAAGATGATAGAATCTAGTGACTAAACAGACAGTGCTTTGTGGTTTGATCCAGGATTAATAGTGAAAGGTTTAAAAGCTATGATTTAAAAAAAATCTTTGAAAACATGCCTCTGCTCATGTATTGACATGCAATGACACTGGAAGAATTCCCATGGGTATTGAAGGAGAATGTAGCCCTGGCTGTTACCCTGGGTGCTATATCACTTTGAGGGTTACCGTCCCAGCCGGTTAAACTCTAGTGGCTCTCAACAGTATTGAACCTCACGTAATTTCAGACTTTTTTTTCTTCCTCTGCAAACTCTGTTACCTGGATCTTTTTTTAAAGGCTTGTGAGGAGAATAGAATAGTTAGTTCACAAAACTAAGGCCCCTGGTTCAGCAAGATACTTACTTACACGTCTACCTTTAAGTGGGTGAGGAGTCTTAGTGACATAAGTAGATGTCCAGTCCCACTGAAGTCACTAGGATGACTCGCCTGCTTAAAATTAGGCACGTTTTGAGCACCTTGCTGAATTAGGTCTAAATTCTTAAAGAAAAGATTATGGTGTAAATGATCAAAGTTCAGGAGATTTCAAAGCAATGCTTCCCCTCCACCCTCTGCTGTCTTGCTATCCTGAGATCTCCTAGCATTATGCATCCTCCACTGTAAAGCTCTGTCACATCTGGACATAAGGATGAGTTCATGTCACTAGACTGGTTCCTTCATTTCCATTTCTAGGGTAATGTGTTGTCCTTGGAGTTGCTTTTTTCTTCCTGTGATCCTCTTCTCATTCTCCCCTTTGATTTCTCTGCTTCCCTGCACCCTCTTACTGCAACTTCTGATAGGTGCTTAAAAAGGCAGCTCAGAAGTTGCCAGACCTGGTGAAGTTGATACATTCAACAACTCAGTCTTACCATGTTTGGTTTGATGTCTTTATAGTGGATTCCACCTTTTTGCATACTTACCCCCACTACTAGCAAGGGGCTTGTCTGTTTCAATCAGAGTGCATAATAATTTTGTCACATGCTTCTGACTCCTCAAAGCCCCAGTCCTGCAACTGATAGTTCATGACGTGCACATCTGTGCTGGCACTGAGCCCTGTGAAATCACTGGGGATCCATGCAGGCACCGCAGTCTGCCCCTGTGCTGTCAAATACAGGAATGGGGCCTTAATGTGCTTTCTCTGATGTTCATATGTTGTTAAAGACTCAAGACCCAGTGCTCAGGCACCCAGATGATGGGTATGGTATAAGAACCTAAACAGAATAAGAAAAGTGTGTTTTTCCCCCGAGAATGTTAGTTCTCCTATATTATAAACATGTTCTGACTGACCTATGAAGCAGAACTGAATTTATGGGGAGAAAGTCCTAATGAACACAGATGTGTATTTGCTTTCACATGAGATCCTCCATCAGTCTATGCTTGGGGCCAAGCACTATCCTTTTGCAGAAGAAAGGATGCATGTGGGAAGGAGATGGTGGTTGAGGAATAACCAGCTATTGCCCTAGAGCACTGGGGGAGGGGGAATGGGGATGAGGGTGGTCTCTCTGTATATCTGGCTATAGGAGGGGCTTGCATATCCTTCCATCTAAAACAGTATCATCTGTCAGAATCAGAGTTAAAAGCTAAGCAATTCACTTACAGCAGGCCTGCACAACTCGAAAAGCAGCGAGGGCCATATTACTGAAAAAAACCCAGCTGCGGGCCAAAAAGCCCCGCCCCTATCTGCTTCCGCCCACCCCACCACTTGGCTTGCCCCACCCCTACTCACCCTCCGCGGGCCGCACAGTGAGCCCATGCGGGCCGCATGTGGCCCCCGGGGCCGCATGTTGTGCAGGCCTGACTTACAGTATATTTAAGGCTGACTCCTGAAGACCATGCAGACTCTGTCTAATTTTAACTGGAAGTTATGGTGACTGTCAGAACTTGTGTGTCTGCTGTCTGATCAGGGTTCTAATGAATTTATTCTATAATGGATCTTCACAGGGCAAAGTGTTGTCTCTTTGTTCTTTCTACAGAACAGCATGTTATCAATAGGGGATCGCCACTAAGGTAAACCCACTCACAGAATGCTCCCCAAATCTTCCTGAGATTGTAAATGGTCACATAGAAAGATTTTCTAGCTATTAACCTATGTGACACCCCTTTTGGCATGCCTGTTTCCGGCACAGAGGCCATGAAGATCACATGGTAGCTACCCTCTGGGGAACATTAGATCTCCAGGTTTAAGATTAGCAGCCGTGTTACTCTGTATCTGTAAATAAGACTTTATTCAGAGAAGGGCAACTAAAATGATTAGGGGTTTGGAACGGGACCCATATGAGGAGAGATTAAAGAAGCTAGGAGTTTTTAGCTTTCAAAAGAGGAGACTAAGGGGAGATATGAAAGAGGTATATAAAATAATGAGTGGTGTGGAGAAAGTGAATAAGGAAAAGTTATTTACTTGTTCCCATAATAGAAGAACTAGGGCCCACCCAATGAAATTAGTGGGCAGCAGGTTTAAAACAAATAAAAGGAAGTTCTTCTTCACACAGCGCACAGTCAACCTGTGGAACTCCCTGCCTGAGGAGGCTGTGAAGGCTAGGACTATAAAGGGTTTAAAAGAGAACTGGATAAATTCATGGAGGTTAAGTCCATTAATGGCTATTAGCCAGGCTGGGTAAGGAATGGTGTCCCTAGCTTCTGTTTGTCAGAGGGGGGTGATGGATGGCAGGAGAGAGATCACTTCATCATTACCTGTTAGGTTCACTCACTCCGGGGCACCTGGCATTGGCCACTGTTGGTAGACAGGATACTGGACTAGATGGACCTTTGGTCTGACCCGGTACGGCCTTTCTTATGTTCTTAAGACGATGAAGACTTGTGGCACCTTAGAGTCTAACCAGTTTATTTCAGCATAAGCTTTCGTGGGTTATAGATGAAGCGGGCTATAGCCCATGAAAACTTATGCTGAAATAAACTGGTTAGTCTCTAAGGTGCCACAAGTCTCCATTGTCTTATTTATTAGATCCTCAGGGATCACATTTCCAGTGGCCCCTTTCCCCCCACCCCAGTGCACAACTCCTTTGACTTTTGGGAGGAAAAATGTGTGCACGTTTGAGAACTGAATTTTGTACTTAATTCCTAGTATAGCACTAAAGAAAAACAACAAATAAGGCTGGACATGTCCAGCTGACACAGATGCGTTATCTTGTGAATAACATGATTGCCTTGCACCAGACTCTCCCATTAGCATAACATTCATCCATGTTGTGAGACTGGAGGTGACTGTGTGTGAGAGAGAGAGAGCCCTGCAATGGCGAAAGCTGCATCGCAGCTGGAGTGCCTTGCACAGTCAGAACAGCTTGCGCTTCTCCCACCTCCTCTCTGCTTCTGATCTGTATGTGTGTGTGTGTGTGCGCGCGTGTACTTAAACCTGTCATCCTTTCTTATCCCACCCAAGCAGATGGCTTTCATGTTAAGTGGGTTATTATTAACTGCACGATCAGTTTACACCAGCTTTATCTAGGCAAATCACCTAAGTCAAACACTGAGAGGAAGAGGCTGGCCCGGAGACCTCTGTCAAAGCCATTTAGAAGCATAGTGGCAATTAATAATCCTGTGGAATCCAGTGAACTGGCACCTTGGGAGCAGTCAGAGTATTCTTAGAAGGATTAACCTCAGTAAATATTTATATATTCTGTGCCAGCACTTAACGTGGGAGAAGTTATAGGAAATCCAAGATTGGTGCACAAGTATTCGTAGGAGGAAGATCATTAGGGTTAGACTATATACTCCCTCCCTGTTAAACAACAAAAATGTCAGTGTCCAGCTTTAAAAGAGACATCTGTGCTCACAGAAAGTTGGTTTTTGTGTTCTCTAGGGTTGAACTAAGGAAGCATTCAGTGCAAACAAGCCACCTCAACTCTGCTGCTCAAATGAGCTGTCGTGTAAGGTATTTTTAAATGAAGAATTGCTTCTTAAATTTCAGTTCGAGACAGAATAGTTTGCAAAGAGATAAAATACAGCACATTGGAAGTACTGAGTTGACACTAAGGGTATGGTTACACTTACAAAATTATAGCGCTATTGCTTATAGCGCTCGCCTTATACAGCAATAATAATAGCGCTATTGTATGTCCACACTGAGCTGCTCCAGCGCTATAGCATGGCCACATTTGCGGCAGTTAATACGGCATTAAGAGCAGCGCATTAGGGCAGGTATCCCACAGTACACCTCTTCCTGATCTGGCGCAATGGCTTGTGGTAGGGGGGGCGTCACTTGCGGGGCATTCTATATCCTGTTTGAACTACCCATGATGCTTTTTGGCATATCCCAGCAATCCCTGTGTTTCCTTCCACCTCCGGCGCCATCTTTCAAGGGTTTCAGCAAGGCACGCTCCGTCTTCCATTGTCGAGTGCTGCAATGAATCCAGAACTGCTGAGGGACATGCTGACGACTGTCGCCAGCACATCTCTGTGTGCAGTGGAGTTATTCCTTGACATGCAGGATGACAGTGATGATTCTGAAGACGAGATCGAAGCGGTGAATGCATTCGACACAAAGCTGCTTGTCTCATTAACGGACATGCTCACGGCTGTTGAACGCCGCTTCTGGGCACGGGAAACGAGCACAGAGTGGTGGGATCGCATCGTCATGCAAGTCTGGGACGACGAGCAGTGGCTGCAAAACTTTCGAATGAGAAAAGCCACTTTCATGGGACTGTGTGCTGAACTCGCCCCTGCCCTGCGGCGCAAGGACACCAGACTGAGAGCTGCCCTCCCGGTGGAGAAGCGGGTGGCTATCGCGATCTGGAAGCTGGCTACCCCAGACAGCTACCGATCGGTGGCCAACCAGTTTGGGGTTGGAAAGTCGACCGTTGGAGTTGTGCTGATGCAAGTGTGCAGGGCCATCAATCGCATCCTGCTACGAAAAATCGTGACTCTGGATAACGTGCATGACATCGTGGCTGGCTTTGAAGAAATGGGTTTCCCTAACTGTGGTGGGGCGATAGATGGGACCCATATACCCATTCTCGCGCCCGCCCACCTAGCTGAGGAGTACGTTAACCGAAAGGGGTACTTCTCCATGGTTCTCCAGGCGCTTGTGGATCACCGTGGGCGTTTTACTGACATTAACGCTGGCTGGTCTGGAAAGGTGCATGACGCACGCATCTTCCGCAACACCGGCCTGTTCATGAAGCTGCAAGCCGGGACTTTTTTCCCAGACCAGAGGATCCCCGTGGGGGAAGTGGAAATGCCCATAGTGATTCTTGGTGACCCTGCTTACCCTTTAATGCCCTGGCTCATGAAACCGTACACAGGGAGCCTGGACAGCAGTCCGGAAAGGTTCAACTACAGGCTTAGCCGTTGTCGAATGACTGTGGAGTGTGCTTTTGGGCGTCTGAAGGCGCGCTGGCGTTGTCTTTATGGGAGGCTAGATTTGGCCGAGGGTAGTATCTCCGCGGTTATTTCCGCATGCTGTGCCCTACATAATCTTTGTGAGCGGAAGGGCGAAGGCTTCACTCAGGCATGGTCCTCTGAGGTTCAACGCCTGGAGGCCACATATGCCCAGCCAGAGAGCAGGGTTCATGGAGGGGACCAGCGCGAGGCTGTTAGGATCAGGGAAGCCTTGAGGGAGCATTTTGAGGCTGAAAGCCAGTTCTAAAGTGAGGTGCAGATGGAGGGAGGGAGAGAGGGAGGGAGGGAGCATTCTTTTAACAGGAACAGGCATTTGCTTTTCTGTAGCCTGTAATAATGTATGTACACTTAATAAAAAAACCCCATTTATTAAGAAGACAATTCATTTATTGAACAGGTACTTCGGTTGCTGAAAGAAAATATTGTGATGCATGTGAGGGGGAAGGCAGGGGAGGTGCAATGGGGGTGTCGTGGGGTCAGTCAGAGATCGGAGTATGTCCGGGTCTCTGAGTCTCCAGTGCCCTCAAAGTGGCCATGTCCCCCGCACCCCATTTGCGGTGGCCAGTAAGGCATGTTATTAGGGGTAGACTGCAGTGGATAATGGTGTGGGGTCTGGGGGTTGTCCGGTGAAGACAGAGGGGTTGGAGGCAGCTGTGGATGGTGATAACCATTTGGCTGATGATACTGGCCTGGAGGGTACAGAGGCAAGGAAGGGGAAGGGAGTTGGGGCAAACGATAATTGGGGTGGTGGGTGCGGAGCTTCTGCTCCTGAAGGGTGACAAGCCGCTGCATAGTCTGCAATTGAAGCTGCAGTAATGAGAGCAGCTTGTCGGTGCTTTCCCGGCGGTGAATCGCGTTCTCCTTCCGCGCCTTCTCCCTCAACTTGCTCTCATTCTCCCTCCACCTCTGTGCAACTCGATTCTCCGTTACAGCCTGTTGCATTACTTGCTGTACAAGATCCTCTTTGCTCCTTCGTGGCCGCTTCCTCAGTCGCCTGAGCCTCTCAGCTGTTGATAAGAGCGATGGCGAAGGGGTGAAGGACGACCCTTCTAAAATAAAAAGATACATTTCACAGTGGTTCCCTTGTAAAGAGCAGACATGCCTATCATTCCCCCGCATTCCCCGTTTGCCTGTCCCGCAGACAGCACAGATACAGCAACGGAGCCCCTGCCATGGTGAGTGGACTCCAGAGGCAAGGGAAATGATTTTTTCCCTGCCCTGAGAAGCTGTGGCGGGGGAGGGGGTGGGGAGTGCCGGTACGTTGCAGGAGCCACAGTGTGAGCAGCAGGCAGGGGGAAGGATTTCTTCCCTGCCCTGAAAAGCTGTGGCGGGGGTGGGGGTGTGTGTGGAGTGCCGGGAAGTGGCAGGAGCCCTACTCTGAACACTGTTCCAACATTCTCCGTAGGTATTTGTCTTGGAAGATATCTCGTTGCTTCGAGTCACTGAGGAACAAAGGGAAGGGATTTTATTAAGATGCGGCTTCCGCCCAGGGCCATATGCAGCGTGCCTATGTGCAGCAATGCTCCCCCCACCCATTGTAGCACAGTGGCAGGGACTAGTGACCGTGACCGGGACGGGGAACCATGCTGGCTCTCCCGGGAAACCTGTGCAGGCGCATTGCAAGTGCTCTTATTGAGACCTTTGAAGAAATTACTGATGATGACTACCGCGAGGTGATAGACTACATCAATGCACTATTCCACATGTAGGCAAGCATGCAAGCATCCCCTTCCACCCCAAGCTGCCTGCCTTCCCCATAGAAAAGCAGCTTTACCGCTGCAATGCACTGCTGAGCTGGCCCCTGCAACCACCGGACGCTGTGGCTGGCTGCCCTCCTCCTGGCTTTAGAGGAGAGCTCCTGGCTGCATGCCCCCCTGCCCTCCTCCTGGCTTGAACAGAGCACCAGGTGGAATGCCCCCCTCATCCCTTTCCACTCCAAGCTGCCAGCCTTCCCCATAGAAAAGCAGCTTTACCTCCGCAATCCGCTGCTGAGCTGGCCCCTGCAACCGCCGGACGCTGTGGCTGGCTGCCCTCCTGGGTTGAGAAGAGCTCCTGGCTGCATGCATCCAGGGACTCCTCCGTGCCCTGGATCGCTGCTGCCTCGTCCTCATCCTCCTCCTCTTCTTCATCCTCCTGCTCTTCGTCCTCCTCCTCACCCCCCCCTTCACTGGTGGGCTGGGAAGTGTCCGTGGTGGTCGATGGAGTGACCGTGGGATCACCACCAAGTATCGCGTGCAGCTCCTTATAAAATCTGCAAGTCACCGGGGCTGCCCCGGAGCGGCCGTTTGCCTCGCGGGCTTTGCGATACGCATTCCTAAGCTCCTTTACCTTAACACGGCACTGCAGAGTGTCCCGCTCATGGCCTCTTTCTGCCAAGGCCCGTGATATCTGCCCATAGGTGTCAAAATTCCTGCGGCTAGACCGCAGCTGAGACTGAACAGCCTCTTCCCCCCAGCAGCTGATGAGGTCCAGCACCTCACTATTGCTCCATGCTGGGGATCGCCTATTGCGAGGAGGCATGGCACGTGGAGTCATGATGATCAATCTGAATGATCACCTGCAACGATTCCCTGAGACCACGCCACGCAATCAATCAGATCAATGAGAATGATCACCTGCAAGGATTCCGAGACCACGCCACGCAATCAATCTGATCAATGAGAATGATCACTTGCAAGGGTTCCCTGAGAGCACGCCACGCTTGGCTGGAGCAAACAGGAAGGGGATTTTCAAATTTCCCTGGAACTTTAAAGGACGGGTCTGACGTGTGGTCACCTGAGGACAGGACAAAAGAGTTTGCAAGTGTTGACCAGAGTGGCTCGAACGGGAATTATGGGACAGGCTGGAGGCCAATTAATACGCAGTGGGTGTCCACATTCTTCCTGTAGCGCTACAGCAGGTGCGCTACAGCCCTTATTCCCCATGAGGAGGTGGATTTATAATAGCGCTATAACTCCGCGGTTATAGCGCTATTAGTGCCTTGCCAGTGTGGACGGAGAGTAGGTTATAGCGCTCGTAGGGGCTTTATAGCGCTATAAAGTGCCAGTGTAACCATGGCCTAACTATTAAACTACAGGGGCAGACTCACTAAACCTAAAGGGGGCCTAGATGAACCCCCAAGAGCAAGGCACTAAACTCATGTGGATTTTAAGGTTTGACAAGCCTCTGGCATGAAGGTCTGTTTAGCTCACCATCCAAACATCTAGATACTTATCTAAAGCTTTACTAAATTATCCAAACCTGTGGATCTCTCCCTGCTCTATGAGGTCCTGTCTTTTTCACCTGCAGTTGGTAATGTGTGACTCTGGGGCATAAGAGGGGAGTAGATCACTCCTGTTGTGTTTCAATTGTGTGTTCCTTTAGAGCACTTTACAAACCATTCATCAAGCTTCATAACACACCATGCGCTAAGGTTATGTAAGTGGTGGAATCCTCTGTTTACAGGTGGGGAACTGGGGCACAGAGGGTGATTTGCTCCAGGTCACACAGCAAACTTAAGGCACGGCTTGGCGTCGAACCCAGTCTGATGACACCCAGCAGGGAGGGGTGGACCAATCTACTGTACTCTCATCAAGAGGACCTGCTCAATAGGTCTAGAGCAGTGATGTCCAACAGAAATTCAATGTTAGTCACACTTGTGGTTTTGAATTTTTATTAGCCACATTATAAAAAAGCCACATGCATTAGCCACAATTCCATAGCCTATTAGCTATATGTGGCTAGTGGCGAACATATTGGACACTGCTGGTCTAGAGCTTCCAACCCCCTGATCCAGCCTTTAACCTGCTACTATTAAATAATAATAGTTTTGAGAATTGCTAGCTATTAGCAGTTTTGCATAGGGTGACCAGAGAGCAAGTGTGGAAAAATTGGTACAGGGGGTGAAGAGTAATAGGTGCCCATATAAAACAAAGCTCTGAATATTGGGACTGTCCCTAAAAAATTGGGATCTCTCATCACCCTAGTTTTAGGTAGTATCATTTGTTTGTGTTAAAAAGAATAAAAAAACAAATGATCCCTGCCTGGAAGTGCCTACCATGCAAATTAGACAAACATAAAATATGGAGATAAGAAAGTGAGAGGACTGGAGAAGGCAGGATTATAGTTAAACAAATGTGAGTCCTAGACCATGCAAGTCTTGAATGTTCTGATATTTTAAAATCGAAACTAAGGGAGGGGAGCAATGGGCTCAGGAATAGAAGCCATTGTTGGAGAGCAAGAGAAAGTAGGTTTTGAAGAGGGAGGACCATAGGACAATTTGTGTTTGCAGGCAGTGGGGCGGGGGTTGTTTTGTGGCTAGGAGTTTGCTCTCAGAAGGCTTCATTATAAATGGATTATTTCTACTGGGTCTGTCTGATTTGAAAACAGGAGACTTGTATAGGAACATCACCTCATCTTCACTATAACGTGTTGCTGAAATAGAGTATGTTTATTCTACAGAATCCGGTTAGCGAACTCTGCTAACTTGATTAACTTTTTGATTGAAGTGAAGCTACTGAATGTCTGAAATGTAATCCTTGAAGTTAAAACCCAACCTGCATCTAAAAATAACTTTATGTAGTTTGGCGGCAAGGTTTGTTTTGAGGTGTAGGGTTTTTGAGACCTCAGCATTAACAGGACACAGCTGTAACGCAATGTTGCCTTAATATCACTAGGATGTGCTTTAGTATTCTAGTTTTTCTTTTGAATAAATATTTGCATGTGTAGTTTTTAAAACTTCTTCAGAGCCAAGGAAACAGAAACTAAAAATATTTTTCTATCCCAGCTGCTGTGCATGGAAAGCTGCATTGGCCTTTCAGGCAGTGTTAGTGGACTGGTATTCAGAAGCCCTGTTTCAAATCCTGGGCCTGCCACAGTTTAAATGTGTGACCTTGGGCATGTCACTTAGGTGCTTTTGAATGTATTATTTTAAGTTTCATTGTAAAAAAATGACTTAAGCAGTTAGAAGTCTAAGGGTACATCTACATTACCCGCTGAAGACATGATAAATTGATCCCCGAGCACGCTCCCCATCGACTCCTGTACTCCACCTCCACGACAGGCAGAAGCGGAGTCACTGGGGGAGCGGCAGCAGTCAACTTGCTGCCACGAGGATGCCCTGGTAAATCGACCTATGATACTTCGACTTCAGCTACGCTATTCTCAGGTCGACACCCCTGCCCCCAGTGTAGACCACGCCTAAGTCTTATTGAAAGTTACTAGGATTTAAGTTCCTAAGTAACTTTGGAAAATTTTACCCCTAGTTTCTTTTTGCCTCAGTTTCTCATAGCTTCACTTCAATCAAATATAAAATGTAAACTGTAAAATGGGAGAATTAGTGCTATTTTTCCCTGCCCTTCCTTAGTTGCTGTCCCAAAGAGCTTATAATAGATATGCCAGACAATCTTTTTAGTGTGTTGTTTGTACAGTGCTAGTTCAGACCAGGGCTGTTGTGCTGGGGCCTTCAGGTGCTACAGTTATGAGGATTCACCTAGTACTGCATTTTTTATCCTTATTGGTCCCCTGAAACAAGATGCAGGAAGCTAGAAGAGAAAACAGTAGCAGCTCAGCATTCCATCGTTTTCATTAAAAAATAAATGCATGAGTTTGCCGTGTTGCTGCTTGGGCAGGGCTGGGACCTGAACTGCTTTGTCTCCCTGGGTAACTGGGGCAGCATAAAGTGTCCCAACCGTCATGGAAAGGGCAGTTCAGTTTCCATGGCCTGGCTTTTGGCATTGCTGAGATTTGGTTTGTGTGGTATGGATGCCTCATCAGTAGGGCCAAACAGCCCTCAGAGGGTGGTGAGTTTCAGTTTCTTCCAACCAAAGTTGGATTTGTGCTGGCAAGCTGGAAGGGAAAGGCTCTTCTGTCAGCGCTTAACTCCTGTGTTCTCTTTTGAGCTGCAGTTCCAGGTGCTCCAATGCTGAAAAGCACTTCTTACTAACTAGAAATGGTCAAACTCCACTGGAAATCAAAACCTGCATTTTATAGAAGCATTTGGAGCCTCCTCTAAGTAGCCAAAATTGTGTTACTACAGCTTGTGCCACTAGATCAGTGTCACAGCTACTCAGCCATTCTGCAGCTGCAATTTTTACTAGCAATTAGAACTTAATATTAAAGTTCTTTAAATACTATGTCATTTACAGCCTAGACGACAGCTCACAAGAGCAGTGTGACGTTTGAGGAGTAGGCTGAATCCCATAGCTGGGACAGTTATTTTCAGACCAAAGGTGAGAGGGAGACTAAACTACTATTTCAGCCCAAGAGGTGCTCTCTATCAAGTCTGAGTTTAGACACACAGCAGGGTGGGGGAATGCTTGTCTCTGCTGCTAGCCCTAGTGCAGGCCTGCACAACTCGGAAAGCAGCGAGGGCCATATTACTGCAAAAAACCCAGCTGCGGGCCAAA
The DNA here is from genome assembly GCA_007922305.1 of Dermatemys mawii. NCBI lineage: Eukaryota > Metazoa > Chordata > Testudines > Dermatemydidae > Dermatemys > Dermatemys mawii. The sequence goes on from ML677334.1 coordinate 23,990,344, forward strand.
AAGCCCCGCCCTCACCCTGCCCCCATCCGCTTCCCCCCACCCCACCGCTTGGCTTGCCCCACCCCTACTCACCCCCCACGGGCCGCACAGTGAGCCTGTGCGGGCCGCATGTGGCCCCCGGGCCGCATGTTGTGCAGGCCTGCTCTAGTGTATCTGTTCAAGGATGCAGAAGTGCTGTCTCAGGGCTTAGCAATCCCAGGTAAGCAAATTAAATATGGGTGTATTTGAAGTTGTAATTGACATTTATAAAAATCATAATGGATGCAACTACTGTGTGATCTTGAATATTTTTTTTTTTGAAGCATGCTATAAACTGCATACACAATCTGCTAACCAGAGGCTCTAATGACAAGGTAGCACAAAATAGATGCTTACTAAGTGCTGTGTTTATTAGTGGGAACAGATACTTATGGAAGTGTTTCCTGGGAGTAAGAGAATTTGGAACCAGGCCCGAGCTTTTCAATTGAGCCTAAAGGAGTTAGGCACCCAGATCCCAATTTAGCCAGAGTTGGGTGCCTGACTTCTTTGAAGAGCCCAATCCATTTCTGTAATTTCTTCTCCTCATTTGGTGATGGTGTTCATCGCCTCTCACAGTTTGGCACTTAGTGCAAGGAAAAATGTATCCAGCGTCTCTTTAGAATGATGCTAAGTGGGTTGTTTTCTTTCTCCTAACAGATTACAACAGCAGTGACCTAAAAACGGCTTGCCGAAAGCACGAACTTTTCGTGAGCTTCCAGGATTTGGGCTGGCAGGTGTGTGATGTTTCTCTCTAAGCCAGACATTTCTTATGAAATATCATCCAAACTCTGTTATGATAGTTGTAGCAAACAGCACTAGCACCCTTTAAAGTGACCCTTGTGCCACCACATTAAACTAGCCCTTGGAGAGATCAAATATTGGTAGTTTGGGGATTAGCTCGATCCCAAAGAAAGTTAGATGTATCTTAAGATATTTAATATATCACATGGTATTGCATTATGCAGCCATCCTATTGCTGGACAGCAAGATAGTAACGAGGCCTGTAGATCTAGTCTGAGACCCAGTTTGCACATAGAAAAACTGATTTTACTTAAACTAGTGCAACTACCAGTCTGGTTTAAATTGGATATAAATTGTGTTCAGGATGTGTGTTTGCACTGGTTTAACTAGTTTGATTTATCTAAAATTGTTTTAAGCCAGTGTAAGTTTTTTGTGATCAATGCTGTTCCTAGGCCACAAAATGTCAAACTGGAACCCTTTCAAAGAATACTTTTTTTCAGATTTTTATCTCATCTGTTTGAAATTTTAAAGCAATTTGTAACTGAGATAAAGAATTCATGTAAATCAAGGGCTAGTTGGTGACAGCTAAAATCTTGGAGACTATAATTCACTTGAAACCTTTCTAACTCTACACACTCATTCTGGGGGGTATTACGTAGCTTGCACCCAATTCCAGTACAGTTCCACAACGGGCACTACAGCACCCTGGAAGCAGGACAATTTACTAAGATGTAGCCAAGGCTTAAACTGGAATGGATCACAACCCAGAACTACTTTTGGAGGCTGCCATCCTGTTCAGAGTCCCTTTAGAATAAACCCATGATGTCAGAAACCCATCAGTATGCCCTGATGTAATCAATACACTGAGTCTGCAGCCAACCTGAAACAGTAGCTCTGGGAGCTGTGAATTGCCCAAACTTATCTCACTCTCTTGTTAACCCATACTCCATGATGCTTTAAAGGTCAATTAACTTTCACTGCTTCTCAAAATCAGCTCAGAAGGGGGACTATACTATGAAGATCAGCATTACCAAGAATGACATTGTAAATGAAGCACTGGGTGGCAGGAGTACCGCTCCTTTCCCCTTCAATCTGATCTGAAGGAGCAGACCCTAGGGTGGCAGATGAACCGAGTGCATCAGGGCCTTCAAGCTCTTTCTCCTCCCACCAGCTTGAGTACTCACAGTTACAGGGGGGATATAGGTCAGGTACTTTCTTCACTGGGTCATGGAGGCTGCTTCTCCCATTGCACCTGTTATACTTAGGTCATGGTTTTTTTCCTCTTCACAAGCATGAGGGCTAGATGCTTACTTTTTACAAAGAAAGCTTTTGGTTTCTTCACATAATGATGGGAGTTAAGGCTATATACCTTAATCAAGCCCTACCCATGGCTATGCCTAAAACATGATGATCAAGCATGTCAGTGGTTAATATCTCCAAGTAATTTCTTGAGTAGGTAACATGTAGACAGGTATCACTATCTTTATTCCAAAGCTTGAGCTCAAGGTTTAATGCAAATTATGTGTTTGGCAATTCAGCACCCAACAGTCAAATTTATAAGAGGTAGCTTCCATGGTACCTGTAACTGTCCTATTAGATAAGTATGACTGTATCTTCAGCTAAAGTAGATATTGATCTGGTATAGCTAGTTTCTAGGGAAACAATCTCAACTTGGATTTAAACACATGCATCAGTAAAGTGGTACTATGTGCATTTAAATTTGGTGACACATGATGAGGTTCATTTTAAATGCAGCATTCCAGAGTGTTGAGCAAAAGGTAGCATCGGTGTGTGTACTTAATGTACAATGTCAACATCTTAAGCAAATGGGGTACAGGGAGGAAGCAGCAGTTCTGTATTTCAATCATGTTTCTTCAAGGATGAGAAAAGTAAGTTTTTTTTCCTCTAGAGCACTCAAATTATACGCTACCATTTCAAATGCCAAATTTATTACCTTCTCTTCTTCAGAGTATCAGTGCTCTTGTCAGAACTTCTTGTGTGTAGTGCTTCAATGAAAACAGACTCTTGTGGAAGTTTTCCATGGACAAATTAGATATTTCAGGTTCTGGCTGAAATACTTCAAAGTTAAATTAAAAATGGCACCGCAATGGCTAATAGGTGCCCTATGCTCCCATTCTCTATGCATGCTCTCTGGCTGGACTATGTCTCCCAAGGTACATTTTCATCCCTTTTGGGGAGCACAGGGAGTGCAGCATAAGAGTCCCTGGCTGTTGTATATCAAGGGAGGTGCAGTTCCAACTAAAGAGCCCAACCCCCCGAGTGGAAGTATAAGGCACTATGGTGCCATTTTTTAATCCAAGTTTTAGCTTTTGATCAAGATGTTCTCCATGCAAAGCTACCACTTCATGACAATTTTGACAAAATCCCATCAACAGACCTAATTGTGTACTGTTACCTCTAAAAGTGAACAAGCAACTTTAATTCCACTGAAGTATCTTCTGTTTATTTCCTAACAAAGGATTGGATAATTGCACCAAAAGGCTATGCAGCAAACTACTGTGATGGAGAATGCTCTTTCCCACTCAATGCACACATGAATGCCACCAATCATGCCATTGTACAAACTTTGGTGAGTATATAGAAAGACGTGCTAAACTACAAGTGAAGTTGGAGATCAGATTAGTTGGTACAATCAAATTATTTTCTTTTTTGAAACAGGTTCATCTTATGAATCCTGAATACGTTCCCAAACCCTGTTGTGCACCTACCAAACTAAATGCCATATCAGTTCTTTACTTTGATGATAACTCTAATGTCATTTTGAAAAAATATAGGAATATGGTAGTAAGAGCATGTGGGTGTCACTGACACACAAACATTCTTCACCCAGATCTACAGTGCAATTCTACCATGGACGTCTAGCTTATACCTACCTGACTTTGGAGAAAGTCAACAAATGCTCTTGAGATGAAGCAGACTTCCAAAACACAACGTGTGCATCTTCTGAGAGGAAGCAGCAGGGTACTTCTTCATTGATATGAACTCACTTTGTAATGGGAACAGTTGCTGGATTAAAAAAACCTTGATCTCCAGCATGGCAGTCTTTCTGATCAGCAAAAACATGAACTGCAAGGCTTGCAAAAAAGAAATCTGTCCCTACAAATTTTGTTAGCATCATTCATTCCCTGTATGGTATTAAACTCTCCTGAGAGTAGCAGAAACTTAAAGCAGGAGCTTGACCTTGTCAGTTGGTCGGCCTGTACCTCAGTTTTACCAAACCAGCATCTGCTACATGTAAGCCTTGAAAAAGTGTCACCTGTAGACAAAAAGCAAAGCCGTAGTAGTAAAATATAGAAATTAATGCTTTTAATATCTTACCAACGTGCATTTTATGTTGATAACCCCAAGGGTAAGAAATGCCTTCTATTTAAAGAATAGTTTTCTACATCAGTATGAGTGGTTTCTTCCAGAAGCCAAGTTGGTACAAGAGCATCTTCAGTTGGGCCAAAACAAGCCTATAACTACAGAGGTGACTAGATATGTATTAGTTCCATAAGGACAAAGCCACTCCCTGCCTGGTGTTTTGAGATCAATGTTCCAACTAGGCAGTGAATTTATAAATTTGTTCTTGTGCAGCTTCCCACCTTGTTTAGATTCTATAATTCCAGAAAGCTGCATCAACTAAGGCTGTTCTGTTTTATTCCAAAACGTTCTTTGCTCCTAAACTGTACCATCACAGAGGAAGCTGCAATCAGGACAGTTCTACAACTGTAAGTTTATACATAAATTTTAAAGCAGCTCCTGTGCTGGAGAGTGGGCATACTGGTGAAGATTTAATTTATGTAAAACTATTTGGCCAAATAGAAAATTGCATTTAAGAAGTTGGTTTAAAGGCTATATTCACACTTCAGCCATAGCTTCTAATAGACTAGTTTTGTTCCCAACGTTAATAGTAACAGTGAATTTTCTGATCAATGCTAAACTTGTATTAAATGCACTTACCTCTAATTCTTGCATTTAAAAAGGCCTTCTTGTAAATATAAGCTATAATTTATTGCAGTTGTCATCACTGTGCTGTGACATTTATAGAAAGAGACTGGGCTTTTTTAAAAAAAGTTTTTATTGAGAAAGTCTCTGTAAACAATTGTATACTTTGATTTTATACAAGAAACTCATGAGCCAAAGCTTGGGCTACTCATGAGACTGTGCTTCACAAAAGTTTTAAAAAACATTAATAAAGGCTTCCTTTAAGGCAGATGTATGTACATTTTATCTAATACATCTGCCATACAATATTTAGCCCTCATTGTACACTTTCCATGTTTACACATTTTTAGTTTGAACAGAACCTTGGTCCTTGCCAGAAGGAGTAAGTTACTGATGTAAAAATTATTTTTCACTATTGCATATGGACACAAAACAACAGCCTGACTTAGAGAAAAGTGCTGATATATGTAATTCCCAGAGATGTCAATGAATTTTGATGCATGAATGAGGGCAAAATTTAGCCCCTTAGAAGAAAAAATACAACTACATTAATGGTATCTGCATTCTAAATTCTTTGGCTTCAATGTATTAGAACACTTCACACAATCAGGTCATCATTCCAGTCAACAAAGTGTATGGGCCTCTTATTCAAAGGTGGAACAGGAACAGCTCAAGAGAAACTGAACTGCAGTGGTAATGTAGAGGAGTTTTGCTTCTCATTTTTAAGGAACAAGAAACAGTTTTGAAGCATCAGTCTTCTGATTAAATAAACCATGAGTTCATCTGCTCCTGCTGCTTAAGTCAGATGAGTGGTTCTAGCAGTAAACTGGGGCAAGAGAAATATGGTCCAGAAAATTGTTTGCAACCAGTTATTCCTAAATGTGTTAGAAGCAGACATCTCTTGGAAAATAATTAAGTGGTTGTTATGATAGCATCCTCTCCTGTAGCACTGAAGTATCCTGTTTGAACTGTTATAAAATCACCCAATTTCTATGGGATCAGTAATACTCAGGCACATTGTAAAAGTACCACTACTTCTATTATGGCTAGGGCCTCCCACAACTAAAGAAATATTAAAAGGAATCAAGCAGCTCGTAGTGGCTTGGTATCTTCTACAGGGGTGTGTTTTCTTTTTCAATCTCCCATTTCTTGACCAGCTGCTATATTAAGACAGAGTTTTTAGCTTCAGTTGAAAAGGCAACATTTATTAGTACAACAGTGGCTTGTACCTTTCTAGTAATGGTGGGCACTTTGTAAGCTGTACTTTTGTAGCAAGCCTTTACCCAAATTCAACCTGAAGACAAAAATAGTTTACCCAGTCTCTTAACTTGATTTTCCCCCTCATCTATTTTAGGCTCAAAAGAAACGATTTATATCAACAGGGGAAGGTAGAAATGTAGTAATACTGATGCTGAAAATACTCAATTTGCACAGTAACTACCTGTTACCAGTTTTCCTTAACAAACAATGGAAAAGTCAGTACAGTGTGGCTTTAAAACACACACACAAGGAAGATACCACAAGTCAGTACGTTCAGTTTTCAAAAACAACAAAAAACCAACCCCACCATTTGAAAATCAATAACATTAACTTGATTTAACTCTCCCCATTACTGTACAAGAACAGTCAGGGCAGAAGTATCCATGTGTGTTTTACAATTCATCCCTTGCCTGACGCAAAACAAACTTATGCAGCGTTTCAAGATCTCTGGCTCCACTGTGTTCACTGACTTTCTTCCCTCCTCGGAAAAGCAACAGGGTTGGATAACCGTTCACCTTTAGGAGGGGGAAAAAACAAAACCAAAAATCATATGACTTCAGTAGCATCCTTACACCAACAGTCACTCTAAAGCCTAGGGGCCAAACCCCAATCAGTATGCTTAGCAGTGCTTAACTTTAGGCCCTCCGCCATCAAGTGGAATGAACAGCCCTGCGTTAGGCACTCAGGCTCCCTGTATGTTGCTGGGGAGAGCTGGGTACCTAAAAAAAGAATTGAGGACACTAATGTCTGGACTACACTACGGGGAGGCGTGTGTGTAGGGGGGAATTGACCTAAGATATCTTAGGTCGACTTAGCTATCTGTCCCCACGGCAGCGGGTCGACTGGGGCTGCTCCCCCACCGACACTGCTTACTACTCCTGCCAAGGTGGAGTACAGGCGTCAATTTGGGGATTGATTTATCACATCTAATCAATCCCTGATACATCGAGCGCTACCTGCCAATCTGGTGGGTAGTGTAGCCATCCCTTAAGGCATTCAAATCCCCACTCGGCTATCTCCATCTCCATGGTGAATGCCCTACCACTGCAGTGAGTCTGTCTCTGTTGCCTGTTGAAGCTGCTCCACTTTGACAAAAGATTTATATATTCACTAGCACAGGGATTTTCCTAATCCCCAGGTATCCATCCCTCCTTTTCCCCCTGCATGACAAGAGTAACTGCTGAAGGGAGTGCAGTGACAGGATCACTAAATTTACAGTGAACTGCCAGCTAGGCCAAACAGTGGAGACTTCAATCTGGGGTACAAATTATTTAAGATTATCCAATTAATGTTAAACTACCCACACTTACAGAAAATCGGTTGCAGACATTACGTTCGATGGTGCAATCTACTTTTGCTATTTTGACATCTGTCAAACCTGGAAATTGTTCTTTGGAGAGGTTCTCCCAAGTTGGAGCCAAGTTCTTACAGTGACTGCACCTAGAAACAGACAGACATGTTCAGCAGACATCTTCCAGTGTATGCCCTAATTGCTTTATCATCATATCCATAAAATGTGCTCTCTCCTACCTCCTCAGTGATATGGGCCAAAATGACAATTATGTGAGTAAGTGGACAAGGTGGATTACTGGGGTATTTGAAATAAGCCAGAAGCTTTGAAGGCTAAAATAGTTTCTGGTTTTTATGTAGTCTCTTTTGGTACAGCATTGTGTGAAATAGTGCATTAATATCTCTCACCCACCAGAAGCTTGAGAAAGCAAACATGAAGAAGATTACAGAATGTATTTAAATAAAGTTGCTTGTATCAAGCCAAAAACTGTTACACTGTTTAAACGGTTACCCTTTTAAAGTTTTAAATAAGCTACTAGGCATGTACAGTACATTAATTCTCTCCACCATGTTATTTCCCCTTCTCCCACCAAAGTTAACCCAAGACCCTGATTGATTAGTCACTTCTCAAGGGGTGTGTCTGTTTTTAAGTCATATTGCATACAATTTATGACATAAATGAAACTTCCTGGCAAAAGTTTTTATCCCAACCTCAACCTCACTTTAATAATGTAGCCTCCTGGCACTATAAAATTGAAGTTCCCATACTAATGCTAATTTAAAATGCATAATGTTCTCAAACCCTAAACTCTGCAATAAAGGGGACTCAAGTAGCTTAATATATTTTCCACCTTAAATTTAACCTTCCTGAAAATTAAAAACAATCCTTCACACATTAGCGTTGTCCTCTTTGTAAAATTGATTCTGTTCTCCCCTACCATCCTCAGGCAAGTCATATAGCATTTGCTTCAATTGTCCTTTTACCACTACCACTGTGTGTACTGGCTAAATCAGGAAATAAGTAGTTAGTTTGCCTGTGATTTTTTCTCTCTACAGACAAACATAAAATACTGGCCAGATTCTGATCTGCATTACACAGTTGTACATTTAGAGTAACTCCATTCAAGTGAGACAGAGTGGTCTATGGATGATTTACACCACAATTATTAATTTGCACTATCATAACATTTAGAATGTGGGTCTCTAGATGTAGGTTTTATATAAAAGTCTTTACGTTAGATTTTATTTTAAAAGTAAAAAACCAATAGCCACCACCAGATTATTATAGTATTTTGTTCAAATTTTGAACTTTAATTCTATAGTGCCTCAAGAAACAAATCCCTAAAAAAAGCACTTTAGAATTTAAAGACATATGCATTTCTCATTTTGTTCTGCCTCAGTTGCACCTTAGGTTGGTGGTTACAGAAGCCCATGAGTATCTTAAGGCTTGATTCAGGCATCGACAAAGATGGTGACAAGTCTCTGCCAGAGTTTTCATTCTACAATTCAGAAAACAAGTATATATTTGAACTCTTCTGTTAATATACACGGAGTGTAAAAGCACGCACAAAAACAATTAAGACTAGATAGTCTCATACTTACTGTGCAACTTAATGTTAATATTTACCTAAAATAAACTGAAGGGCAAACGTAGATCGCAACCTAACAGTATTTGCTTAGCCAAACACAAATTAATCTACTTGGAAAGGAAAAGGTCATTTATATACAATGAACTACAACTGTATACACAGACATGATTTTTGAGCTAAGAATAGGATACCAACTACATGAAAGTAGCAAACAGTTTCCTAAACTACAACTTTGTGATAACCATTCTCTCTGGCAGCAGCTAGTAGGTTGGTTCTTTGAAATGTACGTTTAATACACCCTTCCTCAATTACTATCTGGCATTCTTCTGGAGTTTGCCCCATGTACCAGTGCCCTTTTAAGAATCCAGTGAAAAGAGGGCTTCCTGGGATTCCACTTTTGTGGCTCAATTCTCTTTATATTGTGCTCAGGGCTTCCTGGGATTCCACTTTTGTGGCTCAATTCTCTTTATATTGTGCTCAGAAAACTAACTCCCAATCCTGCAAACTACAGCTGGGTTCTGAATCATCAAGCCAGTTTTTCTTCCTTGTGCATCATAGCCTGTAAAAGGTTGTGTAGGCAAAATCTGGACTTGTGCAACCTCATATGCCTTCAGTGGTGATGCACAGGTATAAACGGAACAATAGACAATTCCACTTGTGATATATATTAAAGAGAATTCACCTCATTTCCTCTTAGCTGCATTGAGTCTACATGGATAAGTAAAAAAGTTCATTTTTGACACCAAAGTCAGCAAGTTATTTTACAGAACCCAAAATATGCTAAGAATCGCCACTGTATAATAATTACTGTATTGCCCAGTGAGTTTATAATCTGGTTTCAGACAAGATACAAGGAAGTAGCAACAGAGTATGGTGGGAATGAGCGCAGCAGGCAACACTGCAAAGGCAAGCACCATTTTTTAGTATACAGCTATCAATATTAATACTGAATAGACATAAGCTGATCTTTTGACTAAAAAAAGCCATGACAAGTCTTCTAGCAGTTCTACTCTGACTTTACAATTTAATTTACTGTGTTTCATCTTTTTGCCCCAGAGTCTCTCTCATGCATAATAGGGTAACATTAGTGGCCCTCTAGCAGAAGCACCCTGTCACTCTCAGCATGGCTCAGAGGTAGCTCTCGCACATCATGGTCAGTAGATTATGGATCCCACATAATGATTTGGGCTCACAGCCAGGGCTGAAACTGCAGTTTAAAAATAGGGAATAGCGCCATGCTGAGAGGCGTGATCACTCACTCTTCTAGATACGAATTAAAAATTCCACGATGCTATTCTTACCATTTACAAAAAGTATTTCCTCAGCTCAAAAGAAACCACAGTAAAATCTGAGATGGCTGAGCATATCAAATTGTTGGTGGTATTTGCCCAGTACTGCTGCACTAACTTACTGCTCTGAAATACTAGCACTTCAATATAACAGTTTTCTATTCCATCACCCTTTCCTTTTCAATGCATCTTGGGGGGTTAATAGGAGGATGTGTGAGGAAATTTGAACTATCCCTCTGCACACAAGTCAGCTTTTTCCATCTCTTCCAACACAGCCAGTGAAGTGGAGCCCACTAACAGACTGGGGTAGGAAGGGGAGCTAGCTGCCTGAGGCTCAATCTAGGTATGATTGAAGTTTGCAGGTTTCATTGAAGAAAGTAATGAAATTGTCACTCCTGTCAGGTGTGGGGAGGAGTAATGTGTTTGTTGCACAGATTTGCAGCACTGGGATCTTGCTGAATGTACTAGCTGTGCTGGGCATTCCAGTAACAAGCAGACACCAAATATACATTAATCGGTTGGGAATTTTTCTACTGCATGCAGAGACTAGGGTTGCCAATTTTCTAATTGCACAAAACCAAACACTCTAGCCCTGCCTCTTTCCCTAGGTCCCACCCTCTTCCCCAAGGCCCTGTCCCCACTCATTACATTCTCCCTTCCTCAGTGACTCGCTCTCCCCCACCCTCCCTCATTTTCACTGGACGGGGAATTGGGGTGCAGGAGAGGGTGGGCTTTAACTGGGGGTGTTGGGGTCCAGGGTGGGGCCAGAAATGAGGGGTTCAGGGTGCGGGCTCTTGGGTGGGGCCAGGGATGAGGGGTTTGGGCTGCAGGAGGGGGCTCCAGGCTGGGGGGTGGGACCTGCCTTAGCCCTGCAGCACCGTCGACCGGACTTTCAACAGCCTGGTCAGCTGTGCTGACTGGAACCACCAGGGTCCCTTTTCAACCTGGTGTTCCGGTCGAAAACCAGACACCTGGCAGCCCAAATGCAGACTTTACCACGGTCATCCATGCTGGTCACATCAAGGGTGGGTTACTGTAACTAACATGCAACGTCCCCCTAAAACCACCTGGAAACTGCAGCTAGTGCTCTGCACTCTGGTTACAAGATAGTAAACAGGACTCCAGAAGTAGCACATTATACCTGTGCTCCATGATCTGCACTGACTCCCAATTGATTTCCAGGTGAAGTTTCTAACCTCAGAAGTCCTAAACAGTTTGGGCCCTGCTCTGATGCAGAGAGCACCTCTCTCCTTGTGTGATTCCAAGAAAACTGAGATCACCAGAGGTGCTCAAGAAACAGCCAGTTTAAACCAAATCAAGGCATCCTTAGGTGGTGAGTCTTCAAAGGAAATGTCACTTCCCTCCTTTCCCCTCATGTCTGCCAGAGTATGCAGCAAGGTGGGTTTTGCCAGTCCATCTCAGGGGACGATACATAGGAGAATTTTACTAACACTCTGCTTGTTTATAAATATTTAATTATTCAAGCTTTGTACACAAGTTAAGATTTAATTCATTTTATATATCTAAATAAAAATTATGTAGGAGCACAAAACACACACCAAACAATGAATGAAGAGCTAACTACCAATAATTCAGCCAATTTATATACAAAAACTACTTACCATGGAGCATAGAATTTAATAAAGGTAACCCCGTTAGCAATGGTTTGGTCAAAGTCTTTTTCAGAGAGAGACAGGACTGTAGCCTGTCAAGAGAAACACAAGTCAAAACTGTATATAAAGTCTGTTCTTTGAACTCCTGAAATATGTTTAAAAGAAACTCACAAAATTGTCATTACCACGAGATCTATTCAATAACATTAGTAGTGTGTGCCACTGCTAACCCCCAAATGATGTTTTTCCCTTTTATGCAAAGAAATTAAAATACTTCAAGCTGGTTTTCACCCATTTTTTGAAAAATACAGTACACCAAAATATATAACTTTGTAGTATCTGAAAGGCTAAGTGTCTAGCACAGAGATGGGCAAACTACAGCCCGTGGGCCACATCCGGTCTGTGGGACTGTCCTGTCCGGCCCCTGAGTGGGTGGCTGGATGGGTCAAGGGTTCTGAGGGGGGCAGTCAGAAGGCGGGAAGTAGGAGCAGGCAGAGGCCAGGCTGTTTAGGGAGGCACAGTCTTCCCTACCCGGCTCTCCATACAGTTTCCTGAAGTGGCTCTCGGGCCAAAAAATTAGCTGCTAAACCAGGGGTGGGCAGCTTCAACTTCATTTTCATATGCTGTCATGGAGCTTCCTATGGAATCACTGAACTAAACAATTAGTCTGAAGAGTTAAAAAAATACTAATGTGTGAATTAAATGAGCTATCTAGGCCATTCTGATAATATCTTTAAAAGCTCTCCTACTGCTTTGTTACCTTATGTAAAGTAAACAGACCTGTTACCAGAAACAAACATTTGTATGTCAAGTGTAAAATGAAACCCCACCTCCACCCCAAGGATGTATTTCATACATGCTTTTTAGTAAGTGGTAGCTGAATGGTGGGAGGAAAGTGATAAAAAAAAAATAAAGAACAATATTTTACTTATGTGTAGTCTAGTCATTTGAATTGACATAAAATTGAATTCAGTCTACCAAATAAGGATTAAACTTCTGCTCTAAAAATTGTGTGGGAGAGGGCAGGCTTCAAATGAAAGTTCAAATGATAAGTGTGTGATGAATGACCAAATATACTTTCTATAAAAGCCTCAGGATACAACTGGGAAAAAATGAAAAAGGGAACTGGCAATACTACTTCTTACCCCAATAAAAACGGTATGTTTTACTTTAAGAAAACAAAAAACAAAGAGGAAAAGATATCAATAAGTTTCATTAAAAAACTTCTATTTCTCAATTTTACATTAAAACAGTCAAATCTAAAATGAAAAAGTCAATTCACAAAAGCTCTATCTTAGATAAAACACAAATTCAACATTACAGTATTAAAGATGTTGGGTAACAACATTTACAAAAAAATACTGTTAGGTCATGAAACTAAATGTAATTATTTTATTAAGCCTCATTTTATCTGAAAATTAGATATTAAACTTTGACCTACTGTAAATTACCAGAGCAACAGATAATCTCTCACATGTATTGTAATTTTATACATCTATTACCATCCCACATTTTGTGGGCATAACAAACACTTCTTTTGCAAACCACAAACATTATATAAACTGAACTTAGGCTGTACTTGTGGATGTTACAATTTCTCGATGATGGTATTTGCACATTTGTTACAATAAAACCCAAAGATGAAAAGCAGAAGTGTGTGGCTTTTTTATTTGTTTTTTTAAAGATAAAAGCCTAAAGTGAAGAAGTATGATCATTAGAATACTATTGTTTTATTACCATTTTCTTGTCAATCTGCATAACTCCTTGTAGCTCCAACACATGATTAATGCAGTTATTCCAAACACACAACTTTTACTGCCATAATCTGCCATCCTATCACATTCATATTCCCCACCACAATTCTTGCTCTTTCCCCACCTTTTGTGGGATTTTTTCTCCCTCCATCCTCTCTTTCCCTATAAACACAGTATCATTGTTTTTCAGATGCTCACTTGCTCCTGCTGTCTCTTTCCTATTTCAGGTCAGAATCCTGTTTGTGACAATCATCTCCACAACAACCAAATGTGATGTCACAAGGATTCTGACTAAGTGAAAGACACACAACATGCTAAATTTAATAGAGAAAAAAATGAAGTTTTTTTTTAAAGCTATCACTAGATGGATATGCATGCAACTATCTAAACCAAGCGTGGGCAAACTTTTCAGCCCGAGGGCCACAGGATTGCAAAATTATATGGAGCGCCGGGTAGGGAAGGCTGTGCCTCCCCAAACAGCCTGGCCCCGCCCTCACCCGACCCCCACCCACTTCCTGCCCCCTTCAGAACCTCCCACCCACCTAACCTCCCCTGTTCCTTCTTCCCTGACAATACCTCCAAAGACCCCCCCACACCCATAATGACCCCCCTGGCACCCTAATCCCAATCTAAGTCCACTTGGTCCTTGTCCCCTGACAGTGTCCCCCTCCCTCCACCCCCGCAACTGCCCCCCAGGACCACACCCCCTACCAAACCACCTCTGCTCCCTATCCCGACTGCGCCCTCGGACTCCCTGCCCCCTTGTCCAACGCCCCAGCCCGGCCCCAGTCCTCTTACCATGCTGCTCAGAGCAGCGTGTCTGGCAGCCGCGGCCTGCCAGAGCTAGACGCTGCCCTGCCCTCTTACCACACCGCTCAGAGCGGCAGGAGCTCAAGCCTTGCCGGAGCCAGCCACGCCATGGCAGTGCTGTCCAGAGGCAGCAGGCCAGAGCACTGGCGGGCGTGGCGACCTGAGGCTGCGGAAGAGGGGGGATAGCGGGGGAGGGGCCGGGGGCAGCCTCCCTGGCTGGTAACTCAGGAACCAGGCAGGAAGGCCCCGTGGGCCGGATGGTTGCCCACCCCTGATCTAAACAATTTACTGAGACTATAATGACATATGGGCATTTTTTCCCCCAAAGTTTTCCAATGCATCAGGTTAGTAAAAGCATCAGAAAGGCTTAAGGTTATATGTTCCTCAACAGCAACTGCTAGCCTAAAATGTCTAATACTAACTTTATGAAAAGTTTTGCATGTAAACCTTGACAAAAATGTTTGCTAAGTTACTGTTTTACAGGTTACTAAGCTATCATTTTAGCCATCCAAAGCGTTATGGTAAATGACAGGGAGTGGCAGTAAATTTGTTTGAAAAAAGATTTTTGATACAATTTACAACATAGTACCACTTACCTCATCATGAGTGAGTTCTGTAGGCTGTTGTGGAACTTCCGATGGCTTATCAGCATCTGGGGCATTGTTGGCATTTTTTAGCTGAGAATCTACATATTCCTTTAATGAATCCAAATCCCTCTTTCCTTTATACTGGTCAGCCTACAATTAATCAAACCATTTGTGAAAATACATAGTTTGTTTAGAAAATACAGTTTTCTGAAGTTTTGGATTTTATCTAAAGATAAACATGGTAAATATCTGTAACAGAGCATATTGTAATGTAATACAGAGCATACTGTAATGTAATTGCAATGTTCATATTCATAATAAAATGCTCTGTGATCTGTTTTAAACATATGTACAGGACTAAGTTTACTCCAAGGATTCAGAATTTGCCATGGAATCCTTCCCTTCTACTTTAGAACCTAAACTTTCATTTAAAAGAAAGATTCAAGATTTTTAAAAGTGCCTGGCTGGAATAAAACATGGAATTAGAAGCACTCAAAATCTTTGCCTTTCATTTCTAAAAGAAGTTAGCCCATGTTTCTAGCTCTCAGAGTCACAAAGATTATCTTCAGTATGTTGCACAGCATAAGAAAAAATATAGCAAACAATCAGATTTAGTCTCTATGCTTTAGTTTGATCTGTTGTCAATGTGTTCTGTTGGTTAAGTCTAGTAATTCCTTTGACAAGGCTTCAGTTTTGGAATCTCAGATTCCACTAAGTCCCAGAAGTCACTAGGGTCAATTTCAGCCCCCTCAGGTGTGAGCTATGAGACATACCTTAGATTTGGAATATCTTTTCAACTACTGTTTACAAACTTTCCTACACCTTCTGAGGGTGAAACAGACATGCCTCTTTAGTCATCTCCAATGCCTTTGGGGGGAGACCTCCGACCATAAGAATGGCAAGGATACATGTCCAAAGAGCTGTGGCTTCTTCTGTCCCTCCCTGATGCCCCCAGTCTAAACCAGGGAGCTCAAAGATCACGAGACGTCTGTACCTGCTCATTCTTATCCATTTCAGCAGGGCAGAGCTCTGCCCATTTTCTCTCCTCCACCACCCTTGGAGATTTTACCTACCTCTTTCCAGTACTGATGACATGCCAAATTTCAATTATGAGGGGGAAGATGACGACAACGATGGCGACAATGCTCAACTGACTGAAGCAGTTCCCCCACTTATTGAACAGTATTGTGACTTTCCCATTAGACAACTATAGAATTTTCCAGGAGTTGCTAGATCAAATGGTTGGAAGCTCCATTTTTGGATGTCATACTTGTCCAGAGAAACATCTTTCTGATTCTAAGAGGAATCCAGGATGAGGGAATAGCATGATGTTGATATAGGCCAACTTGCCCTTGCCAGATATCTGTAGTTCACCAGGGCAGTGGCTAAGAGAGACTCATTTTTACCAAAAATAACAGCAGAGTTTTTTTTTTTCTTCTTAGCCTCTGGCTTTGGAAGCAGCCGAAAGGTGCAAGGGAATAGGAGCAACTTTATCTTAATTAACGGATAAGTAGTTCAAAAAATAGATCCATCTTGTCAGGAAAGCCTACTCTAAAGCGATCATAGCTCTTTGTAATGTCTATTTACATGTGGTGGTCCGGATGAAATACACTATTATTTGGGGCCACCAACAGTCTCTTGGGACAACAATAATAAAGTATCTTGAAATTGTTTTGGAGGGTCAGAATGTTCCCTGTGCTTAAGAGCCTTTGCTGCATTGGTGTCTGCTGTTAAGGCTATGGAGACAGCAGTCAGCTTAAATCACTATTCCCAGCTGTAGTTCTCCCTCCAGAAGTTCAGCACAGAAGTGAAGATTCTGTTACACATGGTGACCACCTTGGTGATTATGCTCCACAAAGATTCACATCCTTACCCCAAACTTTTTACTTAAAGTGGTTGCTGGCTAATTTGCACTGCAACACAAACCTTCCAGTTTTCTTCCTAATACCAGTTACTTGGGGAAATAGATGCGTAAACTTGACACAGAGTGATAACTTATTTAGACACCCATTAGAAAGTTATCTAGGCTATCTGTAATAGTCTGGGAATGAATTACTAGAAAGACTTCAGAAATTGGTTATTCTTTGTGTTTAGACTTGTTGCAATCAAGTTGATATCTTCCTAAATAACAAGTTCAGAGCTCATTCACTAGCTCTCAGGCAGATTAATTTAATAGACTACGCAAGCATGACAATCTGTAAAGCTAGCACTTTCAGCTCTATTCATATGCAGCACTATTCTCGCTAATTTGAATCTTACTCCAGTCCTTGAAAGCAGTTCCGCGATTCTTGTTTAATTAGTGCTCCTTTAAAGTTACTTCTGGCAAATCCCCCAAATGTGAAGATCTTTAGAGGCAATTCTCTTAGGAGGAAAACATTACTTACAGTAAAGCTTATTTGGTACTGTTCAAATATATAATGGCTCTGCAGATCTGCATTCCTCATTTCCTTAACCTCTTCAGAGTCCTTCTTGCAATCCTTGAATTTGTGCAATTGGAGCCATAGGATTCTTATAACCTCACTTCAAATGTTCAGATCTGTGAACTCAACAAGCACTGCTCTGAGCTCACTGCAGGGCCATGCAGTACCCATAAATGTGAATCTGGAGAAGCAACATCCAGAGGGGAGGAGGAAGGGGAGAGATTCTATTTTGTCTATTTCATCTGTATTTCTAGACACTTTTACATGTAAGGATAAAGTTGGAAGATGAAAATATACTCAGAGTTCTCTCACAAGTTGGTATGTTTTGAGATATCTACCCTGGTTTATGAACAATCTATTGTTTTTGGTTATTTGCAGACCAGGATGCACAACTATGTTAGAAGTTTTATTTATGGCACTAACATAGTTAGTTATAACTATAACATAGTGCAACTATGCCACTGCCGCATTCATATTGTCCATACATCTCTTATAAAGAGCTTTTCAAATATATTCAAATAAGCCAACTTCTCTCAACATGCAAGAACATTCTACAAGCCTGTTTGTCTTCACAGAGGAAGAAAGGGGTTGACCTCATACTGTATTTGCAACCTCACCTTTTCACCATTCCTAAACCAGAGGAGGGTTGGATATCCACGAACTTGGTTTTCAGAACAGACTTCATAATGCTGTGTACAGTCAACCTAAAGTTTAAAATAGTTATAATCATTCACTTATACGGAATAAAATCCATTCTGTTCCAAACACAGCATCATACCCTTTATATTTCGTATCTCACAATATATATCTAAAAAGGAATGCAAGGTTTGTCAGCAGCTAATTGGAATAATTTACAAGTCTTGTCCTGAAATCCATTTAAGTCTGTGTTTCAAATCTCTCCCAAGCTGTTTAGGGAAAGTAGAGGAAGAAGCAGAAAATAACAAAGGAACTATGATTTAATATGCTAGTTAAAACAAACATTCAGTATTTGCAGAGTGAAAAAAATTACACCCTGGGCAGTAGGGCACCCAGTACTCCTATGTTAAGAGTTTGAAATCTAAATTTTCAATACAAGGATTTGCTGGTCTGTTTTATCTTTTAGTTTATTTTTAAACCATACAGGAATACTCTGAAATCAGAAATCAAAACATCTAGTAACTTGACTTCAATACAAGGGAAATTCCGAATGCTGAGCAACTGGAATTCAAATTAGATTCTAATTTTGCCACAAGCCGATTTGTAAGGACAGAGAGTACATCTACATAGGGATAAAAGACCTGCAGTGTAGCTGTGAATGGCCCAGGTCAACTGACTTGGGCATGTGGTAGACATGCTGCGTACACAATTGGACTTGGGCTGGACAGGGTCCCAGAGCTCAGATTCCAGCCCAAGCTCATATGTCTACACAGCAATTTTTTTTTAGCCCAGAGCCAAAGCAGGAGTCTGAGCCAGCTGACCCGGGACAGCATTTTTTGTTTTAATCCCTGTGTAGGCATACCCTGATTTAGAAATCCAATTAATAAGCAAATAAATAATCTACATGTCACATGCATGGTTTCAGCATCTGTTTGCGACAGCACTTAAGATTTCTAAAGTTAACATTAGGAACTCTTTGCCTTGGATCACTGAAGTGAGGACAACTAAACAGATTCCAGGCACAAAGTAACAGGTGCTACTGATATTCACCTGGATCACATGAAGGTCATGTTTCCTGCCTACAGTACTTAGAGAATCACAGTCTGAGCCAAAAAAGTTTCCAATAGTTTCATGGTATCCTGTTACACAAAACTTGGTAGGCATTAAGACAAGACAAGACAAGACTACCTTTATTAGGGAAAAAATGCTAAAACATGCAAGACAGAACACTGGATAAAACAGGACTTTTGAAAACAATGGACTTATAATTCTCTACATGAAGAAAGTCTGGGTAATACTGTAGTAAGAACATACTTAAACCAACAGTAACTGCACCAGACAGCTCATGCAAACATTCCAGATGCTCAAAAAGTAATCTCTACATGCAGTGTTCAATATAGATAGTAACAAAGGACAAAAATCCTCTGGTAATTTATTCTGTGCAATCTCAATTGTGTTGCCAGATTTCAAAATATTTAAATTTCTCAATAGAATCACTTTGATCTATACCATAAGAGAAGTCTACTCTTACAGAATAAAAGAATTTTCCAAGAGCTTTTCACATAAGAAGGCTAACTTATCACCAGTGACAACCCAAAGTGCTACTAAGCTAGAGAAAGGAGAGACTGCGGCTTCTTTGTCATTAACAGTTTTACTTAGAAGCTAAAGGCAGCAGTCTTTAAATACGAAGTTAATACATTTGAAGGGTTAAGAGTTTAAAAAAGTTAGCCTCTATACATTAAGCATCATCAGAGAACACTGAGGGATTCAGATTGTTAGCCACCAGCATGACTTCGGCATGGGTCAGCAAATAAAGTGAGCAACTGCAGTTGCCAGACCACCTGCATACCTCTGCATAGAAGTCACTTCAGGAACAAATAATAAGCTCCCATGGTAAATACACCACATAATCTGGTTATCATCCCTAAGGGAAATAGTAAAGCAGGACAAGATATCAGTTTTTAAGACAAGTCCCCCAGAAGTCTATACTAAATTTTTTTGGTGGGGATGAGAGGAAGATATGAATAGATGAGAAACAACCCACCATTAAAGCCTTTATTGAGTCTAAAATTTACGAAGTTATCTGGCTGTATACAGTATATTGGAAGAGGAAGAGGAATTTTTACCACAGAAAATAAATTTTGAAATTTACAAAGTCCTGGCAACAGACAAGGGCAATGCAATGAAAAAAATCAAAACTGAAAATATTCCTCTCATCATCTACTCAGTACTGTGTTGGCCTTCTCTGTTCGTTCATACCTCTGAAACACAGTAAACTGGGTACAGACAAATTTCTGGCATGCCCTTATTTACAATAAATAGGTCTTGTCAATTCAGAGTTGGCCATCTCTTCAGGATAAATAAAGTATCTGGGTCCATATCGCATATCAGAGAAATAGCCAGCTCAAAATTAAAATGGGATCTGTGAAGGTGAAATGATTTATCAAGTGATATACAAAACAGAGTAAATAAAGTTTGGCTTACAGACTATAGGATGAGTAGTATGCTACTTAATATATTCATCCAAAGGAGGTATATTTTCAGTTTAATAAGAGCTTTCAACCTACCTTGCCAATCTTGACAGTTTCAGAATGTTCAAGAACTGAAGCGAGCTGTTCCCAGGTTGGAGCCAAAGCCTTGCAGTGGCCGCACCAAGGGGCAAAGAATTTGATAAAGTGATTACCTTTAAAAGAAAAAAAGAAAAAAAGAAAAAAAAAAAAAGGCTCAATTCGTATGTACCTGAAACAGTGGCTGACAGAGTAGCTATTTACCACCAATTATAAAGTTATCATGGTATTTCCCAGCTAAGTACAGGTAATACTGAAAATATAATAGCAAAAATAATACACTCTGGTGCAGTAAACATTAATTTTTAAATGATATCCATTGTACAGTACTTCACTTATATTTACAGTTAGTTTGAATGTCACAAACTAAACATGGCCACAAATATTTCAGAAACTCCTTTTTCAAGGTCATATCCAAGCATATCAGTGCATAGTTCATGTCTTTCCTCCATTCATACATCATCTCAAAAACCACCTCGAAAGTTAGATGTTTATTAAAAGCATAATTTTCATCTAACAAATTGCTAAAATTTCTTATTCTAACAAGAATTCATGTGGATCAGCTTTGCTGCTGAAGAGTTGAAAACAGCAGAAGGAAAAAGTAAACAGCATAATTTAAAGAGAAACTTCTAACACTGAATACATTTCTAAATAAAGAAGTGACTGCAATTCGGTTGCTATAAAACTCTTTATTTGAATTAACTCTCCTCTTTTCCGAGCACTGATCCTGTCATCTTCACGTTTGTGTTTATCTAAGTTAAAACTGCAAACTCTTTGGGACAAGGACTTTTTAAACCTCTGTCATGTAATCCTAGTAGATAGAGTCCAAGGGGAACAAAAACCTAAGGGGTAAAGGAGTTCAGGAAAGCTGGCAGTTTCTCAAGGAGACAATATTAAACGCACAACTGCCAGCTATTCCAATGCAAGGAAATACAGGACGAATAGTAAGAGGCCAACATGCATCCATCAGAGTGGATGGATGCCAGGGCCAGATTAGAGAAGACGGGAAAGAAGAGGTCAAGCTTGCCAGAAAAAGGCAAAGAAGTCTGTGCCCAGTAGAGAACTCACCCCTTCAGTGCCAGGAACGGAACCCAAGATTCCTGTCTCACTATTCCTCTGCCACATGTCATACAAGATGACAACCTACGACTGCTATCAGTTACTCTGTTAGCTCAAGTGGAAGGAGTCTGTGTGGTCGATCTAAGGATTACAACTCTACCAATGAACCATGTGAGTGTCAATATAATCCCAGAATTAAGGTTGCCAATGCAACCTTAATTCAGCCCTCGTGTGTGTAGGCATGAAGATACAGTTTTAGCTACATGATCACATACTATTTTTCCACAGGATGCTTATCTCACTCAGTGGACAGGATACACTTGCTCTAGGGATGAATTAGGGTTGTGGAGTAAAAGAGGCTGTTGTCTGTAGGATCTTTGCTTCATTCGTAGCAGAAGCTGGAATATATATGGACTGTGTAGAATATGTACAGATAAATTAATACTCGTGAAGCAGTCAGATACTACAGTGATGAACGCTATACAAGAGCCCATGAGGAAAATAAATAATTGCATTTCCATAGAAAGGTTTGAATAATACACAATAAATAAAGCCTAGACTCTCACACTGAACCATGAGCATAAAACAAAATAGTGCAGGGTGGCTCACTAATTGAGCACTGTCCATCCTGTATACTAAATGAAGCTGGGATTCTGTGAGAAAAAAATGGTATGCAATCATGTAATTGAAGACTATCCTATTGCACATGCAGTAAGGGATGAATTTAAGATTGCTCGTGCAACCTTAATACTACGATTTCCTAACCTTTGAGTGCTTAACTTCACAACCCTAATGTCTTTAATATATTTAATGTGTGTAATATGTAATAAAACTGATTTTTTTTTTGTAAGTTGTCTTTCCATTTGTTACAGATTTTTGGTTTAGAAAATGGAAGAAAGATACTTTTAAAGACTAACCCACCATTTCTCTCATATACCTCACAAGATCAAGCAAATATTGCAAATTTCTCACTAATTAGATCTAAATATTTGTACCAATCATAGCTATAAGAAAATAATTAAATTACCTTCTGCTATATGCATCTTGAAATTGGCTGCTGAGAGATCATGCATTCCCTGTATAGATTCCGGAAGTTTTGGTGGTTGCAGATCAGATTCTTGCTCCTATTAAAAAGGAACAAAGTAATTACTATTTCTGCCTTATGCAACAGATATACACTAAGTGAACTGTATATTCAATTTGTCTGTCTTGCATAGTGCACCATGAGTAATGCTTCCACGTGGCAGTGTAAACGGAGACAATCCTCCTTTGCCAATTTTCCCAAAATATTTCCTACTCCATCTTTATTCTATACCAATGTCTGTGTCAAGTGGATACTGATAAACAGTTATTTGAAACTGACATGTGAATCTATTATACAGAAAGCAACTACCTCAGTTACTGGGCTAACTGCATCTGGTCTTTCCTTCTGCTGATCCACCATCCTGGTCTCTTCAAGAGTACTTTCCCTTTCCCTCAAACTTCCAATTATCTCCTGACCTGGGGGAGAACCACAGGATTTTCTCACTCTCACATTGGGCCTTGGCTGCAGTTCCCAATGTATCAAATGTGATTAGCTCAGCAGGTCTGACTTGGGCTCAGACCCTGAAGTTCTGTTCCTTCAAGGCACTATAAGAGTGGCAGTCAGCTTCTTTAAAGCAAAATATTATTTATATGGAACCAAAAGCATATTGTTTTTAAGATGTATTTTCTCTGATAAGCCATCCTATGGAGATGCCTGTTTTCCCCCAAGGCTTATTACCTGGATACGAGAAGGTCATCTCCTTCAGACTCCTGCACAGAGAGTGCCTTTCAGCTTGTGTCTCTGTCAGAGCTCACTGACAATTGACTCTCAACCCCCTCTTCTCCTGAAAAGTCCTTTTTAACTGTTTACCATACTGTTGCTCTGTAGCACTCAGTCCAGCAAGAAAGGAGGGTCACTTCATACTAGAGCCTGGAACTATGCCATATAGTCTTGTAAATCCCATCCCAAGTGTCTGGATGTAGGTTGCTCATTTGGAGATCCATTGCACTGCCTTCCTGTTCTTCCCACAGTCCCCTATTTAAACTATATCAACAACTAGCTTAATACGGGAAAGATTTACAATTCAATATACAATAGTTTCCCCTGGAGTGACCAGATCACATACAGTCCTTATAAAACTGTAACATCTCAATCTTCTTAGATTATTACACAGCAGCTCCTACACTATTTATAAAACACTACTATTAGGGCTAGATGTTTGTCATGGCAGGAAAATAGGTCACAATGTGATATTCCCATTTGTTTGGGACTTATTGGTATGTCCAGGACTCACCCTGCTGTGGAGGATCCTGTCCCAGGTGGCTAGGCCTGGTTCTCTGCACCAGCCATTGCAACCAGGTGCACGGGATCACACCACCACTCAGGTTTGACTCCTATGTCATGATAGGGATAGGCCAAACATGAATGGCTCTGCAACCATGCCCACATGGTCACAACACACAGAGCAGGGAGTCAGGCCCAGCCCGAAAGGAGACACCACTGCCCATGCCTGAGATGACTGCAGGCTTCCTCTCAATCCTGTGACCTAGTCCCACAGGATACAGGAGCTGCCTGGGCCTAGGATATGTGTGCAAGGAAGGCTTGCTCCCCAGCCGCAACCTTACCCCTCACTCCTTAGACCTTGTCTCTATGCCAGACTGGGATTAGGGTTATGGTACGGGGACAGAGGGGGCAGATGTGGCTAGTCGGTGCCCCCTCACTTGTTAGGGCAGCTTTTTAATTAAAAAAAAAATAATCATAGAGCAGTTATCAAACGAGTGACTTTCACTAAGATTACCGTGACTGCTCTACGATTTTTGATTTTTTGAAAAATGCGGTGACAAATCTGCAGCCCTAATTATCACATATCAGGCCCACTCCTGTCACAGAAACCACGTTCCATCACATAAGTTTATGAGGTCTTTCAGCTATCTGTAATTTACAAGCTATTCAAGACTCTACTTTCAGAACTCTTCCTCAATCCCACACAACCAGCAATATTAGAAAAGGAGCAAACTAGAGTTCAGTCATTTTAGAACTAAGTTGCAATAGTCACAAACATTAAGTCAGTCACTTAAGAGGAAAAAAAGGACTATTTTCTAGGAACTAGCTCAGAGCTGGAAAAATCTTTACTAGAAACTACATTGCTAAAACTTCCTTCGCATTTGACGTTTCAACTTTTAAAAGATAAACAAGATCCATATTAATATAAGCATAACTGCATATTTTAATCCACTGAGCTCAGCAATCCTTGTGGCTTTGTCTTGACTAGGGAAAGTGGTTAAGTTTACACCAGGCTCATCTAATATGCCAGATGAGCCAGACCTAAATTCAAGCCTTTTCCTTGTGAAGATATAGGGTAACACTTCATAGCTTGATTTTGCAGAGTGAGTTGCAGCCTTTACTAAACTACAGCATGACCACCTAATAACTGTTGCACTGAATCTTCATTAGGAAAAAGGATGTTTATGCTGGACTTACCTAGCCTGTATTAGCTAAACCACTTTTCCTAGTCAAGACAAAGTAATTGTGGCCTACACTTGTCAACTGAACATGTACCAGGAAATCCCATCTTCAACGTCAAGAGGTTAATATTTTCTTGAAATAAGATTATGAATTTTGGTTTTAAATACAGGCAACCAAGGGCAAGTCAAAGGATGCCAGTTTTAATAATGGGTTTGACTGCTACATTTGGCCACTGATCCCATTTGTTATCATCATCCAATTTTTATTTTTACAAGGTTTTCCTCTTGAAAAGCAAAACCTAACCCCTATAGTAGCAAGAAATCAGCCTGACTCTGGAAGAAGGGAATATTTCCTGTTCACTTACAGCTGGCTCCTCATTTAGTGTTTGCAACATCCAGCTTTCCAATGCCTGGAAGTCTCTAGGACCCTGGTATTTCACAGGTTCTTGGCCTGGTTTAAGCAGCTTTAGGCTGAAACATTAAAACAGTACAAAGAGGTAAGGCAAAACTTTTCAGA
Source organism: Dermatemys mawii (assembly GCA_007922305.1). Taxonomy (NCBI): domain Eukaryota; kingdom Metazoa; phylum Chordata; order Testudines; family Dermatemydidae; genus Dermatemys; species Dermatemys mawii. The sequence continues at coordinate 24,015,931 of ML677334.1, forward strand.
TAGATACAAACAAGAAAAACAAATCTCTGGAAATTAATGAACTTTTTCCTGATAACATCACAACTGAGCGCAGAGCATACTCAGTCCTTGAACCTATCACAGATTCCTTTGATTTCCATGATGCAGAACTGGGCCCTGTAATTAACCAGAACTCTGCTCTTCTCCTTTAAACTTAGCACAGATAGAAATACCATATTTTGTGTTAACATTCCAAGATGTCCTTAGATTAACATGCAATGGTGAATAAAACACAAGAAAGAATATTTCAGAGGTTAATCCCTGTTTATGCTTGTGAATCCTATTTTTCAGTTTGCCAAAAAAGATTAGTTAATTTTTTTCAGTATGCACAAACAAAAAGCTTATTTTCTGGGATTTTCTGGGATTTTCTCTACACTTTTTTGTGCCATACCAAATATGCATGCCCTTGATCACATGCCACTTCTCATGCTGTATTAAACTGATTAAAAGTAATTTAAAGCAGATGAAAGAGGCGAGAAAATAGGTGGATAGCTGCAAAGACAGTCTTTCTGATTATATAAATACATACTTGCTGTAAAATCTGTTTAACAAAATACCAAAATCTTTTCCTACTAAATATATGTCTAACTTAAAACTTAAAATAATATTTGTTTAAATACTAGAATTTTAAAGGGATACCATCAAATTGAGATTTTTTTTTTTTTTAAAAAAAGGCAGAGTTAAAATACCTTTCAGTTATTTCATCTGCCCTTGACTGCCCTTGCTAATTTATGTGGTTTTACAACCACATTTTTCTAAATGTTTCGTTCCTGTTTTTCTATTCAGAGCCATTACAACTTAAAAAAAATTATTATGCAAAATTGTTTTCAAAAGCACAATGCATACAAATTAAAATAAGAAAAAAATCCTCCCTTTATCGCTTTCATTTATAGTATTGTACATTGCTTTTATAATACTAGGTTAAAAAACATTCAGAAAGGTGTGTAGTTTTTAAGTTGATATTATTCCTTTAAGAAGTCAACAAAAAATAAAGCACCAAATTCGCACAAAAGTTTGGGAGACTATTTATACATACTACATTGGTTGTGCTATATACAGTTAGAAATTATTTTAAAGTAGTTAAAATAATTCTGAACTATTAGTACTTTACTGCTATATGTTATGCTACTGTCTCAAAGACATGTTCTGTTGGGGATGCGGGGGGGAAGGCCCTATTCTGAACTTTGTTTAAACACAGCCATCTTCCAAGCTATAAGATAGTATCTAAAAAGAGAGACATCATAGATCATCTTGTCTTGACAACATGATGAGAGCTTAAATTTATCTTCTAAAGATTGAAGAGCTATAAAGAAAACCACCAAAAATCATAGCTTCGAAGTTGGACTCAACAAATTGGCAGGGGACTGTGGGAAACGTACAAAATAATAGAAGCACACATCCTTTTTTACTTACGTGGGGTATCCTCTGATTCCAAATTCAGAGCAGAGTGGAATATCTATAGTGCAATCCACTTTTACAACATAGACTGGTGGATTTTCCATGTGGTTGTATTTGTCTCCCAGATCATTCCAAGTTGGTTGCAGACGCTGACAGTGTCCACACCTACAACAGGATGAACAAAAGATAAAATAAATTTCAGTTATAAAATCACTGTTCTGATTTGTATACCTACAAATGTATACCTACAAATCAGAACAGTGTGTGTTTAAATGTAAATATAAAGACTAGATATGAATGAATCCATGGGAAAAGTGCATATACATGTGGGTGGGATCTGATGTACTTGAAACATGTTAGAGAAACGAAAAATCAGAAACCTCTTCCACATAAAAGCAGAATGTGTTAAACAACAGTTAATACTGTAGAGTTGCCTTTTATTGAAGAAGGCTAACCCTCTAGGCAGTTTTGACACAAAATTCACAACAAAATTTAAGCACAGCCCTGATGGTTAGATAAGTACTTTTGGATTATGAAGTCTTGCCAGGTTTATTGTAAAAGACTATTAAATTAATGAGGATACTGGAGAGCGAGCACTCAGCTTCTCAACTTTCTAAGAACATCATGAGAGGATGTCTGGTGTTTTTTATGCTTTTACACTTGAAAGTGTCTGGTAAAGAGATAATGTTTTGTACTCTTATTATAAGGTCACATTTTTACGTGTAACATCAGAATTGTGACTCAAGAGATCCATGGAATATCTAAGTCAGTGAAGTAAAACAGTTCTGTTTCAAAGTCTTGAAGAAATGCTAATCTTAATATGTTATAATCAGGAACAAGTGCCTTTGCATAGTGATATCCTATGAGTCTCAAAATATTCAACATACGCACACAAAGTGGACTTAGAACAGGTTTCTGAATAAATAATTGCTATTTTGCTTCTCTCTTAAAGGAACAGTTAATTATTCAAGTAATCTTTCCCACTGTTTGGCATCCCACAGCATACTAATTCAAATCTAAAGTGTTAGAAACGTTCAGCCAATCAAGAGATTTACTAGTTCTTTAAAACACCATTCTAATTCCCCCAAAACTGAAAATCAGATATCATACTGCTGGCAAATGCAAACTGGTGCTGTCAAAGACACTAACACCATAAATATGGTGGTAATATTTAAAAGAGCCAATGCCAACTTCTCTTGAATGGCCATTCTTGCTGTTCCTGATTTTTACAGGCCTTGTAAAAAATGTCATTAAAGTTGAGAATATTTTAATTAGTTCGCTCTTGACAAGTCCTGGAAAGTCTACTTTTTATGCAACAATTAACACAACAATATGGAAGTTTGCAATAAGCTGTCTCTTACTACCCACAGAACTCCCATTTAAAAAACAATGCCATTTACAGGAAAGCAAGATTTTAAGACAGTTTTCAAATTAGTCTCTCGTAATCAGACTTGGCATATATATTTGCCCATATGAGACAGTTTTACATTTTAAATATTTTCCCTTCCTTTCAGCTTACAGGGCACCTTCCCCGCTTCATAAGGTTCTCTTATAACTAATTGATTCAAACCTAGGCTCTCCAATGCACTACTAAAAAATCCTCCCACAATTACATATTCTGAAACATTGCTTGTGATGGCTAAATGGCAGGGTGAGGTAGTTTTCAAGATTTACACCTCCGGATACCTACTTTCACCTCCTAAGTCAAAATCGAGAAAGGAGAGAGAAAAGTGCCTCATCTTAATCTAGTTAACATTTAAATCAAAAAATAAAAAATAAAAAACATCACAAAGTGACCACACTATCTGGGATGATTAGAAGTTCATGAGAGGCTCTCAGGCAGGAATAGAAAATATGAGGTGGTTAGTGGATCAGTTCAGTTGCACAGAAGAGCACCAGGAGTCATTTAAATTGCTTTTTGCTCTGATATTTATGAAGACCTTGATTTTCATGAACACCAAATGAACACCTGGCTTTTGGAGGAATGACACAATCTCTTTTTACTGCAAAGCATAGTAGATAATCCAGAATTTAACAAGGTTAAAGAACTCTAACCAGCCTCTACGCAAACCTCAAAGTTCAAATTACTTTTGCCTACATCAGGGGTTCTCAAACTTTTTTGTTTTTTTGCTGTGCCGCATCCACTGCCACCTGGGGTACGTCCATCAAAAAGCCGTCGAATTGAACTCTTCCAGTTTCGGCGGCATTTCGGCGGACGCGCTACGTTTCTCTGTGTGTCCACTGAAATGCCCCAAAAGTGGAATAGTTCCACTCGCCGGCTTTTTGGAGGACACACACCTGCATTCGAAGCATCCGCCGAAATGCCGCCGAATGCAATGGCAGCTTGCGCCTCCCCTTGAATAGCCCCACAACCCCCAGAGGGGTCGCGATCCCAGTTTGAGAACTGCTGGCCTACATGCTACGTTTAAAGCTACTAAAGAAATTTTGATTGTGTGCATTCCAGCCAGAAAGCAAAAATCTTATTGAACATCAACATACAAGACCAACACTGTACAATTAAAGAAAACTCCACTACCAAATCTAGTCAGGGTGGATTTGATTTAAACCATGATTTAAATTGTTAGGAAGACTCGATTTGATCATGGTTTTCGATATAAAAGTACATTCTTGTTGGCTGTTATAACCTTAATACATATTCTTCACAACTCAGAGATAGATGTAAGTTTCATTTTTAGAAGGTACACATTATACATTTTTAAACAATGATATATTTTGAAAACCTTTCATATTAGTTTTACACCAATATCAGAAAATGAATGATTGCTTGGTTATTTCATTTACCAAAGGAAACTGAAGCAGATATTTATGAAGTCATTGGGAGATGAACTATCTCCAGTTCAACAGGTTAATCATTAATACTGGGAAGATTTTCTTGCTCTGCTGTATTAGGAGGTGAACATCACCAGACTGACATTTAAATTGTTTTATTTAACTAAAACAACAACGTTAAGTATTCTGGATTTTTTTTCTTCAACAGCAAACATAATATTTTAACAAAACAAGCATATGTCCCTCACTTTTCACTTTTATCGCCAGACTTCTCCTTATCCAAATCTATTCTGCCCCCAACAATCTTTTATTAGTTGAATGTTTTGAAACTTTGCACTTTTAGAGAGAGGTAAGGGATTGATTCTGCGTACACAAATTTGCAGAGGGACAATAGAGTTGAGGTCTGTTATTTCTCACCTCTATATATTTATTTATTTATTTGAAAAAAATTCGCTGTAACAAGCATGTTACCTCTGGAGATACAAATACACAGTTTGAGAACTGCAAAACTAAGAATCTCTGATGGTATCGTCTAGTCTTAGCCCCGTTAGATAGATAGAAAGATTATTTAGTTAATCTATACAGAAGCCCCTGGAAATCCCCTAAAATTGGGTCCCTAATCCATGAACTATTGGAACTCATTTACAAAACTTTTCTTAAACATTACATGAATATATTTCATCATACTATAGAATTAGCAATTTATAATCCCTGTTCCATGATAAGATATCTTTGAGCTATAATATATCTGAATTAAATTTATCTTTAGACGGTTTATTCCTCAAAAAACATTTGATCAAAAAATCCGATTTAAATAAAAAAATCCATGTTTTTTAAACAATCATTGATTTTTATCCACCCTGAATCTATTTAATTCAGACTTCAAAATAAACATAAAAGTGTCTCTGTCAGTGGTTCTCAACTCATTTCAGTCCATAGACCACCTGGCCAATCAAAATTTTCGTGGACCACATTCTTTTTTAATTTTTTGTTTTTTGTTGAGACGTGATTAAAAAGAGCAGACACATTACATGGGCTACGAAAAAATAAACTATGGCGGTTAGTTATTATCTTTTGTATTTGGTTGAGTAAAAACATATTTTAGGGTTATTTTTTAACAGATAATATTTTATTAACCTGCAATACCAGTGCTAAAGTATTATTTATTTTGAGAACAGACCCTTAAATTTACTAGTCAAAACCAAAATTACTTTCAAGCCAGCCTGATAAATTCAACAACTGTAAATATAAAAGTTTGTATCTTACCCCGTGCGTTAAAATCCCCATACAAAAAAGCCACACACAAAATTTAAAAAGAGTGTAATAAACTTAAGTTGAAAAGTGTATGCAAACTTACATTTTACAACAGAAATTATAAACAAACTAAAACAGCATATTTAGCACAGAACGAACACCAAAACAACCACAGCATGACAGCGGGAGCTACACTGATGCTCAGCCTTAGACTGAAGTCACTGGCAACACAACGCAGTCATGTCCTAGATGATGCTATGGATGACATGCTCCGTGCTTGTGAACACGGCGTAAAACATCCTAACGGCAGCGTCTGCTCACACTATCTGACTTTGGACAATATTTTTATGGACCACTTAAAAAATCACCATGGACCATCAGTTGAGAACCACCGGTCTATGTATATAATAGGCAACCAAGTCTATGCCTACACTACTGCAGTAAGCCTACCTAAGCTACACAACTCCAGCTACTTGAATAATGTGTAGTTGACGTACCTTCGGCAGAGTTACTGCAGGGTCTAATGGGCAAAACTCTCCTGTCAATTTACCTTACTCTTCTTGCTGGGGGTAGAGTACAGGGGTTGACTGGAGAGCTATCTGTTGTCGATTTGGCGGGTCTTCTCTAGACCCGCTAAATTGATCACCTGCGGGTCGATCTCAGAGCGTCCATCCTGGCTGTAGTGTAGAGGTAGTCCAAGAAACTAATTTTTTTGTCGGACTAAAAAGGAAGTTATAGTGGCTGTGTAGTAATCAAGACCCAGAAGTAGAATGTAATCCAAAATTTATTTTAAATAATTACTAGATCTTTACTGCAGAAAGACTGTTGTATCTCCATAGTTAACACTGTAACAAGGTTTCAATTAGAAGGCTAATTCTGGACTCAACTATAAAGTAATCCAAGAAAGGTCTGACCACTGAAATGTCTAATGAGGTTTGGTAATTAAGGGAGAATTTGAGTACGGAAATGTAGCAAAGGTATTCTAAAAACTTTAGTTCTCTACTGTGTTTTCCCATTCTGTAAGGCAGTGGCTCTCAATCTTTCCAGACTACTGTACTCCTTTCAGTAGTCTGATTTGTCTTGCATATCCCCGAGTTTCACCTCACTTAAAAATCTATTTGCTTACAAAATCAGACACAAAAATACAAAAGTGTCACAGCACATTATTACTGAAAAATTAAACATTTTTACAATATAATTATAAAATAAATCAATTGGAATACAAATATTGTACTTGCATTTCATTGTATAGTATACAGAGCAGTATAAACAAGTCATTTCCTGAATTTTTAGTTTGTATGGGCTTTGCTAGGAAATGATGGACAGCACATTCCTTGGTCCACGTCACTTTCCGCAGCCTCCATTGGCCTGGAGCGGTGAACCGCGGCCAATGGGAGCCGCGATCAGCCAAACCTGTGGATGCGGCAGGTGTACAAACCAGCCTGGCACCCCAGGGGCTTTCCCTGAACAAGCGGTGGACCACAGTTGAGAACGACTGCATTAAGAAATCTGATTTCTTGAAAAACTACCCTTTCTCCTATATTTTATTACTGGAGGGGGGTAGGTTGAGAGCAACTGAAATGCTTCTGCTCATTGTTCCTAAGTGTGATTTTTTATGACCCACATCACAACACAGCAGTCCAAAGCCTGAATGTAGAATGCACTTCCTCATCTGGCTCACTAGAGCCAAGATTTGATGACCCTGGGAGAACAGTGAAAAATATCTGCTCAAGTTTTTGGCTAACATTTTTATAAGTTGTTCAAGAGAGGGATCACTGAAATTACAAACAATAAGCCAAGAAGGTAGCAGTTTGGCAGGTAAATTATGTAATTTTTTAATTGTTGAATTTAAAGCTGAGGCACTCAGATGCAATGGCAACATGTATCATAAGATAATATGTATAAACAAATATTCTAATATCAAGACACCACACTACACAGATGTTGCTCAATTTTCTGATTTAGTCAGATTGGTCTGATTTTGAACATTTAGTTGACTTGACAGATAATGTCAATTAACTTCTTATCATCTCATCATGGTAAAATATTGTCAAATATCCCATTTTTGACATTTGACAACATTTGACCAGTCAATTGACCACCCTTAAATGAGAGTGGGGACAAACATTATTTCCTCACAACTCCTCTTTGGGATCTCCCTGAAAGGAACATGCCAAGCAGGTAAAAGCAAATTCATTACTGCTGGTTGGTCTTGCAGGTGGGTCAGTGGCACTCTGATGAAATGGCAGCTGATAGCTCTTGTACAGGGGATTCACATCTTGAGAGCTCATAAAATGGTGTCAGAGGTTGAGACCACCGTTGCCCTTTCCATACTGCTAAACTGAGAGAGGACTGCAGTGTAGAAAATCTGAGAAACTTTAGAATCAGTATCAAGAGGCACAACCCAACCAGTAGATAGACACCGACTGCTCTAAGAAGACCACCAAGATGAATGTTATTTTCAGGTTATCTCCAGGTCAAAAGGCTCACTGATTAAGTAAAGTACTGACACCCCGAAGAGAGCTATGAATTGGCAAATGTTAGAAAGAAAATAGAGTCCAAAATTTGCAAGCTTTAACCTGTAGGATAAACTCACTCACTGAAAATTTCAGTGTATCTAATATTTCTGTAATTGGCAGGTTTTTCCATACACATTTGCCAATATGTCTATGTAAAGATTTGGATGAAGAGGATGGCACAAGACAATATCTCATGTGAATTAATCACACGGTTAATCAAGAAAGCCATTTGATGTCTGGAAAAGATCAACAACTCCAGACACAAAAAAAGCATTTTTAAAAAAGAGGTCATGAGATAAGACTTCCTATAATTATTATTTTGATTTCTACCTCCAAAGACACCATAACAGAGTTCACACATTCACTATCCCTCTGCCCCCCTCTATCTAAAAATTCCATCCTTTTATCCTCAGTTATGAGAATATCATGATTCACTACATGTAAAAGAGTTAAGACTAAGCTCTAGCTCAAACATAGACACCCCAACCCTGTAATGAGTTCTACACATGCAGGCCACCACACTTTAAAGGAGAACCAATGACTTCAATTGGGCTCGTATGGATCTCATTGCAGAACCAGAGTTATACCATGTAATATAGTAAAACTGACGCAAGAGGACTTCTCAATTGAATGACGAGTAAGCCAAATATGAATACCCAGCAGGACTAAAATGAAATACAGATCATCCCACTGAAGACATTCATAATCAACAGAAACCATTTATTATTTATATAGCCCTTTGTCTTTTCAGAGTGCTGCACAAACATTGATACCTTTCGCAGAGTCATGATGGGGGGTATTAACCCTATTTTTCAGATCAGTAAAAAGAGACAGACAGATTAAGAGCCTGTTTTCTTTCCAGGGATGCTGAGTACCCAGAACTCCAAATAGTCAAGGGAAGAAGTGGGCAAACTATGGCCTGCTGGACCATTCTGCCCAGACCCTTGAGCTCCCCGCTATCCCCCTGGCAGCCATGCTGCCCCATGGGCAGCACAACTGGCTCTGTCCGGGTGGCGCAGCTGCCAGTCCTGCTGCTGAGTGGCACAGTAAGGGAGCAGAATGATTGGATAAGGGGCATGAGGTTCTGGGGGGCAGTGAGGGGAAAGGAAGCAGGGAGCGGTTGGATGGGGCAGAGAGGAGCGGTCAGGCAACAAGGGTTGTGGGGGGAGGCTGGAAAGCTGTGGGAGTCCCAGGGGCCCTGTCAGGGAGTGGGGATAAGGGGTCATGGCAGTCAGAGGACAGGAAGAGTTGCACAGGGGGTGGGCATCCCGGGGGAGTGATTGGGGTGAGGGGTCCTGGAAGGGGGCAGTCAGGGGATGGGGTGGGGGGGTGGGTGGGTTGAATGGGTCGGGAGTTCTGAGGAGGGCAGTCAGGGGGCAGGAAGTGGGAGGGGGCGGAGGGCCAGGCTGTTTGGGGAAGCAGCAGCCTTCCCTACCCTGCCCTCCATAGAGTTTCACAACCCTGATGTGGCCCTCGGGCCAAAAGGTTTGCCCACCCTTGATCAAGGGGAACTGTGGCTGCTCATCTCTGTCTTGTCCAGTGTCACACAGTGGTACAATTGGGATTAGAATTTAGTAGTTCATGATCCCAAAAAAGTGCTCTGAAACATGATGTATTTCTTAAGAACCACACACAATTAATGTAAATGGCATGTACCATTTACTTTGTTCATATTCATGGAGAATGGAGGAAACAGAATTAGAAGCCAGTTTTGAAAAACTTCATTTGGAAGCTCAGTCAGCAGCTGTCTGATCTATCAGCATGGCTTTTACCATTACATTAATTAGCAAAAGGAATGAGGCTTCATCAGCCCCCTTGCAAAAGGGATTCAAGGAAATAGGATGACCGGGGTTGGCGGGGGGGGGGGGGGGTGTGTCTCTGAGAGCAACAAAAAAGGGTTGTTACCCTGTTCTCTGGGGCCTGTCTCCAGGGGGATGGGAGGTGATTTTTTTAAAAGTCTTCCTAACAGACTTTATCGAGAGCGAAGCAAGTCGAGAGGAAGGACCCAGGGGCTGGTGTTAACCTGGAATTCAAAAAATCGAGATTCCTCTTCCCTTCCACAGGCTCCCAGCGACACCCAGGAAAAGTCACTTCCCACGTGGGCGCCCTGGCTGGGCATTCAGGGAGCCCCACCGGGCCAGCTCTGGCGGGGACACCCCCCCGCCCCTGGGGCAGACACCTCCCTTGGCCTCTCCCAGCCACGCCGCAGGGACAGTAACGCTGCTGCGGAGAACGGGCACATTGAGGGCTAGGCGGGGCCTGTGCCGAGCAAGGCCACGTAGGCACCGTGGGGGCGGGTTGTGCTGCGGCCTCCAGCCCTGCCCAGGCAGCCCCCGCGCTCGCAGGGGTCCGGTGCGTGTGTCGGGAGGGGGAGGGGGAGGGGACGAGTTGCGTCTCGTGGGCTCCGCGCTGGGACCTGCGCCCGCGTGACCCCCCCCCCCCCAGCAGCCGCCCCCAGCAGCCGCCCCCAGCGGCCGCTGTCACGTCCCACGGGGGGGGAGACGGCGCCGCGCGCCCGGCCGGTTACCAGGGGGCGAAGAACATGACGAAGTGCGGCGCGCTCTGGGCCGCGTAGCGCAGCATCTCCGCGTTGTAACGGTGCCGCGCGTGCGGATCCAGCTCCGGCTCCAGCTCCGGCTCCAGCTCCCCGTCGCCCCGCGCCGGGGCCGCACACAGGAGGCCTCCGAGCAGCAGCAGCAGCAGCCGCGCCGGGCCGGGGCGGGGGGAGGTGCCGCGGCGCAGAGCGGCAGCCATGGCGTCACGGAGAGAGCCGGAGAACGCGGTAGAGAGAAGCCGGGACACGTCCGCCGACCGCCTCCCTCCGCGCCGGCGCCAGCCTCCGCCCCCTGCCCGGCGCCTTCCGGCCCCGCCTCGCTGGGGTCAAAGGCCACCGGGGGGTCAAAGTACGAGAGTCACCCCTGAGCCCCCTCATCTCTGTGCATGTGCCAGCCACCCTCAGCACCCTCACTCCCCAGCCTGTTCTGTCTCACTGCACCCTCCCTACCCGCCCCCCGGCTACTGCCCCTCCACTCCTTATTACCCCCTTCACGCTAACACTGCAAACTCGCTGTCAGTGATGTGGACGAGTCAGGCCATAAACCTGCTGGGCGTGAAGCTGATGCGTCCTGGAGATCACGCTGGGCATTATCAGACAATCCTTTTACCCGAGTAAATAACATGACGCAAAGACACCCACCTACCCGCACTGCACTAGGAGTGTAAATCTAGAAATTCTGCTAAATCCCATAACTTTAAAAAAAGTTTCTTTGTGGAAATCCCTGAAGAAAAGGTACATATACCCTTACACCGCCTCCCTTAACAATGGGAATGAAGATAAGTAACAGTTGCCAGCTAAGTGGAGAAAACCAGCTTTAGATCTTTGCCCTGAAAGAAAGCTCTGAAGTGCTCAAGTTCCTTTTTATAATTGTGTGTCCAGTGACATTGGGACCAGATACAACTGCAATCATTTAGCTTACAGGATTTTGGCCCATGTGCTCTTTTCTGTTTATGTGATACAGAACAGGGAGGCGATAGGAGGACCTTAGTAATATGTAGTGGTGCTGTGTATGACAACACAGCCAGCAGCAGAATGTCTCCAAGCCCACCTCAACATATTCATAGTGTTTATACTGTTCATATTTAACATGCTAAAAATATCTATGTAGAGAGTGAGGCTCAAGGCTTGTTGTTACAGGCTATTTAATTCTTTCTATGGTTATGTAAGTATCTGGGGAATTTTCTAGACTTCTCATCCCTCTTTTTTATTTTTCTTTAATTATCAAAGATATTCACTAAAAAACAGAACATTTTCTTAATATTTCATCTGTTCCTGATGTGTATGCCCCAACAGAAGCTTAAATTCTTTCTGAAAGCACATGGTATCAACAGATAATGGTGACATCTGAAAGCAAAATAGAGGTAGATCTCTGAACTCTTCAAGAATGGAATATCAGACTTTTCATCTAGCTGAGACTGGAGAATATGAAAATCTTAAATCGCGTTAGTCAGTTTAAGACCCACATCGGTTACGTTTGTTTTGCAGCTTTTTCTATCAATGATGGATTCTTTTAATTAAATCTTTTAAACCTAAGCAAATGGTGTTGTGAATGATGCACAAGTACATTGCTGTTTGTGATGTTCAGTTTTTAAAAAGGGAACAATAACATTTTTGAAGTTGCTCCAGATCCCATTTCAAAATCAGCCTTGATGGTCTCTTCTTTCAAATGGAAACCTGGACACATCGTTGACTTACCGAAAACTATACAGTTTCCTACCAATATCACCTCTCTTTTCTAATGTCATGCTATTGCATTTTTTTTCTCCTAGAGGAAGAACTAAGTATTTTCTCATAAAGCACATGAGGTTTCTGTCAATTCCAATCTGTTTCAAAAGACTGTGCCTAGATTTCTCTGATTTAATCAATTGTACGTGCTAGCAGGCACTTAAGAGTCAGTTTACTGACTGATAAATACAGGGTATCTGATTTTAAAAAAATAGACAAAACTTGTAACCAGAGGAACTTACACTATATCACAGCTGGTTTTGTACATAGACAGAATAACATTTTCAGCTGTAATGTAAGCTAATGTAATTCCATGGCAATCACTGTAGTGCCATTTACATCAGCCCTGAATTTGGCCCCAGGGATGTATGGAGAAGGAGAGGTTAGTTACCTGTTCAGTAACTCGAGTGCTTTGAGATGTTTTGTCCCATGGGTGCTCCACTTCGGCTGTGTGCGTGCCGCTGTGCTTTCCATCTGAAATTTTTGGTAGCAGACTCCACACCTATGCTTAATATATCCTCATCCTCTGATTTGAGGGCACATAGGGGAGGGGCTGCTTCAGTTCCTTTTCAGCTACAAAATCCAACCAAGAGAAGGAGGATGGGTAGTGGAGAACCTATAGGGACAAAACATCTCAAAGAACTGCAGTTACTATATGGGTAAGTAACCTTTCCTCCTTTGACTTATTCCCTGTGTGTTCCACTTTAGATGACTCCCGAGCAGTGTCCCAGTGGAGGTGGATGCTGAGGGGAGAGATTTAGCAACGTTCAGAGAACAGCCACACCAGAGGCGATGTTTGCTCTGGAAGTGTGCACAAAAGTATAGTGGTGAGGAAAAGCATACACAAACGAACAGGTTGCTGCTTCACAAATGCCTGCAATGGGTATATTCTTAAGCAGGGCAACAGAGGTGGATTTTGCCCTAGTGGAATGGGCAGTCACTTTAGCTGGTGCACTCCAGAAGCTTTGTCACATCCCAGAAGTACACCCTGAGACCCATTTCAATAGCTTTGGGTGGAAATAGGGGCTTCCTTCAACCTGTCTGCAAAGGAAACTGAGTCTAGGAGAAACTTTGAAGATCTCTTTTCATGTTCAGACTGTGAAGATTAGTTTCTTCTCCTGAAGTGTGAGATTTGGGGTAGAAGACTAGCAACTGAATATCCTGGATGATGAGGAAGTCCAATAAAATCTTGGTAAGGAAGCAAGGATGGGGACATAGAGGCACCTTGTCCCAGTAAAATACTCTGGATGGGTCTGTCTCAAATGCTTCCAACTCCCATGCCCTTCTAGACAAAGTAATAGCTACGAGGAAAGTGGCTTTTGAAAGATAAATGGAGAAAAGCCTCTTGATGGACTTGAGGGTTGGTTTCTTCAATGCTTCGAGAACTAGATTAAGGTCCCAAAGTGTAGTAGGTTCTATAATGTGAGGAAAATGATGGTCAAGCCCTTACTGAGTCTTGACGTTGTAAGGTGTGCGAATACTGAAATGCGCTGAACTGGTAGATCAAATGCTGTAATAGCAGTCAGTTGGATTTTGATGGAGCTCAGTGATAAACTGTGACAAGCAGGGAGAAGGGTGGACATGATCTCAAAAGTTTCCTGTTAGGGGAAAGGCTTTTCTGAAGAGAGATACCTGGAACTGTAACCTGAGATGAGAAGGGGGAGGGGAGTTGACACCTACCCGGGAAGTGAACAAAGGAAGGCAGACGGGTGGAGGGTTTGAAGACAGGTAGAAGCGGTCTGGGAAAGGGAGGTGGGGAGCCTGGATTCGGGGTCTCATCTCCCTGCCCCCCAGAAGGGCCTGACTAAGGGAGCCTGTTTGTACTGACAAGCTCAGAGTTGGATTGTGTTCCTGGCATCTCCAATAAACCTTCTGATCTACTGGCTGGCTAAGAATCACTGTGAATCCCAGGAAGTGGGGGGTGGGGGTGGGGGGAACGGGACTCCCCCACCCCCCGTGACATAAACCCAGGATTTTTAATTCAGCAAGTACCTGAGTATGTCAGTGAGGTGATACTCGGCGGCAAATAATGTCTGGTGGTGCATGAGGACTGGAACTGCTTGCACTTTTGCAAGTAATTTTTTCTTGTGGAGAGTTTCCTATTATTTAACAGCACATTCTGTACTTCAAAAGAGAAATTGATTTCTATACCCAAGAGTCATCAAGGAGATGGGCCTTGAAATATAGCATGGAGAAACAGGTATTGTGCCAAATTCTTGGATCAGTAGGTCAGCTTTCAGAGGGAAGTGAAAAGGTGGTCACCTTTGTACTAGGTCCAGGAACTTTACCTGCCTTGGTCAGGATGATTAGCACTTTCTCTTGTTTTAGTTTGTTTAGGACCTTGAGGAGCAATGGTGTTGGGGGAGAAGCATATGGCAGAGTTCAAGGCCAAAGAGCAAGGAACGTATCCCCTAATGGTTTGTGGTTGTGTCGTCCCCTCAAGCAAAATCACTGGTATTTCGTGTTGGATGGCATTGCAAATAAATCTATCTTTGGGATGTCCCAGGTGAGAAAAATCTTCTGTAGGATAAGATCACTCAGCTCCCATGAGAGGTGCAGGAGAAATGTCTGTTATGGTGTTTTGTTGACCAGGTAGATATGTTTCTGAGATGTCAATTTGGTGGGTCATGCACCAGTTCCAAAGTTTTGCCTCTGTGCACAAGGACCTTACTCCTCTTGGTGGTATATTTAGTACATGGCTGCTCTGTTTATCTCTTGACTCTGACCGAGTGATCCTGAATCTTGGGTAGAAGGTGGTTGCATATGTATTGAACTGCTCTGAGCTCAAGTAGACTCATGTGACAAGCAGACTCCTCAGGGATCCATCTGCCTTGTGCTATGAGGTCCTGGAGGTGAGCTCTCCAGTCTAGTAGGGAGACATCTGTGGTGCTTATGTATATGGGGGCTACATGAGAGAATGGAACACCGATGAAAACCGTGTGAGGATCTCTCTGTGATGGGGCATCCACCCCACATTGGCAGAGAAGGGATTAAGAGAACCCTGGAGAGGCTGCCCAGGAAGCAGCCAGTCTGCGAGGAACAGCCAATCAGGGCCCAGGAGGTCCATATGAAAGGGAGCTGCAAGGAAGAATAGATCAGTTGCTGTTGGGAGCCCAAGGAGTATGGACTGGAGGGCTTAGAGAACTGTAAGCACCTTGGACAGAGTAGTGATTGGTTCTTGGGACTGAGTAGCTCAGTGCCCTGAGCTGAAGGTGAAGAAAGTGCTGGACCTATGGGGAAGTGGCGAAGAGAAATAGTGCAGTATAGACTGAGTTACAGAAGAGCAGTAGAAGGCTACAATTTATGAGTCCTTGGGTTTGGGCCCAGAGCAGTGGTTGGGCCTGGAACCCTCCCCTGCACTCACCTCTGGGGAAGTGGCTGGACTGTTGGACAGATACTCACCCCAGAAAGCGGGGAACCACAGACAGTGACATGGCTGGAGGGCTCAGTCAAGACAAGGACACTGTGGTTCTGGTGGAGAGAGAGGAGCTGTAGGCAGGAGCAGAGACAGAATGCCAGTCTGCAGATGTGGGCATTGGCTTGAGCTCATCCCCAGCATGACAAGGAGGAGGTGCCAGGGCTGGCGATGAGAGCTGTACCCTGTGGCACCCTCCACCAAATGAGAGAGTTGAGAACTCTGAGGGATAGGCACCTGTTTGGGAGTTGTTCTCATTGGGAGTATAGATAGTTCTGAGCCAGGTGCGAATGCCCTAAAGGGGCACAGAGTGTGCAGTCTGCCATAAGATGTGACAAGAGTTCAGGCTGCCACATGGCCCAAAATCTGAAGGCAAGTTCTTCTAATGGTTTGAGGATTCTGCTGTAATATGGAGATTAAGTTGGACATCATGACAAACCTGTCGCTGTTGAAGTATGCTCTCTCAGTTGTGGAGTCCAATGTGACCCCTATAAAGTTGATGTGTTGGACAGGTGTCAAAGACTGCACTGAGCCACAGTCCCACAGAGTGGAGATGTTATAGGGCCTTGTTGCTGCCGACTGTACCTTATGGAGGGAACAACCCTTGAGGAGCCAGTCATCTAGACAGAGGAAGATTACTTTTCCCATTTGCCACAGATGGGCTGTGACAACTGAGATGACCTTTGTGAAGACTCTCACATCAGTTGAGAGGCCAAAGAGAAGCACTCAGTACTGACAGAGGTCATTGCTGATGATGAACTGGAGGCAGTGTCTGTGAGCTGGATGTATTGCTACCTGAAACTATGCATCCTGAAGGTCAAGCCTCACAAACCACTCTCCTGGATCTAATAATGGTATTATTGCAGCTAGGGTTACCATACTGAACCTCCATGTTTGGATGAATGTGTTCAGTCTTGGTCTCCATCCTTCTTTTTGCTTGCATACAAGGAAGCAGCTGGAGTAGAACCCTTTTCCTATGAAAGAAAGTGGAGCTGATTGGATCACCCTCAGGAGCAAGAAGGTTTGTATCTCCTGTCTTAGGAGATCTTTGTGAGAAGGCCCCTGAAAAGGGAAGGGGAAGGTGGATGGGGTTGGAAATTACATGAATGGTATAGTCTGATATAATATATTCCAAATAAAGCTTGAAATAGGAGAGATGATCTCTGTAGGGTGGGTGGGAGGCAAGGATGGTGGGGCCGCACCAGATCCCAACTGTGGAATGACTTGGGACCCTCAACAGAAGGCTTGTGACATCAGAGCGGCATTTATAGGTAAGGCTATATTGCTTTGGGAATAAGTATATAGGCTATGTATCAGGGCATGCCGTGGTTCCTGCACCTCTTCCAAGGGCATCTGTAAGGATTTGGCTACCTTCTTCATGAGTTCTTGAAAGACTTTGAAGTCATCCACATGGGACAGGGGAGAGGGTCATAACTGTCTCATCTGATAAGGAAGAGGACATATTAGATAGCTCTACCTCCTCCTCCACTCTCAGCCCTTGTTCTTTTAGACTAGATTTCTTTTGAGGAACGGGAGTCCTCCTGGAGCACTGATGATCATGAAGGTGCCCTCTAAAACAGGTCTTCATATGGGACCCAAGATTTCCAGAAGGCCCAATGTGGTGAGGCATAAGGGAAGGGGGAGGTATCTTAAGAGTGCTCCTGCCATGGAGAATGTGGGTCAGTTGTCAACTGGTTCCTGAGGTCTCTTCCTTGGGATACTTCTCAGAGGAGAGAAGTTTAAACAGAAAGACAATGGGAAGTTAGGCAGAGATCTTTGAGTCTGAGGAGGTGTTAGCCTCTGTTTCTAGTGTTGTTGGGGAAGAGGTGTTGGTACTGGTGGCAGCATCAGTATTGGCAGTCAAGTTGGGACTAGCAGCTGCATCAGTTCTGGCAGTAGGGTCTCCATTTCAGGCACTGCAGGATACACCGGTATCAGCATAAGTGAGTGCCGGGGTCAGGGTCAAAGGTGGTTTCTTCTAGGAGTTCCTGTTTTTGATACTCTTCTCACAGAGTTGGTGCTGAATGGAGCTGTTTTCTGAGAGACTTTTCAGTGCACGAAGTGCTGAAGGTCCTCACAGGTATGGGATCTTGGTAAAGGAGGAAGTAGGAGCCTCGGCAGTGCCCATACGGGGATACAAGGTCCCCTTTCTCCCTAACTTTTAGGGTGACATTTCCTGCCTCTATAGGAACTCTATTAGGGGAATCTAGTTCTTTTCCTCTTACAGGGTTTCAAAGTCTCTGCGGGAGCCTCCTGGTCTCTGCTTGCAGGTGCTGGAGCCATGGAAGTGGCTGGGGTGCTCAGGCTAAATAAGGCTGAAATACGAGGGAAAAATCAGGCTCCAAAGCAGTAGCAGGTTCCCAGAAACACTTCATAAGCTGCAACCTGTCCTCCCTCAGCTTCATAGATCTGCTTTTAAAGCCAGTTGAGCCCTTGCACTCGGAAGGAATTTTGGACTCTCTGAGACAATGGAGGCAGCTGGAACATCCATCGCTAAGGGGAAAGGCCTATCACAGATCTCTCAGGGTTTGAAGCCTCAGGTTCTGGGCACACCCCAAAAAAAGAAGGCCACAGACAAGAAGAGGTGTAGGTTGAATTGTGTGTGTTTATGTGGGTTGCAAAGACAAAGATAAGGGGAGCAGCTCCCAAAAGCACCCAGCATGTATGAGGAATTAATTAAACAACAAATAAATAAAATTAATTGAAATGCAATAAAAAAGGTAAGATTAAAAAGAGAATGGACACTGCAAGGCTCTATCTCTAGCCACAGGCAGTTGAGAAGTAGCTGGAGTGGCAGTGGGTCCAGTCTCCCCTATATGCCTTTGGTTTGGAGCATGAGAATATATAGCACACAAGCCTGGACCAACAGACACTGTTATGAAAAGTCTCCCATGGAAAGCATATGAGCACACGCACACCTAAAATGGGGGTACCCATAGGGACAACTACTTGAAGAAAACACTAGTCACATTAATCAGATACATGTATATCTTGGATTTATTCTACAACTTGCCATTTCCATATAGGATTCCAATTTACATTCCACTTTTGCTATAATCTACAACTACACTTCTAAAAAAAGAACAAACTCGTGTATATACCGAAGAGATTTCCAAAGCCCATAGTAGAGTATATTTTATTTTGACAGCTGTCCCTTGAATCATAAACCATGTCCTCTGAGGAAAGATAGCATGATGTAATTTTAGTGACAGCACAATTGTCATTCAGCTAGAAAGAAGGATATTGTGATCTTAATGGAAAAGAAAAGTGATACTACCATCTGCAAGCTTATATCCCACTTTCTTCAGTAATTTGTACCTCTCATCAAGGGCTCTGAGTGGAAATTATTACAAGCTGTTGAATTAAATGACATCATTTAGCCACCCACAAAATAATATGAGTTTGACAGCCTAAAAGATGGTACAACAGTGAGAAAAGCACAATCTCATAGTACATGTACACTTATTTTTGTTTCTAGTGGAACTTTATTTTCATTCAGATTGCAATTTTCACTTTCAATTGCTGTGGAACTCCTGTGGAACGTTAACCTCTACGTGAGCAATTAGCCTCTTCAGAAGTCAGTTTCAACAGCTGTTCTTGATTGGCTGCTGCCTGGCAATATGTGATTGTTGGAGCTGACAGCCTCCTTAATGAGTCTTCACAACTATTTAGCTTTTTATGATTACATCTAATGATACAGAATTTGCTTTCAAGTAATTTACTCTCAGTTGCAATATAATGTGTTCTATAGTTCATAAACAGGGTCATTCAGTTATACAGTTAGATGTTGTTACAAAGAATAGCATAATATAGATTGAAGATTTCAAGGATCATAGAGAGTTTCCTGTCTTTTAACTTTACAGCTGCTTTAATGATGGAATACTGGCTAATATTTTTTCCATGGTTGAATTCTCTTCCATTACACTACACACACCCTCTTAAGTGACCTACAACTGCCTTTATCTGCCAATTTTTAGCCCATTTTGATACTTGGCACATTATTGTGCCCCTGTGATTTTTCAATGTATCCTAAATAAAACAGAACTGAAGTGAAAAAGTAGGGCCACAGATAAGAGTAATATATACATATAAAACACAAACCATGAGATACCAAGAAGGTGAATGAAGTTCAGAAAATAGTGCTTCTTTAGACAGCTACTCATTCATAGTTTCTGGCTGACGCCACATGCAGAAAACTGGTTTTAATTATTTTTTAATCAGCACTTCCTTTCTGCACTAGCCTGTACCCTTCTAGTGGCTCATAAACAATGTGCTAAAATATCCACCCAAAAAGATGTGTCTCTCTAATGGTGCTCTTTCAAAACCAACTACAATTTAGGAGACTAAAAATAGTGAGCCCCCTCCCCATTCTTAACTGTTAACAGAAGCACCATCAGTCTTGGGTAAATGAGGACGAAGATTATGGCTTACAATTATTGTAAGTGACATGGTTGTCAGTACTTAATGTTTATTTTACAGCGTGTCACATATCACTGGATGTTTTTCAAATTCTTAATGATTAGTGAACTTTTTTTCCTTAATTCAGATATCAAGTGCAGTATTTATAGTTTTATGGAAACTAAGAGGAATGATCTCTTTTCTAACTGGATTCAACAATAAAAGAAAACAACTGACCTTTCTGATACATGCTTAGTTATTTGGATTTGGAAAAAAGAGGACATTCTTAATTCATCTAAAACTTGATTCCTCTTTCCTATCTGCCCACAATTTCCTCACTGCTAGTGCAACAAGCTCCTCTGCAGCTGTCACCAGGTGACCAGCCTCACTGCAGCTATTATCCTTACTAACTCCCCATCTCAACAGTTCTCAAACTTTAGCAACCTATAAACCCCCATTTTGAACTAAAAATGTATAGACCTCTAAGCCCCCCACTCAGCCCAAGGCCCCACTCTGCCCCTGCTCTACCTCTTCCCATCCCTGCCCTGCCTACATCTAGGAATGAGAAATGCAGGTCATGCCTATAGAATGGAGGACTATATCCTGGAAACAGTTACTATGAAAAGGACTTAGGGGCCATAATGGACAGGCAATTCCACAAGAGCACTCTGACAGAAAGGGTGAAAGAAGAGGAGAGGGCCAAGGACAGAACTGTCTAGGACCCCCACAGAAAGTGGGATGGGGAAAGAGGAACATTGATCAAAAGAGACAAAGAAGCATAAGAAATGGGAGGATACTGCACAAAAATCAAGGGCGGACAAGCTGTCAAGGAAGAAGTAGTGATCCACAATGTTACAAGCAGCAAAGAAATGTTCCAGAACTTCTTTGAAAAGGGAAAACTGCCCAGTTACTGTTTGTAAACCAGTATAACTGTACTCCTGAACAAAGATAAAAATCCAGAAGTGTGTAGATCATTCTGACCACTCATTAATTAAACCAGACAATAAAATACTAGTAAAATCAGCTCTCTGATCCTACCACTATTAAATCATACTGAACAGTGTAGCTTTACTCCAGGAAGAGTAACAAATCATAACATTTGATGAATACTAAACATCATCACACTACAAATGATTAACAGCATTAGTGCAGAGAAAACTTTTGATAGGATTTTTTAGGCTTATTTTTCTGTAGTATTGGAGAACTTTAATTTTGCACATCGAGTTATAACTTCCATAAACTGTTCTATTGTTCTCTCTGTGTATTCCTTTATCTGAACATGGACCAAGTAGGGATTTTCTCCTTAACGAGCAGCACAAAGCAGAAGTGCCCCCTTTGTCACTTCTTCTGTTTTCTCTCTGTGTGTTGAGCCACTCGCAATAGCTGTCAGAGACTCTCCAGAGAGTCCGGGCATAACAATCCATGATAAAGAATGCAAAAACTGGTGAGGCTGAGGACCTACTTTTGTTACTAAGTTCAGAGAAGACTATCGTCATTCTTTCTCTTGCAAGTCTACTGTTAAAACCAGTTGGGTCATTAAACAATGTCATCCAGGCATCTACTACAACAGTAGTAGATCTGTGTCCAGCAGTAGAAGCTGTCCTTGGTTCAATCAGAGATATCCACTGAAAATGTACTGGAAGAAGCAAAGACTCCAGTCCAGAAGTTGACTAATGAAGGTATTTATATGGACTCCATAAGTGAAGAGGAGAAGATGTGTTTGTTAAGTCAGCTGAAAAAATACACAGATTTGGTTCTTACAAATCTACAACAGAGATTTCTGGATTCTACTCAACCTCCACGTAGGTTTACAGATGCCTGTCTTATAAAACACCCACAGTTGAGTGTAATGAGGCACTACCAGCAGTGGGGCTGTTATGTGATCAGGACAGAATAAAGATTTTTGAACACAGAGTGTTCAACCCAATCTGTGTGCTATGTTTCCTGAGATGAAAGAAGGAATTAATCTCTTGCTACTCCCAGTGACAACCCCACTGCCCCCACCAAATTTTCTAATGCTCCAGCCCCTAATTTCAATTCCTGGGGAAAACACTGCTACTAAAGATGGGCATGACCCTGAATCTGTTCATCCCCTAACTCCTGTACAAGTTTGGAGCTGGAGCTGACCTTTGTGGATCAGACCCTAATTCTTGTACTCCATGATAGTGTTTGTTGAATTAGAGTACATGACATGGTCCTAGGTCACTTACTACAATCAGATGGTAATTGTATGACGGCTTGGGAGAGTGACTCACTATGATATAACTAACAACCCTACTATCCAGGAACTATATTTCCTTATCCTGGTTCTGTATCAACAAACATAGGTGGAGCTGAGGCCCAAACCAGCTGTCATTGTGACAACAGATGTTTTATCCAGAAGGGGGAAAAAGACAATTAAATAACTAAGTCCTTGAAGCAAGATTTAAACTTCTTTTAGTTTGCTGAATTATCCTCTGAGACTCCTCCTTTCAGTATACTTTAACTGGATTTACCTGTGATATTTGATAGATTCCTTTTGAAGTCTGATATGTCTTGACTGACATTCTTCTGATATTGCTTAGCATTGCCATGAACATATTTTCTTATCATTTTATGATATGCATACAACTGTATCTTATATGGTGGACAGTTTCCAGAGTTTATTTTTAACACTCATACTCGTTAGTATATTTAAAAAGCTTTGTACAAGAAATGTAATACATAATAGGCAAGACATTTAGCTGATTTTCTCCTGCCTATTAGGCAGGTTCCAATGGAGTTCTGTGGTGGGTATGGCTTCACCCTAGCCGACTGCATCCTGGAGCATTTTTTTTTTAAGCAGACTTGAAACCTGTAGCAACCGCCAACTATAATTCCAAAATACTTAGAGATTTATATTCTCTCTGCTCTGGGTCTTTCAGGTAACGTAACAATGCATTTTTAATACCCCATTTCCCCACTATTTTTACTAAATAACAATGTAGTTTCTGTTAACTAAGGGCTTGATTACACTGGCACTTTATAGCACTATAAAGCCTCCAGGAGTGCTATAACTCCCTACCCGTCCACACTGGCGAGGCACGTAGAGCGCTATAAACCCACAGTTATACCGGTCCTGGTAATCCTCCCTTCCCAGAGGATTAACAGCTATTGCGTATTGACTGCTCCGTATTATTGCCAGCGTGAATGGGTATTAACACTACAAGCGCTTTGAGTGATCTCTGAAGACATCCCAAGCCATTTAAGGTAATTGACATCTCTTCCCTTTGTTTTGAACTCGGCTGGAGTAATGTGGAAGTACGTTTTCAGAGTTTCTCTCTTAACTCGGCAGATAAGCAATGCAAATGTTTACGGAGGGAGCCTGTGTGACAGAGAAGACTAGCAGGCTTTGTATTTCAAAGGAAACTTGCTGACAGGCTCTCAGAAGGACGAAAATCCCCTCGCTCTCTCCCTCCGCATACATACAACATGTTCCCCCTCACCCTCCTTGTTTTAAAAGCACGTTGCACCCAGCCGAATGCTGGGATAGCTGCCCAAAATGCAGCACTCCCCGTGCTGCTGCAAGTGCTGCAAATGTGGCCACGCTATACCGCTGGCGGGTCTCAGTGTGGACACACTATAGCACTATCCCTATAGCTGTATATGAGGACAGGTATAACCCAAACCTCTATAAAGCTGTAAGTGTAACGAAGCCCTTAGGATGTTTGAATTCCTCAAAAAGCTTTTTCCCTTCTTTGTCAAAGCCCATATATACCCATACAAGGTGATCAATTGTTTCTTCCACCTGGAAAAGCGCATATAGTCAGTCCATCATTGTGTCTGTTTATTCAAAAAATATTTTTGTTTAAACCACAATGGTTAGCAAGTACTCTAAACAAAAGCACTTCGTTCATCCTATGCAGACCCTGAAGTATGTCATTATTCTGACTCTAGGACACAATTCAAAAAATCTTCTTCCATTTTTTTTTCATTAATCCAGTGTTTTTTGCCATTCCTCTGTTATATTTTTTCTATACTAGGCTTTTGAATCCCTTCTGCATACTGTGACACACTTTTTTTTATTGCCTTAAGACTTGACATTGAATCCAAAAACATGACCACCACTGCTGGGCATATATCCAATTTAATTCTAGCGTTATTGCTGCTAATTTGGCTGTCATGATAGTAATTTAACTGGATATTCTTTAGATGTACTAATTCTCAATTTTGGCATACAATATATGGTCTCCACTCCTCCTCCTTTTTCTTGTTTGGATCCATTTATATTTATGGATATAAATATATCATCCATTTATATTTATGGATATAAATATATATATGACAAAACAGATTCCACTTTTCATCTATATACTAATATATTTCTTATTTAAGCCTATTGTCTCTTTTTCTTTTTTGGGGTCAGGGGTGTCCTTAAGTTTATAAAATAAAGCTACATCCATGCAACTTTCTATCCATAACTAATTTTCCCATGACCAAAAGTTTTTACTTCATTCATCTTTTTCTTGTCTTTCAGCTTGTGCATCCACCTTTACCAGTGTGTAGAGTTCTAACATTGTGTGCTATGGTTTGCCTATTGAATTCCCAACCATCCTCATATTTTTGTTTGGTACTTTAACCATTGCAATTCCCATTAATTTTGGCCCAGAAAGTTAGGCCCAGTATCCAGAGGCGGATTAGGGGTTCGTGGGGCGCTGGGCTAGAGCAAGTGAGGGGCCTCTCCTCCCCTTTTGCCTGCATTTCTCCCCAATCACCCACCCAGCACTCCAGAAAAATGAGCGCCCCCATACCCCAACCCCATTTCCTGGCAGGAGTGCCAGGCAGGCAGAGCAGGTTGCAGCATGGGGGCACCCCAACTGGCCAGGTATGTGTAGCTGCATATAGCTGTTCTAAGAAATGCACTGCATGCAATTCATAGAGTCTGGGCTTGTATTAAATCTAATGTTTTAAATTCTAATTTTGATGATGACCCAAAAGCTTGGTAGCTACAATCAATATAACTGGTCTGATTAAAGCTCTGTATACCATCAGCAGTGTTTTCTTATCTGCCTCCCAATTAGTCTCAACAAGACTTAAGCAGGTTAATCCTCCTGTACATTTATCTTTAACATAGTTTATATGATCTTTCCAAAGTAATTTAATATCAAATATTACACTTAAGAATTTAAACCTTGTAACTGTATCTGTTTGTCTTGTGGCAAATTGCTGGCACTATTATCATGGGTCCCACGCTTTCTCTTCTTGTGGGGGGTTCAGAGAGCCATTTCTTGCCCCTGAACAGGGTATTAACTGCCCCACTAATATCCTAGAGGAGGGGGAGTTGAGAGGGAGGGATCCGGGCCTGCCCTCTACTCTGGGTCCCAGCCAGGAGTTATTAGCTATTCCTTCCCCTGGGCTACTTCCCACTCCTACCCTTCAGCTTGTGGGGCTTCCTGCCCTCTCTCTACACAAGCCAGGTGTCTCTTTTACCTAGGGTCTGGGTCTTCTTGGTTCCAAACTCTCCTCAAAACTGCTCTCTGCTCCAACTCCTTTCCTTCGCACCTGTCTGCCTGAAGCAGGGGATTTTATTAGGTTCCTAACAGGGCCTTAATTGATTGCAGGTGTTCCAATCAACCTGCCACCAGCTTCCCCACTCCACAGGGAGCCACGCCTCAGTTAGCTCTGAGCTTACATATCTCCCCTCAAGCACTCTACCACAGCTCCCTGACCTTCCTCTATCACAGTCTCCATAAAAATAATTTTCCTTTGTAAATTTCCTTTTTGTAAAGAAACTAGGTGTTCAGAACCAAGCCATATATCCTTCCTCCCCTAAAGCGTTCTAAGTGCCAGTGACATATAGGAACTGTTTGTAAAGGGGAAACAAGATGCAGCAAATGTAGGGGATATCATAACTGCAGTGGTAATCACAGTCTAGCATATAGAGGGGGTATTGCTGCAAGACACAAAGAGATACAAAAATAGCATATCTTATGTGGAAGCTATAAGGAGACTCTCAGAGCATCAGGTGGAGATGGAAGAGAAACAGCGCAGTAAAAGGGGAACTGCAGACACAGACTCATTTGATAAAGAATATGATAAACATTGTAAGGAACAGGCTATAATACAATAGAAAGTTTTGATGTACAGTTTATCACTTCTATTATAAATGCACAAAACCTAAGAAAAATTAGAAAAATAGAAAATTATGGCAAGTGCAGCAGAAAAATACTTGTATGTTGGCAATTTATCAATGGACTGTATTCATGCAATTTTGAATGAGGCTAATGGTGAAATATGACTAGTAAGGGAATCACAATCTTTTGTTGGAATGCACACAGCTGGATAGCACATCGTCCAGACCTAAAAGAAAATATCCTGGAAATGAAAACTAAACCAGATATGATATATATATTCAGGAGACATGGTTGATTAAAAAGCTTGCTTTTAAAGTTCCAGGATATATTGCCTTCAGGAAACATCGAAAAGTAGGAAGATGGTTTTATACTGCCATAAGGGAAGGATTAAACTACATAGCAGCAGAGAATGAAGAAGTAAACCTACAATATGATGCTATTGAGATCCCAATGCAGAAGATAGATATCTATCTATATAATCTTATATAATTATAAAATATATTATATATCTATATCTTTAAGGATTTATAATCTCTATAACCCATGTGGGAAATTAGGAAGCTTGGAGCGACAAGAAATATAAAAGACCAGTGTTTTCCCCAGGAATTGAAATGGGGAGGGGGATTGTTGGAATATTCGGGGAGGAGTGCCAATAAGGGCTGAGACCATGAGGGCAAAGGTGGGCTGTATGGCCCCATAATAAAAACTGAAAAATGTTTCATGACCATTTTATTAGATTTAACTCATATTTTAAAATCACATAAATTAACATTGGCTACTCAAGCTTACTATGAAGCACTATATCTACATCTGTCTGGGTTTCTTGTTGTAATTTTGCACTCTTTGGTTCTTCTTGTGTGTCCGTTACTTCCAGTCCTTCATGGTATGCCCATGATAAGGCAGAAGGCGTCTTCTTTCAGAACACAAAATTCTATTCAATGAGGAAAAAAATATGCTCAGCTGTAGCTGTTGTGACTGGGATTAGCAAGAGATGAATTCCTACTTTCATCCCAGGAAACACAGCACAAAGATTGGGTCAAACCACTAGTGATGATGAAGTTGAAGTTAAATCTTCATTTGTCATACGATATTCCATTCTGTGTTCAAAATTCTCTGTTTTGTCCTGATCACATAGCAGCCCCATGGCTGGTAGTGCCTCACTCCACTCAACTGTAGGTGTTTTATAAGACAGGCATCTGTAAAAGCTACGTGGAAGTTGAATAGAATCCAGAAATCTCTATTGTAGATTTGTAAGAATCAAGTCCATGTACTTTTTCAGCTGGCTTAACAAACACATCTTGTCCTCTTCACTTACGGAGTCAATATAAGTACCTTCATTAGTCATCTTCTGGACCGAAGTCTTTGCTTCTTCCAGTACATTTTCAATGGATATCTTTTGATGGCTCCAAGGATAGCTTCTATTTCTGAACAGAGATCTACTACTGTTGAAGTAGATGCCTTGATGACATTGTTTAATGCCCCAAGTGGTTTCAACATTAGACTGACAAGAGAGAGAATGGCAGTAGTCTTCTCTGAACTTAGTAACAAAAGTAATCCATCAGCCTCATTGCTTAGATCTGTCCTATCTTGGTGGATACTTTCCAAAGCCAGTAATAATGGTTGCAGTAATTTTAAGACAACTGCCAAGAATCACTTATGAGAAAGCCAGCAGGTTCTCCCAAATTGGACTCATTTGAACTTGTGAGAATAAAAAACCCCAAAACATTACATTTGTGACTTTTAATGTCTTATGAAAATTCTGCAGCTTGTACTAGTGCTAACTGGAGTAGATGGCCTCTACATTGTGTATAGGAAAGATTAGGATTACATATTTCTCTGAGCAAAGCTTGTACTCCACTGTGTCTTCCAGAGAAGTTTGTAGTTCCATCAAATGCACAAGCAGCCATCTGGGGTTCAATTTACAAGCATTTAACTCTTCTAAGATGTCACAGATGCAGCTGTGTGTTCTATAACCTGAACATCTAGAATGCATCTATTTTCCTCCAAAAGACATCAAGATAACATACACAATGACTTATTACTTGATGCCTATTTGCACTGGTGCATTCATCAGCCATGTATGCACATATTTTGAATATAGTGAGAAAATTCTTCACTTTTTCAACTCCTGAGTCTTTCACTGTTGCACCACATGTTTCGAGAGAGTCAGCTGAGTTTTTTGCAGAAAGATAGTGAGCATTTGTCAGTCTTTTTCAGAACCAGTGTCCAACTTCAGGACAATACACGTAACATAGGTCTCTAGTTTGCAGTATGTGGTATCTCTTGCTTAAATAGAAAGTATGATGCAATAGCCTCATTGGTTCACATAAACTGAGTTGTCTCCAGCATTCTTAACAGCCTCATTAAGTTCTTCTAAAATTGGCTTTGACAGTGACTGGCTTATAAGGCTTTCTACATGTTGATGCAGTCCAGAGGCATGGTGTTTTGCAGCCTTTTCATATAGGTTGTCAGTATTGGCTTAGCTGATCAGTCTGACAAACCAAGCTCCTCCACTTTTACTATACAAATCCATGACATGTCTACGTCTTAAATACTGCATGTAGTTCTGGTCACACCATCTCAAAAATATATTGGAATTGGAAAAGGTACACAGAAGGGCAACAAAAATGATTAGAGGTACGGAACAGATTCCATATGGGGAGAGAGTAAAAAGACTGGGCCTTTTCAGCTTGGAAAACAGATGACTAAGAGTGGATATGACAGACTCTTATAAAATCTTTATTGGTGTGGAGAAAATGAATAAAGTGGTGCTATTTATTCCTTCACTTAACACAAGAAGCTGGGGTCACCCAATGAAATTAATAGGCAATAAGTTTAAAACAAACAAAAGGAAGTATTTCTTCACACAACGCACAGTCACCTGTGGAACCTTTTGCCAGGGATGTTGGGAAGGCCAAAATTATAACAGGGTTCAAAAAAGAACTAGATAAGTTAGTGGATGATAGGTCCGTCAATGTCTATTAGCCAGGATGTGCAGAGATCCGACATCATGATCCGACTGTCCCTAGCCTCTGTTCACCAGAAGCTGGGAGGGGATGACAGGAGATGGATCAATCAATGACTCCCTGTTCTGTTCATTCCCTCTGGAGCACCTGGAACAGTCACTGTCAGAAGACAGGATACTGGGATAGCTGGACCACTGATCTAGCCATTCTTACATAAAAATAATTATAATAATAAACTTTAGTACAGAAACTCCCAAAGATAATGACCTCTTGAGATAGCGATGATGTGAGATAATGATCTTGGCAAATAATGCATTTTAAAAATCTTGGCCGACTAGGAAACATATTTATATAAAGTTTCCCAGTTACAAATCTAGCTTCTGGAGAAAAGTCACTAAAACACAGTCCAATGCTCTGGCTGCTGCTGTTTGTCATGCCACCGTTCACTCTATTGCTCTGCTCCAATGGCCCTGCACTCTCACCTTCTGCTGCCACCTGCCACTGTGATCTCTGAGAGTCAGTCTCTCGCGATTCCACCCAGCTCTCAGTGATATCAGCTCTTGGGGGAGAACCTCAGTGCTAGTGCAGACTGGGTCATCTCTTCCACAGAAATACTGTCCCACAGCAGGTCTAAGCACTCAGATCTGATTGTCAAAGATTTCAGCTCTAGTGATCACTTTAACAAACCAAAAGACTCTCTATAAAGCCTAATCAGCTCTGTCTTTAAACAGTGGAGTGGGGCAGGTCATTGTGACTCAGGCAGATCATCAAGCAAAATATCTGTCCCAACCCTCTCTCCTGATGCCCTCAGTCAGCACAGGCCAAGGACAGTTTCACTGCCCTTTACTCATACAATAAAAACAACATTTCATTACCCCTCCCCTCCCGCCATTCAAGTGATTTGTAACCTAACCCCAGCCAAAATCTATCACTTGGGCAACACAGCTTTGTTTGCTGGTTACCTAGGTAGATCAGGTGTGAATGTTAATACAATCTCGTCCTGAAGCCTTTCCCCCCAGCCCATCATTAGACTTTGCTTACAAATCCTAGTTTGAAATTATTAAGTTGCCCAATGTCACCAAAATGAATGCACTGACAGTTACAAAAAACAAAAGCTGTAAAGGAAGATAGTGTTCAAACTTTTCAAATCTATTATACTTTTTCAGATACACATTTTATCATATACTTTATATGCTTTTAAAGTGTGTATTAATGTTTCAATTTCAATTCAAATTTCCAAACAATCACTACACTGGTAACACTGTATGTAACTAGTTCACAAAACTGGTGGGGAGGAAGGGTGTTAGGAAAATTTAGGGGGGATGTAGGGAAATCCCTGTTTAGTAGCAGTACTGTACTATAGCACACAGTGCATATGCTTACAGGTTTAGAACTGATCTGGGATGAGGGTAAACTGCAAAATGGACTTGGAACTAGGGATGGAGCAGGGATTTATTTGTACATGTAAATCACAATAAAAATTAAATGTAACAGACAAAATACATATAGAAGGCCTCACATTCTATAATTAAATACCAAGAATAGGCTCATCAGAAAATGAAAACTTGATGTACCGATAGCAGGCATTACACAATATAGACAAAAGGAGCACATATGGGAGAAATAGCTGTAGCAAAAATTCCCAGCTGCTGGAGATGGGACACTAGATGGGGCGGGTTCTAAGCTACTATGGAGAATTCTTTCCCAGATATCTGCCTCGTGGGTCTTGCCCACATGCTCAGAGTCTAACACAAAGATCGGGAACCTTTGGCATACAGCCCATCAGGGAAATCCACTGGCGGGCCAGGACAGTTTATCTACCTGCAGCATCCATAGGTTCGGCTGATCTCCAACTGGCTGCAGTTCACTGTTCCAGGCCACCGGGGGCTGCAGGAAGCAGCAGCCAGAACATTCCTTGCTGGTGCAGCAATGTCCACATTACTCTTTTTAGTGCACTAGCTCAATCCCTTATAGAGTGTCTGTCTACCTGGACTGGGAGACTTGCTCCCAGCTGCACTGTAGACATACCCTTAGGGCAAACTGTACTGGGATTGCTGTGCCTAACGTAGATAAAGCATAAGCTGTACCCTCACTGAGATTGATCTACAGCCCTCTCCCTCTGCCAGGAAATGGAATGCTGATCAGTCAGAAAAAGGCAACCCTAACTCAGGTTTCAGAGTAACAGCTGTGTTAGTCTGTATCCACAAAAAGAACAGCAGTACTTGTGGCACCTTAGAGACTAACAAATTTATGTAAGCATAAGCTTTTGTGGGCTACAGTCATTTATTCAGATCAGCAGTGTGAAAAGCACCGAGGTCCTTCACAGCTCAACGGTTTACAGTGCCACCTGTCAGGTGCCAGTCTCCTGCATTCCTCACAGAGAGGTTTTAAGTTACAGCACGCTACACAACTCACCCTTGTTGCTCTGACGGATGGCCACTTCCTAGCCCTAGACAGAGGAAGCACATTTCTATTATTCCTGCTGACTGAACTGTGGATCAGTAAATTCTCCTATGCTTCCACCAAGAGATAACAGAAGCAAATAGAAACACCTGAAAATGGTTTGACTCCTTCTCAGACAAACCTGATGGGCTATTATGGGAAACATCGTCCACCTCTAGAAACTTTATCTGGGGAATCTCATGTACAGTAGACTCTTGATTATCCAGGATTGGGTTTACTAGGATGTGGATTAATCAGGATGTCAAAAAAAAAAATGCATAACTCGCACGGCCGGCTCTGGCTTTGTTGCCGCCCCAAGCACCAAAAAAACAAAAAAAACAAAAAACCTACCATGGCACAGGGCAGCCAGTGAACCAACACCCCCTTCCCCTGGCGCAGGGTGGCTGGTGAACCAACCCCCACACCCATATTTCTGTGGATGTGATTATCCAGGATTTTATTAACCAGGATTAATTTTTTCCCTATCATCCTGGATAATTAAGAGTCTACTGTAGTTCAATCACATCATTTAGAAAGATGGAGAGAAAGAAAGAAAAGGAAGAGCTAACTCAAGGGAGACAGTTTAAAAACAAAAAAGTTACTTGTAACTGGAGTTCTTCAACATGACTCTGCATATTCAGTTATGGGTTATGCACTGCCAGAAGATGTCTAATGGTAGAACATTCTTCAAACAGTGTCCATTAGGGCATGTGCGCTCCTTCCCCTCAATGTCCTTGAACAGTCAGAGATTTTTCTTCAAAAGCAGAACAATGTTTGGTACGGTAAAGCTATGGACTGACTCCAAGGAGCAGCCTTACAGATTTTCCCACTAGGAACATGTTTAAGGCAAGCAAGAAATGCTACCACTCCTCTAGTAGCATACTTTATAAGATCAAGCACAGGAACTGCCGCTATCTTAGAACTTTCAGTGAAATATTGTTTAACCCCTCTGGAAATAGTGTGAATACACCCATTATTACCCATATGAGTCTTAGTATAAGAGACAAAACCTAGATGACTTTCTAAAATTCTTAGTTCTATTTAAATAATGTGCCAGAACCCTTTTAGCAGCTAAATTATGTAATACTGATTCCCCTTTATTAGCAAGCAGATTGGTAGGGGAGGGCTTGGGAACAGTAAATTAAGTTTGATGGTTGTGAAATTCTGATACTATTTTTGGCAGAAACCTGAGATCAGGTCTAAGAATCACCTTGTTTTTATGAAGAATAGTAAATGGCTGATCCATCATCACAGCCTGTAACTTCTTCACCTTTCTGGCCAATGTAGCGATAATAAATACCATCTTAATAGATAAATAAAATAAGGAACACTCCATTTTTCATAAACATGGAGAAAACTAAACTGAGATCCCATGGAGGGACAAGATCCATCAGTGGGGGATACAGATTGGGCAACCCCTTCTGAAACCTTTTAATTGAATCATGGACCTTTTAACAGTGATCTACCATCAGCCAAGACATAGTAAATGGAAATAGCCTCCAAATAAACTCAAACATTTAGACTTTTAAAACAATAAATATGGAGGGAATAAAAGCCAATATTGGAGAATCAGATCTTCCCTGCATCCAAGACACAAATCTAGCTCATTTCAAATAATAATGCTTTCGTGTGGGCAGCCTCCTTGAATTAAACAGTACATCATGGACTGACAAGAAACAGGATTGTTCAGTATCATCCAGAGTCTGATAGCCCAGTCCAGCCCTTCCCCTCTACCCCCGGCCATCCTATGAAGAAACTGAGGATCAGATGAAGGATCCTGCCCTGTTGTGATAGCAAGTCTGGAGACACAGGGAGATGCTTGTAAATTCTACCAGACAGCTAAAGCAGTTCCATGTACCACTGCTGTCTTCCCTAAGTTCCTGTTCCATTGGGGAGAGGGCCTTCAGTATGCTCTGTCAAACCTTCCCTTCAGAAAGTGGTCAGGAGAGTATGTGAGGAGGCGGCGGCAAGGATGATGCGTTAATAGACCTTATACCAATTCTAAAGTATTACTATACATATGTTTGAAATGCCCATCACTAATATAGAGGCACTTTTACCAACTCTTATTTTTGTACAAGAGAAAACCCCACAGTTGGACCATCGGTGTCCTGCCTCACCACTTCTTTCACAGCCTCTTATTACAGAGTCAGATACCAAATATCAAACAGAGGAGCATTGTTAGTGCTTAGATGTTAGAAATACCTCTCAGAAATACCTGGGATGAGATTCTGTGCTGTGCCCCTTTAGTCTATTTACCCAAATATAGGAGCTTCACTTGGGAGAGAATTTCATCCACGGTTTCAAAACTTGTTGATTCTCAGTGTCAAGAATGGGTGCATTAATAAAAAAAATGATTTTATCCATGATGTACTGGAAGTGCTCTAGAATGTAGTACTTTTTTTTTTTTTTTTTAAAAACTCTTTCCCTGGGGCTTCACTGGCTATTTATTTATAGAGCACCCAAGCATGTGTTAGGCACCTTGAAATAGAGATAGAAAAGAAGTGGTCTCTTCCTGTAAGAACTAATAATTTAATTTTAGATGCGATATGACAAGTGGGAGTAACAAGATAATAGGATAGAATGGTCTGAGGAAGGACAAATGTGAAAGATTACGTGGGTTAGCCAGTATGGAAGCGCAGACATCTTTGTGGGTCAAGAGTTATTAGAGTTATTAGAGAGTCACAAGAAGTCATCACTATCTTGCCACTGTGCACTGTGATGCGCACCAGAATACAACTGCTGTTTCATCTTCTGTACAACTGTGGTACAATGATTTTGAGCACCTTTCACCACACTTTTTTTTTAAAAAAAATTGTTTTCCTGTTTTTAGGAGAGAAACAATCAGATTTTAATGCTGCGTTAACATATAAAGTTCCTGATATCTTAAAATCAAAAGTTCAAAAAGCAACTTTTAACTCTGTTCTTTTATGCATACAAACAGGAGAGCCTTGATGGAGCAGAAGGCCAGGGAGTAATGCAATGCTTGACAAGGGAGGATAACTAAAGAGAGAGATAGTTATGTAATTTTTGAAGATGATGACAAGAAGCTTAAACTGGATGTTGTAGTGGAAGGGGAATCAGCAGAGGGATACAAACGGGAGAGTGACATGATCAAAAGAACTTGACTTTAGGGCTGCTTTCAGAGAGTAGTGTGTGTGTGCGCATTTGAGAAAATAGCAAGGAGAATGCTGTATTAGTTAAGGGGTATGTATAATGAGGGGCTGATTAAGAGATTTGAGTGTGGTGATGGAAAGGAAATGATGTCTCTTAGAGATGCTGAGGGCCAAAGGAGAGGAAGGAGTAAATAATAAGCCCCACACTGACCAACAGGGAGGATGGTAGTATTGCCAACAATGATAAAGAGGGGAAGTGGGGAAGGTTTTGAGAAAGCAGATGAGGTAAATTTTAAGTAAATTTCTCCTATCTTAAAGCAGGCTTTCAATAAGTCAGTAGCAATAGGCTTATTTTATGATCATTTGTTTCCATTCCTATGCTCCTGATATTTGGATTATTTTGAATATTTTGGGGCAATCTATTAAAGTGGTGTGAAAAAGAAGGGACAGCAAGCTGCTTTGCCACATGTTAAATTAAAAAGTTACTGGATATTTTCCATTAACAGTCAAATTGTGGGAGTGTCACGTGAACTCTATCCAGTTTTTAAATTAGGTTCTAAATCCTATTTAATATGAAGCCTGCTTGCTGCAGGAAGCCACAGAAATTAGAACAGAACAGCTGTAATTGCTTAGGACTCTGGGATTCTACCATACTTGTGAAATATGGAATTCTTCATTAGCTGGTGGTAGGATTTGCTTTCAGAAAAATTGTGTGGCAATGTCATCATTTTAGAACACTGATTGTGATATCATAGTTGAGAAGAGCATTTACCTTGATTTTCCTTTATTTAAAGTGCACATGAAAGCCAGTAACTTCAAACACAACTGACTTTTGATTTAAACAGCTGCTAGACTTTGCAGAGTGAGACCCTTAGAGAGCAGCTCCAAAATGGCAAGTGTAAGGCATTATGACAGGATTTCTTTATTCTCATAATGCAGAATCCTGTAGATGCCATATGGCTGCCACATTTAAAACAAAACCATTTTATTTATATATCTGTACATTTTAAATTAACCTAAACCAAAATAAAGATGCATTTTTATTCTGAGTTTCTGGAAACAATATACCACAAGACCAAACCATCTTCAAAAAAAAGTGAGAGCCACTTGACCTAAATTTGATTTACTGAGTGAAAATAATCTACTGTATTAGCCTATTATATCCTGATTAGAATGAACCTATGAACATGGCACCTTGTGTTAGCAGACTGTTAACTGAGCTCACGATAAGCCAGGTAAAATTTTTGGTATGTGCTTGGCTCTGGCTGTATCCTGCAATTTATTAGTGGCAGGCAAATAGCAACCCTGTGCTTCCAGAGCTTCAGAGCCTTTCAGTTCTCTGGAGATAAGTTATTCCCCAAATCCTTTCTGACAATTATTCTTGGCAAATGGACCAAGGAAGACTATTGTTGTTGCTGGCTCTTATCTCTGCCTCCGACTCTACTTGGCAGAAATGAAAATCCATCTCACTCGTGTGGAAACAAGCTGTTTGACTCTGGATGAGTCAAGTCACAAAGGAAATGGGAACCCGTCTTAACAAAATACATGTATAAAAAGTTTATTGGATGCTGTGATGTTTGTCCTCCTCAGCATGACACTGTTTTATCTCACTCCACAGCCTTCCTATCAAAGAAGTGGAGAAGTTAGTTTATCAAATTTTAATCGGCTTAAATATTTATGTATTACTTACATAGCATGGAAAGTATTTGTGTGTGTTATTGCTGATGGTTTATTTTTAATTCATCAACATCTTTTATCATGTTTTTGTACCTGTCTGTTGTAAACAAGGGCTAATTGTTAACTGAAAGACCTACTGTATCAGATTGTTAACCCTATCACTACCAAAGAGTCAAACTGCTGCAGTGCTGAAAGCTCAGGAGTGAAATGTCAAATTATTGTGGAAGTATGTACAGGAACTCCTCACTTAGTCATCCCGGTTAATATTGTTTCATTGCTATGTTGCTGATCAATTAGGGAACATGCTCATTTAAAGTTTTGCAATGCTCCCTTCTAATGTTGTTTGGCAGCCGCTTGCTTTGTCTACTGCTTACAGGAAGAGCAGCCTGTTGCAGCTAGGCCCAGGGCCGGTGCAAGGATATTTTGTGCCCTAGGTGAAACTTCCACCTTGCACCCCCTCTCTCTCCCTGGAACATCGCTTATTATAAACTTTAAAAAGGGTGTATTTTTGAAAGTATTTTGAGTCACGGATACTTCCTTCCTTCATATCAAAATCTACTACATTTTATTCTACCTTTAGAGTATCCAATTATTATTAATAAAATGGAGTATCTGCCGTTCAAATTTTATACGTCATACCACTGACAATATCAATGACAAATTTCAACAACCCCCCCACACACATTCGCATATAAACATACACACACAACTGACACACAGTATTAGCTAAATGTTGCAGCAGCACTTGCTAGAGTCTTAAATCTGAAACAACTCAACAAAAATAGTTAGCCTCAGTCAACAACCTCTGAAAACTAGTTAACTTAGCATTACAAACAGCCTGTCAGAACGGATAATGGCTGCGCGTGACAAGAAAAATGACATCATTGCCACTTTGTACCGTAGTGAAGCAGTACACTTGTGCCCACAACACAGAGCTGGCATAGGCTATAGTTGTAATGTATGAGAGAAATGACAAAGTTAAAACACACATTCAACAATGTTTCTCTTTTTTTTATTCATTTGTTTTCCAGCAATAGTGTAAAAAAAAAAATTTAAAAAAATGGAGGCACCACTTTTTGGTGTCCCCAAATCTTCACGCTCTGGGTGGCCACCTACTTCACCTAGTGGTTACATCGGCCCTGCAGCTAGCTGGTGGGTGGTTGGAACCAGGGTGACCGGCAGCCCCCCCAAGTCCCTGTGCAGCAGCTGCCCAGCAGGCTATCAATTGTTGACAGTTTAGCTGTCCCTCCCCCTCACTGCCATGTGCTGCTCCCCGAGACTCGTACTTGCTGGGGGGAGGAGGGGGCTAATGTTAAGGTGTCCCCCCTCTCTGTGAAAGATGGGATGTGCAGGAGCAGGGGGGAGGGGGACACACAAGTGATGGAACTGGCTGGCAGTAGCTGATCTCTGCAAGCTGATCTTATTAACAAGGCAATGTACTTAAGAGTTAGTTAGTCCTCTTCGCTCCTAGTGGAGCATAAGGCGCCAACCATTCTTCTCCATTCGACTCGATCTTGGGCTAACCAGTAGATTTCATCCCAGGTCTTTCCCATATTTTTCATTTCGCCTTCGATAGTTCTTCGCCACGTTCCCAGCTGGGCATACTTAAAGAGGAATATCTCTCTCTCTCACGCGCACACACACACAGAGTGTGTGTCTGTGTGTGAGAGTTAACCCTTGAGGGCTCAGCCAATTGCTAGTTCATTTAGCAGTAAGACATTCTCTGGGAAATATCCCACCCTCCGACTCCTCCACCTCAATCAAGCTTCACAATCATCATCACTGAGTACCAGTATTAAATTGTTCGTTTAAAACCTATAGAGTGTGTGTGTGTGTGTATATATATATATATATCATATACACACACACATACACACGCCACACAGTATAAGTTTTTTTAATTTTATATATTATATTAGTCTTTTGTCCGGTGAAAAAAAATTTCCCAAACCTAACCCTGTCATTTACATTAATACTTGTGGGGAGATTGGATTCACTTAACATCGTTTTGCTTAAGGTCACATTTTTCAGGAACATAACTACAACATTAAGTGAGGAGTTCCTCTATTCAGATCCTGGATTTGGAAACTCAGTACTTGTTATAAAAGGATTTCTTGGCTTTATCCACCACAGTAGGAGCCTGATCCAAAGCCCACCTCCAAAGTCAGTAGAAAGATTCCATTTGGATCATGACGTAAGCTCAGAAGAACAATTATATTACAAACAATTGTAACAAAACCTAGCAGTGCACTCCACAAGTTGTCTGACTCTCCCAAAGCTGATGCTGGCTAGCTTTCTCACAGTAGCTTGGATGAGAAGACTCACAATTCCCTCGTTTGTGAACAAGTACTCGAGGCATTATCAGTTTCCAGCTTCCTTCACAAAGAGGAATCCTAACAGCGAATACCTTCACATAAGTGACAGGGCAGTGTCAATTGCTACCTTAAAATAAAAGCAACCCTTATTTTGCACGTTAGACAAAGAGAAAAGTCAAACCAGACAAACAGTAAGCAAACACTGTTCTGCAAAATGGAGCTAGATAGGCACAAAGCTAACTTACAAGGAATACTTGTTAAGCATGATGAACACCCTACGTAAAGGAAACTACAGTACTTTGATATAGCCAGCTGCCACCCACTTGTCCTTCAGTGTTCCAACAAGGTGTCTGTCTCAAGACCAAGGAAGTCTGTCTGATAGCATGGGTATTTTTGCTATATAGGAAAAATAGGTTCCTTTGTTCATCTAAAAAGGAACCCTCCTCCTCTCCACAGCCACCATGCCCAAGTAGTACACCCTTTACACCATCTTCCAAAAGCATTGTGGTATCTGCTTCATCTCAGCTTCCAAACACGTATTACCCATAAACAATATTATGATGGACTACCTTCCTTCCTCTCTTACATTCACAACCATTAGTATTGATGAGCCTTCAATAACATTTGAGATAAGCCAAATGACGTCCAATATACATCTTCTCTCATGTAGCATTTTATGCAGTCCCACCATGTGTAGCACATAGCTGGGAAAATGGCAAGTGTGAATTAAAGGAGAGGGTGGGAAACTGTCCTTAAAAAATGGATTGATATGCTTTTCATAAAACTTACCAAACATACTACTGGAGCTATACAATTTATCAGAAACAGAAAACAACCTGTTACATAAACTGTATAATATTAAGAATGTTAATTATAATTCACCAGTTATCACAAATATGCATGGAGCAGATTAATTGTGTATGCCTGCATTGTGAAATGAATTCCATACCAAAAAAATCTATCTACATGGAAAGAAAATTATTGCAAAGCAAAGTACTCTAAAGTTAGGAAATGCCAGCCTTAAGGTAGCACAATTTTAATTTTGTCTCCACATACATACACATTAATATCAGGTCTTTAATTATATAATCATATTCTATTTCCTATAGGACCCCTAGGAAGGAACATAAGTCTCTTGCAGGGAATTTCACCCTATAAGGGCTTTGAATAAATAATATTTTGTGGTAACATGATCAACAAGTCCATTATGTGTTATGTAAAAAAGTATTCCTTTCATCAGTCTTAAATGGGTTGTCTTCATTTTACTGGGTGTCTCCTTATTCATGAATCACAAAAAAAGAAAAATTACCTTTTCTACACCATTTATTGTTTTTCAATTTTATCACACACCCCCCTTAGCTACTCTTTAAACTAAATTATCCCAATCTTTTAAAATTCTCCTCATATGCATGTCTTTCCATGGCTCTATGAATTTTCACTCCCCATCTTTTCTTTTTCTGGGTTATTTTGAGCTTGGATAACTAAACCTGCACAGCATATTCCAGGAAAAGCACACCATCTATTTATAAAATAACATTTTATTTTTAGTATTCTCCAACCCTTTTTTAATACAAGCTACCTTTGTGAGAGTTTGTTTTTGGGCCAACACTGCACATTCAGTTATTTTCATTGAGCTATGCACAATGACAAGGTTTTTTGTTTGTTTGTTTTTTGGTTGTTTTTGCATGGCTACTGTTAATTTAAAATCCAGTTTGTAAGAATAGTTTAAGTTGGAAAGAACAACTTAATTACAATCTCAGCTCCATTATGTTGTCCAATTGCCTAGTCTTTGTTAAGACCTTCTTAATTTCCTCATAATCCTCTATATAATTTTTTGTCAGCTTGAGATTTTACTACTCTACTGTTTGCACCTTCTGCCAGAGCATTAGTAGATATATTAAATGGTGCCCCTCTGCTTACAAATCTTGGGAGAACTATTTAACCTTACTTAAACTCTATGAAAACTAACTCCACATCCACCTTTTCCATTTACAATCAGAGTAAAAAAGAAAATCTCATCTTTTCACACTTAAACCTCTCAATTGTGCAACCTCTGATTTACACTTGTTAAATGAGAACCTGGTCAGAGATAAGGTGGGTAAATGAGGAATGTTAGAGCTTAGAGGGCATCATTGTTCTCTATCAATTGTAGCAGGTAGATAAATGAAAGAAAGGCAAGGCAAGGCAAGGAGTAAACGTGTTCCTAAATTTGAAAGGTAATCCCATAGATAGCACCTTACTTAATTCATGGCCAATTTTTGTAAATTCCATGGTCATGTCATTTTAAAGATCTTGAATTTCATGGTTTCAGATATTAAAATCTTAAATTTCATGGTGTTATAACAAAGCATGAATATATATTTAAAAACAGCAAAATATAAACAGGTAAAACCTTTAAGTATTTCTAAAACTGGGGATTCTGACCCAAAAGGGGGTTGCAGCATTGTCACCCTTACTTCTGCGCTGCATTCAGTGCTTGGTGCCAGACAGCAGAGGTTGTGGGCCAGGTGCCCAGCTCCAAAGGCAGCGCCACGACAAGCAGCAGTGCAGCCATCAGAACTTGGTTCCCCGCCAGCAGCCACCACTCTCTGGCCACCCAACTCTGAAGGCAGTGCT
Organism: Dermatemys mawii; assembly: GCA_007922305.1. Classification (NCBI taxonomy): domain Eukaryota; kingdom Metazoa; phylum Chordata; order Testudines; family Dermatemydidae; genus Dermatemys; species Dermatemys mawii. The sequence goes on from ML677334.1 coordinate 24,057,229, forward strand.
GCCACCAGCAGTAGCACAGAAATAAGGGTGGCAATACCATACTATGCCAGCCTTACTTGTGCGCTGCGGTTGACATCAGCACTGTTTTCAGATCTGGGTATCTGGCCAGCAGCTGCTCTCTGGCCACCTAGCTCTGAAGGCAGTGCAGAAATAAGAGTGACAATACTGTGATAACCCCTCTTTCCCCCACAGTAGGCTTTTGGGTAGCGACTCCCAGTTTGAGAAATGCTGTGTACTTGTGTGCAGGGTAAGAGTATACAAAAGACCAAATTTCATGGTCTACGACGCATTTTTCACAGCCATGAATTTGGTGGGGCCCTACATATAGCACACATGGAAGACCACAGTTTTGATGTCCACTTCCTTGATCTTACCACTGTCACACAGCAAGATAAAACAGGAGACTAACCATTGCTGAGAATGTAACTGTTCTAGAAGATGGCTCTTTCCGTAAGAGCAAAGGCAGCTTCTATGTCAACAGCATATGAAATGCAAAAGACAAATCATAAAAAGAAAAAAAAAGTGTGAGAGTGTGTGTGTGTGAGAGAGAAGAGCTAGAACTCTCCTCTCCAGCCATGTATAATTAAACTAAATAACAAAAATAGGGTGGTTGCTGGCACTTTTTGTGCTCAGATTACTGTTTTGAGTCTGCAGTAACGTGTAGGATGTGTAAACAGTAAGCTAGACAACCAGACAAGGCACACATTCTACTAAGTGAGCAGTCTGCTCTAGTGCTCAGCCACCAGTTAAGACACAAAATCTCTTTGTTGCTTGGGCTGTTATTTAATTTAAACTCTCATCTTTACAGTGTTTGTCATCATCAATCACCACCACCACCCTGGCTAATCCCACCCTTGCAGATTGAGTTGGGTGCTGCTCAATCTCTAGCTAGGTCCTTAAAGTGGTCTGGTTGAACTCTCAGTTTATGTCAATCACTGGCAATCTTATCAAGCTACATAAGCTTCGGTGACCACATGATCGCCAGCCGTATAGCAACAGTCTTTAGTAAAGCACACTTTGGAATTTGTTGGTCTTCGATTCGACGTAATTAAACCAGTGCTGATGGAGGTGGTTGCTAGGATCAGCATCAAATATCCTAATTTCTGATCTTGACCCCCCCACTTAATAAGGAACAGCTGATGAAGACAACAATGAGACTCAAAGACATCAGCCTGGTGCTCTTCAGCCTTCCATTTCACTGCCAAGTAACAGAGTTGGTATAACTCGGGTAGCAAGCTTGATGTCATGATGTCTTTACAGAAACTGCTAAAGCGCCCAGAACATGGCAGCAGCAGTAGCTATTGCTATATAACTGTCCACAACTTTAAAGCTTCCTCCAGAACTGTCTGACACTTTCCAAATACAGTATTTGACAGTCACCAGCTGCTCCATGTCCTGTCCAGACAGGTTAATATTGAGATGTAATCTGGAGCTGAAGGCTACATGATGGTAATGACCAAGGTCTTAGTTTTATTACATTAATAACCAGAACAATATATGCTACTTCTTGCCTGACCATATTAGTCATCAGCTGCAGTGATTTGCCCTCTTAGATGAGGACCTTAAAATCATGAGGTTGTTAATGTTGAAGCCAACCACCTGCAACAATCTGATTTATTGCAGCTGAAATGGCCAAGAGTTTCTCTGTTTCTAAAGTAAAAAATAACTAATTAAACCTTCCAAAGCGGACCTTCCAGTATCCTGCATGTTGGTGGCAAATGTAAAATGCTTGCAACAGTTAATATCTAATACCAAATAAATTAATATAATTGTAAATGCCATGTCTGCTCTGTATTCTTTGTGCAGCACAGACACCACTACTGGTGTCTTTGCCCCTTTCTTGCAGACAATATGTAAGACTACAAAGGCGATTGTCTTAGAGGAAGTAAGAGATGATACAAAAAGTGGACAATCCTAGGCATGAGATAAGAATGGGTTGTTTGCTGAAAATTTCAGCTACTTAGTGGAAGGAGATGCCATTTCTGAATTTACTTTTTTCCTTTCGTGTTTTGAGAAGATACTTTAAGTTTTGGAGCATCATGACCAAGCTCTTTACAGTGCAAGAAGCCACGAGAATTCTGTTTTATCCAGGCCATTAAGGTAACCTTCTAATTAGACTATAATCCCCGCTCTTCTACTGAAAATGTTGGCCTTTACCAGGAATGAAAGTAGATATCTAGAGCTTCAGGGCTAAATATCCTACACAATGACATATTTAACTAAGGTGTAGGTTCAACATGCTGGTCTGATATTTAGATTACTATCACCACAAAGGTTCAATGTTTTCTAATCAAAAGGCTTAATAAAGCTGCAGAAGATATGGATATCCTGGAATGCGAGGATGGAGAATCTGAACTATTGGAACAATGGCTGTTTTGTGTCATTTGAAATTTTCAACTCTATGTAATCCTATGCACTGTAAGAGATTTAGGATCTAATTTTAGTTAGGCATGTGCACGTTCACATACACCTTGGTGTAGGCATGTCAATCCCTGATCTGCGTGCATGCACACACACAGTATTCCAAATGCAGTTGATAGGCATATGCAAAACACACACATTTGAAACTTTGGTCTCTGAAATGAAGCTCTACTCTGTAAAGTGACTAAATATGGCACCTCATAACTACACAGATACCAATCCCGTGGGTACTGTAAGTCATATTTGATTACTTGAATAGTAGTTTTTACTACTTTTTACTCCTTTAAGATTACATAGTCAACATAGATGAAAAGAAGTCAATGAGACAATACAGGTGCTCAGTATCTTTGAAAACTGGGACATAAGCTTTAATTGTAGAGTCAAATTTTGTTGTCCATCACAACTGAGACCCTCTGAAAACAATGATCTTTTATTGAACACTGTTGTTACATTTGTGCAACCTATGGACAGTATTTGGCCTGTAGCATCTTTATCAAGAGTGATGGTACACAAGCCAGAAGGAATGCAAGAACATCTTCTCTTTCAGATTCCAGATTGAGTTTGCAGGGCTGGCAGTTAGGGGGGATTTTTTTTAAATTAGTAAACAGAACATATTTAACTCAGAAATAATTGAGAGATGACAATGGAATCGTACAATATTATTTTTGCAGAATCACTTTTCAGAACATAACCAAACTTTAAACTTTTAGACTACCACTATGTTCTTTGATATTTGCTTCAAACAGGTATGTTTATTTATGAACTGTAAAATATGTCAAAGGCACTTGTCCTCATTATGGACTGAGTGCATGGCAACTGTGAAGTCTTGAAACAAAGCCAGTTCTGAGTTATGTGATGAAACACTTACAGCTTAGTGTACCAAATACAAATGTATTTTTGCACCCTTCCATAACTCAGAAATGACAACTTATTTAACTTTAAAAATTGAATTTTTTTCAAATCTCTAAATGATTTTGGGTGTGAAAGTTAGAAATACCAATCCTACATAATGATGAAACTACAAGTTAATCTAAATACATTTTTGACTTCTTAAGTGCCCAGTGTTTATAGAATACTGTTTCATCTTTACCTTTTAAGAGGTTCTTTCAGCCCTGTTGATTTTATAGAAGTGGGTGAAATCCTGGGCCCACTGAAGTCAATGGGAATCTTGCACCAATTTCACCCTTGGTGTTTATCTTGGCACAAATGGAATGAGTTGAGGATATATGTAGATACAACTCCAGAGTTGGGATCACTTGGCCAGCAGGAACCTATATAAATGCTCAATCTGATTCTTCAAAATGATTCCCAATAAAGAAGTAAATTGTACAGTCCATACTCACCTTCGTACACATTTACACTAGGAGTCTCAATGAATATAACAAGATGACTCAGGTAAGTGATTAACTAACAATTGCAAAGCTTAGCTGTAAGAATGGCTATGATACGCAAGTCCGTTAGTTAAATTAATGCGGTCTCTTTTCTGTATGGGTTTTTAACTTATTTTGCATATTATCTACACCTTGTTTTTCATGTTTTAACCAGAGGCAAGGACGAGTGCTGGTCTCATTACGGGGCAGTGGGAAGCTTGGATATGTTTTTGATATCCAGTGCTTTGCTGCTGGCCTTATAGATTGGAGGTATTAATATTTGCTTTTTAACTGAGGTAAATTTAGTATTTGTACAGGTGAACTGACTGCCTTGGAAACTGAAATCCTTAATTCCCGGAACAAATGCAGTATAAAGCATCAGTAGTGAAAGCTACCCCATGCTGCCTCACCAGTGTGCCTTAACCCTGGCCTGAAGAAACCATCTCTAGGAAACAAGATGGTATTTACAACCTTTCTACCCACTAAATGCCAGGCTTTTCTACCAGTATCGCCAACACACAGGTATTTTTTGTGATGTAGTCACTGTTTTCACAAAGCTTTAAGTCAAGATCACTAAAATGCAGTCACAAAAGCCACCAGTCATCAACTGTCTATTGCTGATCCAGACAAAATGCAAACCTCCAATCTATAGCTATAAAACTCTATAGTTGAACTGTCATGCTAGGTTAAGGTGGGAGTGGAGTTTTTGAAGAACTAGAAAACTGAGTAGCTCGGTCTGAGTCAGATTCTCTTCCTTTGCACAACATTTTTGTTTCCTATGTTCCTATTTAATACTTGATACATCACATCTGATTAAAAGTCATAGTACCATTTAAAAACTATTCAAATGAGAACTAGTTAATGAACAAATAAAGGTGTGATTATAATCACAAGTGAATCTGTGGAAGCGATATCTGAATCTCTCTCAGTTTATTCTATTCCTCCTTCCTTATGCTTACCAAAAAGTGCAGCAAATTCATCAAGGCAGCGGATGGTGCTATACCTGACAGTAGGTTGGAATGAGACCAAGCTATTGATGAGAAAAGCCGTATTTCCTCAAAAGGAAAACAAAAAAAAAGGTAGTGAACATGCTTTCTCACTTCAGATTTTTCTTTTATTCAATTATTTTTCCCCTAGAAGTGCAGTTCACAACTTATTTTACTGATTTAAGTGTGCAGAGGTAAAGTGGCCAGGAGACTGACTGTTCCTATTACAGCTTTCTACCCATGAAACAAGTCAGGTTTAAAATACTTTGCTGTCAGGTTTCTGTTTCTTGTGATTGCTGCTGAAAACCCATTGAGAAAGAATCCATGCCTGTCACCACACAAAGGAGGATGTAAAAGCAGTTCATTGTTCCTACTCCGAAGAAAAACAATTTGTCACAGCCAGACCCCCCTCCCAGCAGCGCCAAGTGCACAGTAATTTATTACCTCTGGATGTTGGATTCCAAGTGGAGGAAACTGAAATGTCATACCTTCATTCATAACACCGTCTCATGGAAATATTTTTTCCGGATTCCTGGGAAGTTGAAATATTTGAGAAGAATATCAGGAACTGTTTTTTTAGCATGTTTGGTGAGTAGATAATTGCCTTCCAACTCTACTCTTTCGGGAAATGATGTGAGTGTTGCATTGTTCCTAGCTGGGGATAGCAGTGTTTTTTAGCAAGGAGCATACATATATCTTTTTAAAAGAAACAAAAAAACACAACAAAAACATGCAGTCTAGTCATTGCATTGATTCCAGACTTTCTGAATCTGGTCTAGATAAGAGGTTGGCCCCAGACAACTTGTCCATGTTTCACATAACTGAAAGCATTTTTGAGAAGGTATGTAAGCACCATTACGTTTTCAGGAAAAAAAGAAACCTAAAACAAAACCCTTTATGATGTGGCAGTAAATCCCTCATTATGTTAACCGATATCAGACATGACCAGAAAAGGCCCCTGCGGAAGTTTAACTTACTTATTTGATCACAGTGGACAAATTAGCCTGGGAACCTAAGGGCATAGGGAGGGTGTGTGTAAGAAATTACACTCTTAAAAATAATTTATTATTCTATTAAATGTATTTGGAAATAGTTTTCGGTTAAGATTTCTCTTTAAGGAAACCATTTCAAAGGGAGTCCAGGATGATAATGACCGAAAGTAGCAACCATTCCATTGCTGTTGAATGGCCTCTATGAAGAAAGTTAGGTGGTCTCAATATGGTTCCCAGGGGACAGACATCTATAGTGCAAAAATCACCCCTGTAACTGGCACTACCTGGAGCCCATGTTGGCAGCCTCAGGTAATCTATGCATAGTACTGACAGAGAGGGGAGGACAGGTGGGAAGGGCTGAGGGGTAGTTTGATGAAGCTTGAACTATTTCTCCTGTGACTTCTCTATGAATAAAGGTGCCACAGTGACAGCTCTGGTACCTTTCTCTACCACCTCTAGTTGCTTTAAAAAAAAAATGTAAGAAAGAAAAACTTCATATTTTCAGAGCCTTCTGTTGGTGGTGGCTGCCTTACTGTGCTATGGGGCTCAATGTAAAGGACTGCATCAATTTCCTCCTTACTTTAATATCCAGTAAAAAATAACTTTATTGTATAAATATGTACCTATTCCATTCATTTTAATGGTTGTTCATAGGAAACTGCATCTGCAGCAAAAGATTTTACAGTAAAACTTCCTGAGTGGTTCTTGATCACAAAATGCAATTGCATTGTTGTATTATTTTGCGGTGTATTCCCTACACCTTATTTGATTCTTCTGGATGTTTTGGGAATCCAATGGGAAACTGGTTCTTAATATTCCAGACACTAGTTATTAGCTGTTAAAAAAAATCAAACTGCTGCCTAAAAGTATGTATTATTGTAATATTTTTTCACAAATAAAAAAGCTGGAGCTTTTTGCAATGCTCTTTTCGATCAATACGTTGGAGGAATGTACAATATTTCTGTTCCTATTTATATAATTTAAATGTAAAGCTTTTCTAGGAGACACAGTAAATATTGGAACAAGTTTTTGAACCACATGGAGAGTGGATTTTCGGGAACTGGAATCAATTTGCTGAGAGCTATCATCATCTGGAAAGGACAAACCTGCTCCACTCAACGGTCTTTCTATGACCTTGTTTTGAAAAATTTGTTCTGGATTACTCAATCAGGAACACTGTGGTGATGGGCACTTTAGGAATGTGTATAACCACCAGTGTCTTACCGCCTATCTATCCTTGCTCAATGAAGCCATCTAAGCTGTAGAGTACTCTAGCACTACAAAGCAAAGTTGAAAAATTTCTTCATAATCTAATTTAGAAGGACAACAAAAAATGCTCTTTTGGTCCCACAGTGAATGTTTTATCTCATGGAAGAATGAAAATTGTTACTTACCTGTAACTGGAGTTCTTTAAGAAGGTTCTGCATATTTACACTTACAGGTACTGCACTGCCGTGTGGCGCCTTACGGTAAAAACCTCTTCTAGCAGTGTCAGCTAGAGTGCTTCCACCCAACCTCTCCCAGGATCACAATGCACTGAGACTGAGGCTATAAAGGGGGCAGAATGCCCTCACCACCTCAGTTTCTTCCACTCGTAAGCCAGACACATAGAACAACAAAGACGCTGACAGAGAGGGGAGGACAGGTGGGAAGCGTAAATATGCAGAGCCATCTAGAAGAACTCAGTTTACAAATAAATAACCTTAATTTATTCTTTGAGTGGCTCTACATCTTCTCACTTATGAGATAGACTGATCTGCAGTGCTGAAGCTAACCTGGAGGTAGAAACAGAGTCATAGTTAAACAGAGATCAAAACACCACTCTGCCAAATCCAGCATTTGCCCTAGAAGCCAAGTTCAGAGCACAGTACTTAGAGAAGGGATTCACCAAAATCCAGGTGGCAAGCTTTGCGAACTTCAGCAACTGGCATCTGCCTAAGACAGGTGAAGGAAGTTGCCACAGCTCTAGTAGAATACAGTCAAATTACAACAGGTACAGGGACTTTTGCCATCACGTAGCATTGAAAAATACATTGTCTAATTCACTGGGAAATAGTCTGGGATGAAACCATATCCCAAGACACAAACAACTTACATGATTTATGAAAAAAATTAATTCTGTCAGGGTAATAGCCCTTCTAATATTCAAAAAGTGTGTAGAACTGATTCCCCCTTATTAGAGTGTGGCTTAAAGCGGGAGGAACAGCCAATTAATCATCTGATTTCCACAGCAATTAGATATTAACTCTAGTAAAAATCTGGGGTCATGCCTGAGAACTACCTTGTCCTTATGAAAAGAAGTGAAAGATGGGTCAGCCATAAGGGCATTCAGTTCACGCACGCTCTTTGGACAATGTGATGGCAATAATGAAAATTGTCTTGCTAGATAAATGACAGAAAGAACAGTCAGCCAAGGGCCACAAAGGGTCATTTCACCAGTATGGCCAACATCAAATTGAGGTCCCAAGAAGAGACAGGATCCCTAGCTGAAAGTGTTATGGAAATGTATAGCCCTCAGTCTTTTAACTGAACAAATAATCTTCCATGAACTAGAACGTGATATGAAAAGATGGTTGTCAAATTAACTTTTAACGAGTTAGATAACCCCTAAGTACATGACATATTCCAGAACACAAGGAATGGAAGCAGATACAGGAGAATCAGATTGTCCTTTCATTTAAATCTGAACAACTTCAGATGGCAACAGTTTCTAATAGATCGTTTTAAAGAGTTAATTAGTATCCTGCATAGACTCAGAACATGATTGCTCAAGAGCATACATAGAGTCCTATCACCCACACCATCAGGCGAAGAGCTTGAGAGATTCTGCCCTCCTATTGGGACAGATGATCCAGGGACAGAGGAAGACACAAAGACTGGACCAGACAGTCGAAGGAGATCCAGTAAACCACTGCTGATGTGGCCAAGTCGGGGCAATGAGCATCATCCTTACCCTGTCCCCATGTGTCTAATGGAAAGCAGGGGAAAGCATACATCAATCCTTCTCCCAGTGCAAAGGGCAGGCATCTGACAGGGAGTGACTGTCCCTGCCCTCTCTGGAACAGAAGAGGTGACTTTGTTGTCACTCATTGCAAATAGGTCCACCTCTAGTTGACCAAACCAGAGACTATAGTCTGAACCAACTGATCCTTTAGGGACCATTGGTGCATCTGAGAGCTGTCTCTGCTGAGATGGGCCACATCTACATTGGTTTTCCCCTCCCAGATACAGAGCAAAGGATAGATGTTGTGACAAATACACCTATCCCACGGACTTATCGCCTCACATAAAAGAGAACAAAGTGATAATGGTCACCTTTCTTAAAAACAAATTGACAAACAGGCATGGCTTACTCAGATTTAGCTGGCTGTAGCAAACCATCTAAAATGGGTTGGGATAATCTGTTCCTCCAAATATCCCCAAAGATATCAAATACCAGGTGAGATCTCTCTTAAATAATAAAAAAAATGATATGGAGATATGCCTCTCTCATAGAACTGCAAGGACCTTGAAAGATCATTGAGTCCAGCCCCCTGCCTACACTAGCAGGACCAAGTACTGTCCCCTGACAGATTTTTTGCCCCAGCTCCCTAAATGGCCCCCTTAAGGATTGAATTCACAACCCTGGGTTTAGCAGGCCAATGCTCAAACCACTGAGCTATCCCTCCCCCAACAGTGTGTCTTCCACAGACACTGAAGGAAAATTTAAAGTGGACACTTGGTCCATCAAGTCATGGGACTGTGTAGCATTCTCAGAAGGAGACAAACCACCACCACATCATCATCATCCAGTGATAAATCTGGTTCATAGTCAGTTTCCACATGTTCCTGATGAGAGAGTGAGAGAGAGAGAGAGAGAGAATCTACCTCCTCATTGTCTTCCTCAGGTAGCATTTCAGGCATCACTGTCAGTAATCACTGTGGATCCAGAGGAGTCAGATCCAAATATCTCTGAATTGCCAGATCCTTAACAGATGAAAGATTTACTCTCCTAGTGGATGGAAAGTATTTAAAAATTCCTGAGGTGGCCTCCAATAAGGTCATGGGCCCCATGATTTTTAGTATCCCCAGCAACTAGGGTTTGGCAACATGCAGGAGGCAGACCATAGGATGGCACAAAGTGAACCACAGCTCTCTATATGCTTCCTCTGTCTTCCTCCTAGCAAGGATCCAGGTCTGGATCAAATATAGAGTATAATGGGGATAGCAGTGGAACTGAAGGGAAGAATGGGGATCTGTCACTTTGTGGAAAACCCTGACAGGGGTTTAGGAAGAGGAAACAAAGGGTGTTATGGGAAAAGACCCCACAGTATCTTCTGGCCTCTACTTCTTAGTAGGAGACAAGGAAGATGACCATGGGACCAGGGAAAAATGTCTCCCTTTTAGAAACCTTGTTTCCTCACTCAGAAGCAATGAAGCAAGTGGAGCCAAAAGGTGAACCTGAGCTGCCATGGTGACAGAGCTCTCCAGTGCCAACGATGTAGCTGGAACTGACCTGGGAACAACAACAAATCCAAACAAGTGACATCAGCTCCAACATTTGACACAAATCCATTTCCTTTGCTACCAGAGATGGATTTCTGTTTCAGAGCTGAAGCAGTCTTGTCAGAACTGAACAGATGTGATAGTACTGATGCACATGAACCAGCACTGCTAACAGCAACTACTTTCATCTCTGTGTTGTGACAGACAGAACCAAAAGGCACTGATGGCCCAAATTATGACACAATCAAATTCATCTTCCTGGACTCGGAAGTGGAAATCAGAACTGGCTCTGGTTATGCAGCTGTAGGGGTTTCCATCAGGGTCAGATAATTGGGAGGAACAAGGTATTGCACTGGCGAGGGTGGCCAAATTCTGTTGACCACTCTTCTGGAACTAGGAGAGTTGCATTTGACCACTCCATTACCCTTGGTTTGGACACAAGTAGCCTCGGAGGCTTGACTGAGGAGCCACAGGAACTGAATTAGACTGTAACAAGGATTGCTGCTTCTTGGAATCTTACAGCCAGTTGGTGCTAGTAGCCATAGGGACAGAGACTGGTCTTTTAGACTCATGAACTGAGGCCTGACTGGGTCCAGAGGGTTCAGCCTCAAGACCTTCCTTTACAAGGAAGAGCTGCATGCGAGTCTCCCCAGGAACATTCCTCTCCCAGGCACAGTCACTGAATGCTGGAAGGAAGACCACTTCTGAAGAAGCAGAGGAAGCTGGGATTTAAGTAGCTCCATAACCCAGAACCATGAAAAGCCTTATATACTAAACTACTGAAAGAGCTTACCACTATTTCTAAGCAGAAAGAAACTATGGCTTCAAAGAAACTGGAGTGATTTACATGCGTCCAGACAAGTAGTTGGAAGGAACTGGGTTGGAGAGGGCACTCTGCCATCTTTATAGCATTGCTTTCAGTGCATTGCAACGCTGAGGGGAGAGGCAGAGGGGCACATGAGTGTTCTGACACCACTAGAAAGGTTTTTACCATAAGGCATCACGAGGCAGTGAGTACCCATAGATAGAAATATGTAGATCTGCTCAAACAACAATAATTTATTCTTTAGATCACAGAATGGGAGCTCATGTGTCACAGATTGGAAAATGGTTTCTAGTCCATACCTTTCACAAAGTATTAGCTCTATTTGGAAGGTGAGAATTAGATGTATCTATTAAAATAATGTCAGAGGTGATCTCTCACACCTTAATTATTTAAATACATAATTTTTTAAATATTGATACTCTGTGGGCTCAGGTTGTGAATTCCAGTAGACTAATAAATTGAAGTTTGCAGGTATTCAAAACATAGTATTATTCACCTACTTTCAACTGTTTACTCCATTAGGTCATACTAATGGTGCAAGTCTCTCATTTGCAGTTTCTTTCCAGTGGACACACATTCACACAGTTATTTGTGAGATGGAATGGTTGAGTTGCCAAAATATCCTGCTTGAAATGCGTAGATTCTCAAGACCACAAGTCTGAATCATAACGGAATTGACTACCATTTCTCCTGCTCAGATAGCCACACTGAACCTTCTCCTTCTAAAGAACAATTGACGAAAGTGCCAAGTTCTTTCCTACAGCCCACCTCACTGAGTTTTGTAAGAAGCAATCCCTCTGGGGGCAGAGTTTTGGAGGTCCATGGCATTAGGTAATGTCCCAAACCCATGGATTTCCATGCCATACTTAATCAGCAGAGCTGGCTCTAGCTCCCTCAGTCCCCACACAACCTCTCTCTTGTGGAACAAGGAAGCAAGACAGTACTGTAGAGAGAATGATGAAAATAAAGGACAGCCCATATTAATGGGAGCAAAAAATCTAAGCAGCTGCTATTGTGCCTGGAAGTGCCTTAATGTATGAAGGACTAATAGGACCCAATACAATATTTTATGCTTTTTCTTCTTTAAATGATACTTGCCTTTTAAAAGCTAAAATTAGCCATTACTATGGCTAAAATTTTTCCCAATGACTATCACCACACATATAGTAATGGGAGCGACGGGTTTCAAAAAGAACACAAATATCAGGCTCTTTCTCTACCACTCAACTCTAATATTGGAATACTTTTAAAAGAGCACTTTTACGTTTTAACTGTGTGGCACTGTATAGCCATCTGGCTTGTGCTAGTTCCAGTATGTGCGATCACTATGGGAAAACTAAAATGGTCAGAGGCTTCCTCTGACAAGAGCCCACTGCTTTAATTCAAGCCATTTCAGACAACCTGATCCATTGTTTATACAAAGGGTGGCAATGAAAAATGCACCTATGAGGCAGCGAGTGATGTCAGCCTCCACTTCAGAAACACATTTAGGCTAACTTTTACTTAAACAAAATCTACAATGGCAACAAATCTTCTTAGAATTTTTCAGATGGATCATCGTGGTAGCAAGAAGCACTTGTAGCAGTACCGGTTCTCAAAAAAGCAGGCAACACACTACAGGTAAGAAGTATAGCTTTCTGGCTAGAATATCTGTAGTTTGGTCTAACACATCTCACTACTTACTGGTACAAAAGCTACCATATAGTTATTTTGGGGTCCAATTATATATAATTCTCAAGCTTATCTATGTGAATGTGCTAGTATGATTAAGGAACATTTGCCTCTCTGTTTGAAGGCAGTCATACTCTCATTGCCATCTACCACTGAGTATTTGCAAATTTCAGAGTCCTGAATGTGTAGGGAGGTAAAATACCTTTTCAACTGGAGAATTAACTCCTCTGAATTAAATGAATCAGAGAGAATAAGTGAAAACGTTATCACCTATTTTAATACAAGTTATTTGAGACACGCAAAATTTGGTCAAGGAAATTTTTTAAAATATATTTCAAAAATAAAAGTCAGTGAAGATGTGATATTCCAACCACAAGTCATTGGATGTGGAGTTTCTCTTAAGAGGTATCATATAGGGTTGGTATAGGTAGGAGCAGAATCTAAGTGGAGTCTCACCTCCTCTACCCGCTACTAAAAATAAGAGGTCTGCTTTAGGCATCAAAGAGATTAGAAGCTCAGAACAGCTGAAAAGAAGATTTTTAAATTTTATTTTTTAAACAAAGCATTGATCAATAATACAAAAATAAAAAGTATCATGACTATTCTGCTATTGGTCTAAGGAATACTTTTAAGCAGGCTATTACCACTGCAGAAGCAGTTTTTCACCATCCTTCAAGTAGAAGTATTGCTTTCTTGCTGTGTAGGTGTCAAAACAGAAAGCTCATCTTAAAATTTAAGGAAAATTCCAGTGAGTATAGGATATTCACCCACTACTTCTAGTTACATAGAAGAATAAATCAATATAGTTTAGACTCAGACTACTAAATATAAGTGTTAACAATCAAGCAGAAAGCTACCATCTTAATCTGATACAAAGCAGGATTGCAAACATCAGCTTCATAATTCAAACATAGCTAAAGTCAAAGGCCTGATCCAACTCCCAGTAGAGTCTACTGGAATTTTTTTATACCAACTTTAATGGGAGTTGTATCAGTACTCAAGTGATTTTGGAAAGTTTAATTGTTAAGAATTTAAACATTTTAAGCCATAATTTCTTTTATGTAGTTTACTACCCAACTCTGAAACTCCCTTCATATGCATTTTTTCTTCAAATGAGTGAAACAGATAGTATAAAATTTAAAGTATCATTTTCCAATAGAGCCCTTGCTGAGAAATATCATTAGCCTCCTGATAGACCACAGCCTCATTTGCTAAACAAATAATGAAAGTGTGACAAGTTAAAAAAAAAAAATCACACATACATACATAATGCACTAAGCTAGAACTAAGCACCACAGTTTTCCTTCTAAGTTTTAGAACAAAGCATTTTTATCCACCTTCCTAAACCACTCTAAAGTCAAGTTGTATGCACTGTTAATTTCCTTCAAGAGCTATAGCACAATACATATTTTAAAAAATTAATAAAAACTATTGAATAATTTAATAGTGATAAATATTTTTCTTGTAGCCCCCCAATGAAGAGGGCCAACAGATTGATGTTTGTTTGTATGTTAAAGATCAATTTAAGTACTTTTCTTCAAAATATTTCCTAAATGCATAAATTCCCAAAGCGAGTATTAAGGGGGAATTTTCAAAAGCACAAAGTACAACTGGCTTTTGAAAATAGTTAACCTTAGGTATCATCGTTCATTTAATCGATTTTGGGCTTTCTTGGCCAATGAAGTGTAGTCCTAGGCTTAAAATTCTTACTCTTGTGCAGATGTTCACTACACTAGTCTTGTAACATCTATATCATTTTTATCAGTCCTCAAGTGGGACATATCAGAGACACAGGTAGGTTTACTTTTGTTCAAAACAGAGTGGACCTGATATAATGTATTATTTTATAGGAATAAAACAAATCAAACTCACTCAGTACCAAATGAAACAAAGTATATTTGTCAAAGTTATTTTGGCTTTGAGGACGTTCATTCTTTAAACATCTTGTGGAAGACAGTGTTTTCAGTTTATCCTTAAAATGAACTAATACTATTGAGACTCTGGACCTTAAAGACAGGCAACAGTATCTTCTATTTTTCTGATGAAGCACATAAATTGGGCTCTTAGTTATAGCATCCATTCATGAATGGGTACATAATCTTAGAGATATTCCAGAAATCACCTTCTGTTCAATAGGGGTTTAGGTAGTAGGCTCTCTTCACTTTTTATATGTGGAATACTTTGGGGCCATCTATGTTTTTTCCATTCACAACAGAAGTAACAACATTCCACCATGCTTCAGAGTCAGCAAGTGCTCTTTTCAGTCCAGGTACCTGATGATTGATGAAGCTGTCAGGCCTACAGTAGCGGATAGAGCAGTTTGGCAGGAATTCAGTGTTATTGAAAGAAATCTTAAATACTTATTCCATCTCCTCTGCTAACTTTAATCACATTATCAACATGCTGCTAGGAATGGAGCCTTGACACCAAGCCATAAATTTACACAGGCAACCATTGTATGCATAGTGAAATTCCAACACAGATAATGACAAATTCTGTTTGTTTTTACCTGTTTTTATTTTATATTGCATAGTACTTAAAATATCTGAAAGATCGTCCTGTCCCTCAAGTTAGCTTGCATCAAGTTTCATTCTGTTATTGCATTTAATTTCACTTGGTTTACAAAAGGATAACTGAGTTATTCAGTTATATAGCTATGATGTGAAGATTTTAAATAAAAAGAAAAGATCATGGTGATGACAGGAGCTTGCAAATACTTCTGTTAAATCAAAACAAATGAATACTGCAGATGTTTCACTTTTAATGCCACTTACCTGCTTGCCATGCTGACAAATATTTTTTTCCTCAACCGTATTAAGGTCATCACAACAGATTTTAGGTAAGAAGTCCCAATAAACTGGCATTGCTCATCCTACTGAGTGCACCAATGGCAGGACAAATACTTTAGGTAAATACTGTACCCTGTACCTGATAAAATGCTAATGGAAGGACTGACATACTTTTAAAAGTTACATTTAGGTGGTTTGGGAAGGGGGAGAGATTCTTAGGAGTATAAAGCTACAAGAAAGCCATGCGCCAGTTACATTGTTTCCTGTGACCTCACAGCCTATTGTGGTGCCTATTTTAGAGAGCAATCAATATTTCAACTCAACTTCAGAACAGTGCAGCTGTAACTGTACCTGAGGAACACATTCTAGCTTTTAGAATCTGCTGTTTCACCAGACATGCTGCTTTTCTCAAAATAACTGTTAATGAGTGCGTGTACATCCTAATTTCAGCCAAGCATGGCTTGCATTCATAACTGCTCCCTATGGCAGAACTGTGGCCTTATACAGAGGTAACAAAAACTAAATTAAGCTTTCTTCCCCCGCAGACAAGCCAAGGAATTCTAGTTTGCAACTCCCTAAACCGATGTAGCCATAGTATAAAAGCAAAACTCCGTTTCTAGACCTGCCTGTCCTACAAACTAAGATAGTGATAACACCAATCACCTTGAACAAAACAAACTTGTAGAGGCACTTAAAGTTGGAGGTATGCAAAATTCTTCTTCCTAAATCAAACTTTTGTTATAATTACAGCAGGATGTGGGTTTTTTTTTTTTTACCTCTGTTTTGATTAGGCTTTCTGAAAGAACCTCGGTGTTCTGATAAGCCTGAAGCAAGAGAGTACTGGCACAAAAAAAACCAACAATGAAAAAGGTCTTAAAAAGAAGAATATTTAGCCAGGTCCTTCTCCATCTCAGCATATTGTTCTTTAAGGCGCTCCATAGCTTTTCTGTGCTCTTCATCCACTTCTGCTCGTTTGTTGTGTTGGTCTCTCATGAACACTTCCCAATGGGCTAGACGCTGCTTTTCACCAGCCATTAACGTGTCAGTCTGAAGCTGAGAGGAGAAAGGGAAGTTATAGAAACTGTTTCTAGATGAAGATAGTGGGTTAATGCAGATTTGATGACCTTACAAAAGCAAACATAAAGAGACCAGTTTTCATTCCAGCATCAGAAAGTAAAAGTTATGTTAATTTAGTGAGTCATACTGCACAAATCAAAAGGAAAGTGATAACCATGCAGCCTCATCATATAACTAATGGCAACTTGCCTCCATTCTAGAGTAGTCACCAAAGAAAAAAAATTGAACTCTAAAGCTAACACTTCCATTCGGCTACAATCCAAGTAATTTCTGTTATCTGATGTTAGAAGTACTATTCCTAACACTACTCCTGATCTTAGTATGGCCAACCCACTTGACCACATTTTGTTTTAAAAAAGCACTTTTGATCACAGGAATATGCTATTTATTGTCTGTAGTCTCCATCTTGGTTACATACACTACAGATACCTAGAGTGGAAATAGACAGAGTGTTATCTTGTTCACGTTGAAAGAAACCAATCAGACCCACAGACAGGGAAATTCATCATTCAAGCAAGAATGTCTGGCTATTTCAGGATGGCTTAAAGGTTGGAAGGGGAACTGTTTAAGTAAACTCTAGCTCATTTTTTAAAAAATGTCTTAGTGCAGTTCTTTCTGGCCAGCTGTAGAGCTATGCCTGGCACAGCAAAGACAAACATAGGTAATTCTATAGTTTAACAATGCTTTCAAAATACATCTAGTCTGTGTCACAAAAGGCTGATATTGGAAAATATTGTGTCCACTACATTTCACATCTGTGTGTGTGTGAGAGAGAGAAATAAAGTACAATTTTAGAGAGTGACATGTGTTCATTTACTGTGTGTATTTGCCCACAGGATTCCTGACTTCCAGCACTGGAGGCTAAAACGGAAGATGGTCCTTCAAAGATCTCAAAGACAAATGCAAAATCATTGCCTCCCGTAGTGGCTGAAATCCCATCACAATTATAAATATAGAGTGCCTCAAAATTGAGTACAACAGGCCAAGACGTGTAACAAAATAGTGTGTACTGTACATGTAGTACACTTCAGTCCACCTTTCACTGTGTTAGTTCTATTTTTCTCTTGGTCATTACCTCACACATCAACCTCAGTATAAAAAATAGTTTTTTAATTGAAACAAGAACATGTTTACATATCTCAATGGATATTTTTAAACTAGTAAGAAAAATTTCTAAGACAGTACAATGGTAAGGTTCAATATTACCACCAGAAACAAGTCTTGATGAAGGAACGTCTAAGGCCAAAGACAAGACAGACTGACTATCTTTGTAGTTCTTGGCTAAGAGAGACACACAATCTACCAATTCCCAAAAGTCAAAATATGAAAATAAGAAGTTCTCACTGTGCCTAATGATTTTAATACATATTTATTATTGGTAATTTTTCCTCAAGCTTCCACATTACTCATTGTTTCTGGTAAATAGGATTCCTTTCACCCCCTGGTCTTGAAAGACAGACGATTCCAAAGAAAGGTGTAGACATTACAAGACAAGCTTGTACCGAATACAGCAGAATATTTGTAAAGTAACAGTAACAGTCTGACCCTCTGGTGTTTTATTCCAACAGAACAGAGAAATCGCAGTAACTCTGTACAGCTGTTTTTACATTGGTTCTGTTGATCCTCCATGGGTGAAGGTACATCAGCATTTTCTATCCATCAGCTACTACTTTCTACAGAGTAGTTCAGCATAAGAGTAGTACAATTGTACAAACTCATATATTTATCCAATATTTTAGCAAATTAAGATGGATTTATATTACATGATATCTAGCTTGTTTTTATTCCTCCACATTATATATTTAGCTTTTTCATGCAAAAATAAATCATGGTGTTAACACACTAATTTTACCACATAGCATTCGAAGTACTGTTACAGTATCCCTCATTGAAAAGTTCTGCATATCTTAATCTATACAAAACAGAGCAGCTGTTAAAAAAACACATACTTATAGTCCCACCAGAGAGCTGGCATTTCTATACTTTTTCAATTTTTGAAGTGTTAATGAATTGTTTATGCAGTTATTAATACTGTATCTGAATGATTAGAGTGTACCTACCTGTAAGTAACCACAATTCAGACTGGATTAGACTGCACCCTGACGACATGCATGGTTTGCAGGAAAACTGCAAGTATCACTTTTTGCAGTACCATTTCCACTCACATATAAAGTCAGTGAGCTGATAAAACCCCTGGACATATGGGGAGCCTTAGATGTCCATTATATCTAAGGCTCCCCAAATGATTTAGGATATTAAAAACCACTGGTCAAAAGACAGAAGGTTGCTTCCTTCCCCAACCTTTTTTCCTTCTTCTCCAAAACAGTCTTCCTAGTTTGTCTTGGCCCAAAAGAAAGACAGACAAAGTGATATTAACAGCCAGGCTGTTTGGGTTCTTCAAAAATATGATCAAATAGGATAAAACAATTTAATGATGAAAAACAATTACTAAAGTTTTTACCCTTTAAATAAAGAGGCAGTGTACTAATGAGAAAGTAAACATATTTTAACAAAATTGTCCTAAGTTCCATAGAGTAGTGATTTTATGAACAAAATGAGTCCACAGGGTTGTAAACTGATCTGCAATATAAATGGAGACTTGAAGATATGAATATAAAGATAATACTATACATTTTAAAATTCAGAAAGCAAAGATAACATTAAAATTAGCCTATGCCAGATCAAACAAGCAGGAATGATCAGGTGCCGACAGTACACAATAGTGCAGAGCTGGGCAAACTATGGCCCACGGGTCACATTTGGCCCATGGGACCGTCCTGCCTGCCCTTGAGATCCTGGCTGCGATGGCTATCCTCCAGCCTCCATTCCCTGCAGACTCAGCTCACTGTGCCACCAGTGCTCTGGCCCACCACTTCTGCCACGCAGCACAGCAGGCTTTGTCCGGCAGTGAGCTCCTGCTGTTCTGAGCAGCATTGTAAGGAGGAAGAGGGTTAGATAAGGGGCAGGGGGTCCCATGATGGCAGTCAGGAGACGGGGCGGTTGGATAGGGTGGAGGTTCTGGGGGGAAGGTATGAAGTGAGGGGGTTGGATAGGGGATGGGGTGCCAGGGGCAGGGATGTGAATGGGGTCGGAGTAGTCAGGGGACAGGGCGCAGCAGGGGCTTGATAGGGGGTGAGGTCCTGGGTGGGAGGTTAGGGGACAAGGAGCAGGGTGAGGGGAGGCAGGAGGCGGGGATTCTGAGGAAGGCAGTCGCGGGGGGAAAGTGGGCGGCGGTGGGAGCCAGGCTGTTTGGGGAGGCACAGCATTCCCTACCCATTCCGCCATACAGTTTCACAACCCCAGTGTGGCCTTCGGGCCAAAAAGTTTGCCCACCCCTGCAGTAGTGTGTTCATTCTTTCCATCCATATAGTGATGTGGAAAATTCAACCCAAAAAAAGACCCAACGGTTTGGGACACTGAGCCTTTCACTTCTAGATCACAGGTTCATGCACTAACTTAACTCAAAAAACCCCTAAATCTTTGCTATTTGATGGCTGTTGAGTGGCCTGTATAAAATAAGTTTATGGTCTCATGAGGACAGGTACATATCACAAACAACACTGCCTTGGCATACCTTTGGCAGTCTCAGCAGGTGAAAATGGAAGGCCTGGGCATGAAGAGTGAACTATCCTCTTTCCCCTCTATTTAAAAGGCACAGGCACACAAGGTGGGGATGTATGCAGAAGCTTGCATTGCTGCCTCCTGTGAATGGAGGATTTGGGTCTCCAAGGCTGTCAGTCCTGCACATTTGACACATGCTACAATTTTAAAAAGTATATAGCCCATGTTCTCTCCAACTCTCTCAGAGAGTTCCCTCCCTCCCCCAAATTTCTGCACTACCGAGAGGTAGCTGCATGACTCCCTCAACCTTAATTTTAACATTTTTTTCACAGACACACAAAGCTATCCCCATAAATGCACCTACAAAACGATATTCTAATTTACCCAACTGCTAGCTCTGTAATTAATACTCTCACTTCTGGCCAGAAAATTCAATATTAATCTCAACTTTATATTTCTCACACCTCAAAGTCAAACTACTTGCAAGCCTAGGGCATAACCTTAACAAACAGTATTAATTTATAAGCTAGACAAAGTATTAACCTATTAGTGCTGATAATTAAGACTTCCTGTTGTGAAGCACTAGTTGATTTTCATATCATGCTGAATAAGTGCTACACAGCACAAGGATTTTACAATGCATGTCGTTAAAAGGTGACTGATCACGCAAGATAAGCAATGACCTCCCTGATAAATATAGCCTCTCATTGCTAGTGTAAACTAAAAATTAAAAAAAAACCCCAGAGTGTTTGTATACTAGATTTTATTGACACAGGTATGACATCAGGCAGCCAAACTTTATGTCCAGAGGTTTAAATCATCTCAATTTGTTTATATGAGCACTTGAGTTTTCTTATGAGTTGAAACAAAAACTCTAATGAATAAAAATGTTAGACGTTTTAACGTTTCATTATGCAATTGCTATAGGTTCTCAGAAATACCAGGAAGTCTGGCATTCAGGAAACATTTACTAGCTTACTGTGCAACCTGAATATTATTTCAAGTAGGCCTCAGACCCTCCTCATTGTGGTCTAGGGAGCTACTAGTCACTCACCTACTTGCACATGTTTTCAGAGAAGGAACTTCCCCATGCTTCAGTCATGTCAGCTGGAAAACTAGTTAAGAAAACATCTCACTATACAAAGGATAAAGACAGCTCAAACGAACTTTCCTTTGTCAATGAATATTATTACTTGTATGTAGATCCATGTGTTAAAGAAATAGTTCACTGTTTGTTACCAGAAATAAATGGCCAAAATAAATGTTTAAAATAAAAGAAAAATACAATTAACACAAAAACATACTACAGAGAATACAAGATGGTTACTTACCAGCACAGCTGCATTTCCTACCTACACAGTTCAGTGGTGTAGGACACCCATACACGCAATTTAAAAACTTTCCAACAGCAGTGTCTATTGGAGCTGGTTATCCATGTGTTTATATCTTTATGCTTCCCCATCTGAGAATATACCAGCATAGCACCAAATGCCACTCAGTTTCTTCCATTCACTAAAGAATCTATTGTAAAACTGTGAAATAGTGGGGAAGAAGGATGGGAATTGTGGACTCAGGCAGTGAATTTTCTCAAAGACCAGTTAGTATGATTAGTATCTATTTTTCCTTCTCTGAAAACATGTGCAAGTAGGTAACTAGTAGCTCCCTAGACCACAATGAGGCCTACTTGAAAGAGATTATAGGTCTGACTCTCTCAAGCTGATTGCACAAATCTAAATGCTAACTCCAGGGAGTAACGCTGTAAATATGGATAGAATTCCATATAGCAGCTTTGCATATATGCTGTATGTTGGAGACGTTTGAGACATGCAATACAGACCACTTTAGACAGACACTTCAAGGATGCTAATGCCAGCTGGTCTGTTTACTCAAGTGTGGATGCAGAGTCTGATCCAATTTGACAGTCTTGTAGTGAAAGTTCACTGGGCCCTGGCATAATCTCCATACATATAATCTCTATAGATAATCCATATGTATAATCTCTATACATACTCGTGGTGATTTACAGAGCAGGTTAATCTTACTCAGGTAAGAATTCAGAGTCTTCTTGACATTTAGACAATGCAGCCTAACGTTCCCACATGGAGCTGGAAAACAGGTGAAAGCAGAGGTTCACCACAAGCCTGATTTAAGAGGAAATCAGAAGTCACTTAAAAAAAAGGAACTTCAGGTGAGAGAGAACATGGTATACGGTAGGTCAACCATTAGTGTCTGCATCTCATAAGCTCTTTGGACCAATGTGATTATCGTTAAGAACAGTCTTTAGTAAGGTATGATACAGAGAGCAATCAAACCACATGTCAAGAAGTTGTTCCATTAGTTTGCAATCACATTTAAGTCCCAAGATAGCATTAACACCCAGACGGAAGACAACACATGAAACAGGCATTTTAGGAATCTTGGCACTGTAGCACATGAGAAAATAAATTAATTCCTGAATTGAAGGATAAAAGTCTGAGATTGCAGCCAGGAAAACGCTTTACTTAGTGAGGGAGAGAAATAATTGTCTGAGATGAAGGCAGTATGGAATAAAAAGCATGAAAGACTGGTGAGAACCAGAATCTTTATCTTGCCCAGATGCAGAAATACTCCATAGAGTAAAAATATCTTGTGGAAGATTTCTTGATGCCCAGCAGCTCACACTGGACCAAAGATTATCCAGATTACTAAATTAACAAAAGCTCTCTTGCTCTTGTAGTTGGTGCTAGATTCCACTTCTTTGCCAGTACCTACAGAAGGCAGAACAAAATTGAGGGAGTCTTTGGAAAGCAGGGTCTAGACCCTTATCAGCTGTCCAATCAGCTTTGATTTTAACCCCTACATCTACAGACAGGCTACGCTGAGGATCTGTGGATCTAGTCCTGAAAGACAATACAAGATGCCCACGCAGTTAAGGACACATGTATGTACCGAGTACTCCTGCTAATCAGCTTATACTGTGAACAAGGTGGTATAAACTGGATTTTATGGAAGGAAAGCTCACGTGCACCACAGTTCCAATGTTAATGTTAACTGAAAAGTCTGCATTTTTTTTAAAGGAGTAACATGTTAGCCTAGGAGTCTGATGGCCAGGCATTTCAGGTCAGCAGGAGCTAGAACCATTGTAAAGAAAGCAATCTTAGATTCTTCATGTTCTGGAGCGCTTCACAGCACTTTTTCAGCCAATCTGGTTTATGTTTGTGGTAATCAACTCTTTGAAGTTTGTGGATGCCACAGAGCAGTGATGCTCCAACTTTTCCAGTTGCATTCCCTGTACTCCCACCCCCCAAGTAACAGAATCTGCCTGCGCCCCTCTCCATTACTTGGGCTGAAGGTGGAGTTGGGGGTGGAACTGGGAATGGGGGAGGAGCATTGTGCTCCCCTCCCAGCCCCCTTGGGGGCTGGCCCAGACTTGGAGGCAGAGCTTGAAGAGGGTTTGGGGGAGGAACGGGGTCAGACTGGGGTCTGAAGAGGGCTGGAGGAGGAACAAGGCTGAGGGTGATGTTGGTCTGGAAGCGCTCCTTCCCTGACCCAATGGCGGCTGGCCCAGACACCACCATGCTCCCCCCGAATGTTCCTTTGTGCCTTCCTGCAAGGGCACACCCAATTTTGGGACCTCTGCCTTAGGCTCCCACTCCAGTACCCCATTTGTCCTTACAACATTAATTTGCAATTTCAGCAATGCCAGCAAGAAATATCCTGGATACTTTATTTCCAGAATTTTCAAATTTTATTTTTTGACTCCCCTACAAAGCCAAAGTTATATTTATAATCTGTTCTAAATTTATCTAATGTGCCACAGAAGCAAAAATATTTAACCCAAGTGTTTGATATTTTTCTGTCGATATTTAAATTCGAGTGACAACCAAACCAAAAGATCTTTATGGAATTCTGCACATGTGTAAATACAGACTGCCCAAATGAAAACCAATGATTTCCAAAGCTTATTCTTCCTGTCTTAAGGGATAAAAAATACTTGAAGACTAGGAGATCTGGATGGAAATTCAGCTACCTCTCACACAGAATAATAAAAACAGAGCAGGCTTAACATGTAAATACTACAACCTTTGTGGGAAGCTGTGGTTCCACTGCCTATATATTCTGAAAGGAAAGGGAAATAAATTAAAAATGAAAATCTACTAGTGTTCTAAAATGTTAATATGAACATATACCATAAAAATACTGGCTTTATATAGATAAGGTACCTGAAGATCTTAATAAACAGCACACTGATTTATTAGGCAGTGAAGTTATTAGATTTAGTAGTTAATCACTATGGGTATTGGACGGGAGGGGAAGTAAATGAGAACGCAAACACATCATACTCTGTTGACACTTACATATATATTAGTTTTTCATTATTTCCCCAACTGAAGTGAATAATGTTACTGTGTCATGTAATTTCTGCAACATCTATATTTGTTCAAGGAATTATGTGTAGCATAGGAGGTTTGCATTTTGGAAGTCACCCCCCTTCTATAATAATGTAGGGAACTTTCACACATAACTAGAATACTAGATATTAGATTATTAGTGGCACATTCCCAAGCTTATAAAACTTGAAATATTTGCATCTATTACAAACAACACTAGAACTGCATCAAGCACTTTGAACAAATTCATATTCACGTATTAGGAACTAGAAGGATTAGACTTTCTGTAATCTTCAAAAAATATCAACACATCTAGAAAACTCCTTCTGACTTGTTTAATTCAAAGCCTTTACTAGTGCAAAGTTATATATGACGCCTACATTTTTAGAGTGCAGTTATAGTAATAAAAGTGACTATGAAAACAGCACCTTTTCCCCTCAAATTTGTTCCTTATTATGTAGAGTAACAACTATTTACTTTTCTATAAGCTTTTACTTTTTATTTCTGTTAGCATTGCAGAACCAATACAGCTACTGAAGCATGAGCTTGATTATTCTGGTGGTTGTGTCTGGGCAAGAATATAGCCCCTCTCTCCCTGGAGCGTATTTTTAGAGAAAAGTTTTAAAACTTCCAATTTCAGAGTCTGGATTCCACATAATGATGAATAAACCAGAAACAATCAACTTGATTTTCAAATCTCACCATAAGTTTACAGGGCTGCCAGTCAGAAGAGACATTTTAACTTGCAAAGTGACAATGTTTGACATGGGATAAGAGAAAGAATAAACTCACTGTAAATTTTTTTTTTTTTTTTTTTACACAGAATAGCTTTTCAAAGAATAATCTGATTTTCTCTCTTCACTTCTGTATTGTCATTTGTGCAACAATCCTAATTCAACAGCATGAAACTGTACAGAAATTCTTTCACAGTATTGAAAAAACTTTTTGAAAGTGCTATAATTTAAATCCTTAGTTCCCAAAATGCAAGTTAAAACAGAGCGCTTGCCAATTTTTTAATGCACAATCTAGAGTCCCAAAAAGCAAATTAAGTGAGACCTAAGTAAATAGAAGACGGCACTACTTACTAATCACAATCCAAAGATCAAAGAATCCACACACAAGCAGCCCATGATTTTCTTTACAGATGTTATTTGGCCACAGCATAATGCATCATCAGATATGTAATAAGTAGCATCCCGACCTAAATTGTTGTGTGTTGACATCTTAGACACAAGGATACAATACTACATGACATGCCAATGCCTCCCTATAAGTGGAGGAACTGAAGTGCAAGTTCATATATGCACACACAACTACACCTGATCAGAAAAGAAGTCTTAAATAATTCATAGTATTGTACAATTCTACTAGGATATGTAGCTAGGAATCATTAAGCAAAGTCATATTTTAACCCCTTGGTTAGCTATAAGTAATAATCTATGTCTTACGTATTAGACAAGTCAATTTCCTGCTGTTGAAATATTGCCATAAAATGCTGTGAGCATGTAGTACTGGGCAAAAAGAAAAAAGAAAAAAAGCCATTTAAAAAGAAAACATATTAAGAACATACGAATGGCTGTACTGAGTCAGACCAAAGGTCCATCCAGCCCAGTATCCTGTCTACCAACAGTGAGTGAGTGAACCTAACAGGTTATGATTGAGTGAGCGAACAAATCTAACAGATAATGATCAAGTGATCTCTCTCTTGCCATTTATCACCCCCCTTTGACAAACAGAGGCTAGGGACACTATTCCTTACCTATTCTGGCTATAGCCATTAATGGACTTAACCTTCATGAATTTATCCAGTTCTCTCAAACCCTGTTATATTCCTAGCCTTCACAACCTCCTCAGGTAAGGAGTTCCACAGGTTGACTGTGAACTGTATGAAGAAATTAATGGGCAGCAGGTTTTAAAATAAATAAAAGGAAGTTCATTTGGTGGCCTCTAGTTCTTATATTATGGGAACAAGTAAATAACTTTTCCTTCTTCACGTTCACCACATCACTCAATTTTATATACCTTTATCATACCCCCCCTTAGTCTCCTCTTTTCCAAGATGAAAAGTCCTAGCCTCTTTAATCTCTCCTCATATGGGACCTGTTCCAACCCCCTAATCATATTAAAAGACACACACTTTTATATAAGTTCCGACACATCACACTGCAGAAAAATTAATGACACTCATGGGAAGAATAAAATATAGATGTATTTAGTTTACCCACAGATAGAATAAGAAAGAATTCTCAAGTCCCATTTTTTAAAATAAAATTATCCTCAACTGTCTTAATATCTAAAATAGTTGGATTAGCACCATTTGCAGATTCTAAGAGACAGTGGCAGAGAAGTGGCTGTTTTTAAATGTCATTACCTTTATTAAATTCTGAAGCTGCAGTGAATTAAGACACACCAATGCAACTATATTAGCACATGAAAAAGATATTCCATAAGCAAAGCTACATTAAAGAAAGTGGGAAGGTTGCACCACTAGATACTCAGAAGTCAAGATAGATCAGAGTTAAGGTTATATATGCAACTCCACTATGGCTCCTTGTACATACATGATATTATGGGTTTTAAGATGATCGGGTACCACAGTGACAGATATGGCATGAGAATCCAACCAGCAAAAACACTAAAAAAACCTAAAGAAGAATATATAAATTATATTTTAAAAGTTTGCAATGAATGGGATAGAGGGAGATTACCTCTATATCTCTTTTTGATATAAAATAAATACTTTAAAAACATTTGCAAAGCCAAGCACTCAGAAGACAAGAAATGCTAGAATTAAGATTGCCTGTTGTTGATGCAGGGTTGCATAGTCAATGAGGCTGTTTGCAGGACCCTTGAGTTATAGTTTTATTTTAATAAAATAACTTTAAATACCTCAACATTTCTATTGTGTGCAATCATAATAGCCCTCACAAATCATTCATCATCAGGGTTCAAACAAAGGACTTCAAGACCAACACCACAGACTTCTAATCACTTAAACTAAAGGAGGAACTTCTCTGACAGCAGTAACAGGTTGTTATCTTCAACGTGGACCACTCATTAGAGAAGAGAATAATACTTCAACAGATTTTAAGGCCAGAAGGGACCATCATCTAGTCTGACCTCTTGCATAATACGGGTCATAGAATTTCAAGTTTTTGTACTACATTTCAAAAACACTTAATTATTAAAAATTCTGAATTCTTCCTGCACCATCAAACATTGCTTAGTGAACAAACAAGACTCTGCCATTTTTATCTATCCTGACTCGCTCTTTGTATGTCCTCGGTCATTCAGTCCCATAAGTTTCCCTCTGAGTGGTGTTTGGAAGCATTCCTTTGGTCAACCAATTTTGCATATCCTTCCAGCTGTCCAATAGCACATATGATATGGTAGACTCCCTGGTTTCATTCTTAACATCTTCTTTCTAGGAACGTCACAGATAAAAAGAAGCTGAATTCTCTGACAAATCATGGTATTTGTTATATATTGATTCCATTTAGTACCCAGTGTTTTTTTAAGGTATTTGTTTTGGATGGCATTTAGATATCTCTGTGTACCATTTGGTGGATTTCCAGCTCTCACATCCTTACATTAAGATGGAACCAACATTTAGGCTGAGGATTCAGTTAGTTCTTTAAGTTGTACATTTTTGATTACCAAATCTTGTTTCAACTGGTGAATGCAGCTTCCACCATGCCAGTTTGTGATGTTATTTCCTTATGGGCATCGCCACTCACTTGCACTTTACTTTCAAGGTATGGAAATTGACTCTCTTCTTGTATTCCTTTGCCTCCTAAATCAAATACTTGAGTTGGGCGTTGCTGGGTTTCTCAGATTTACTTTTTTTAAGTAAGTATTAACCCTGTCTTTTTTGTGATGCTGGACAGTCCTCACTTGTATATTGGCTGACCTGTCATGGAAGGCTATGTCAGTAGCAAAACTGAGATCTGCTAGAGTACTGTTGAGACATGTAATACCTGTTCTGAATGTTTTCTCATAATGAAGTCAATGGCAATGCCAAAAAACCCACCCACAACTACCACCACACGAAAAAACCCCAAACCAAAGCCCTCACACTTTGGCAAAGATGTCCATTTTCCCCTAACCTCGCTCTTTGAAACAGTTGAACTATTTTTATTGAAACTATTAAAAAGATGCAAACGGGGGGCAGAGACCAAACATGAAAAATTTCACCCCTAAGTTTAAAATTAAAAGCAATTGAAAATGGGGATTTGTACTTGAAAATGTTAGGTAACCTTATTTAACGGCATTGCGCCACCTCATACAGAAAATTTTTTTAGAAAGAAAAAAAGAATGTATACAATACACAGACATGGTCTCAAAACTGTTTAATGGCTATTTTTATGGCTTCCCATCTGTTCTCAAAGAGAAAGAAACAACACTCCACAACCTAGAATTATATAACTAGACCACCCAATGGTGCATGAGGATGAGATCTCAGAGTGCTACCTCATTCAATGGACACCTTTGGATGCACATAAAAAAATCGTTCTACACCTAAATTAACCACATATGTATGCACAGTACAGCACTCCTTCATTTAGAAGTTTCATAATAGCAGTTAAGTGGAATTGTACAGGTGGAGAGAGAGTTTTCAGACACCGCTATCAAACACAAGACCAGTTTTCACTGGAACACAAAGTGCACTTCCCTCCTCAATGAGAAGTATTTCCCCAACTACTTTCAAGTTGCTAATGCCAGCCATTTTGACATTAGTGTGATAGTTTGTTTTTTAAAAAAAAAAACCATGCAATAAGGGAAAGCATTTTATCCCATTCTCCTCTCTCTCTAAAGTGGATGAATTATTTCATTCAAATTAAAATAAACTTAAATAAAAGTCACCCTCCCAGATAGTGACCAGATTTGGGAAGTTTCAACCCGAGAAGTTAAAGTTTTACCATACCCTAAAAGAAACATGCACACAACCTTAACTGGTAGCTGTGA
This sequence comes from Dermatemys mawii, assembly GCA_007922305.1. Lineage (NCBI taxonomy): Eukaryota > Metazoa > Chordata > Testudines > Dermatemydidae > Dermatemys > Dermatemys mawii. The sequence continues at coordinate 24,086,742 of ML677334.1, forward strand.
TTAGTGCTCTAGCTATAAACTTGACACTTAAGTGGGGAAGATACAGTAATATGAACATTCTGAAACAGAGCAAGCCACCTTTTTCAATTTTACTTCAGAAAGAATAGCAGAACTACAAGACGTAGTAGGTTCATCTAGTTTCCTATCTATATTTCAGTGTTCGGTACAATGAACCTAAATGTTGGCAGGGCCCATGACATGATACTATTCACACAGTGCCAATACTCTACTGCAGCTAGATTAGCCATTTCCACTGATCATGAAAAGCATGACATATTGCACGAAAAAGAAGGGAAAATCCGAACACCTGCTGATATGCACCAAAGCACCTCTTAGCTTATGTGACTAGGCCAGAATGGCAGCTCTGGCATTTTCTGCATCTCCACATAAAAGTACCATTTTGAAATACAATCATGAAAGGTGAAATGGGAAAATGCAGAAGTACCATAGGAAACTAATTTCTTGTACAATTTTCCAAATTTGAGGTTTAGAGTAGATGTAATTCAAACAAGCAAAGTGCAGCCCATTGAAGGATTCCAATGATTCACATACTCCTATAATATGGCCTTTCATTAAATAACCAGCGCACAAGCATGAAATGCTTCCTTTTCAACAAGCAATAACATGTTCAATGTTTTTAGCTAACCACGAAAGCTTTACATTTCCATTCTGGTAGATTCGTGAGTGTTTTTTGTTCCACAGAAAATAAGGTATTTTTGTGTGGTTTTTTTTTCTTTAAAAAAAAATTTCTCCTGTATGTGACAAATACCACGCTCTGAGCAAAGAGGGGAATATATTGAAAAGGAATTTTTAAGACATTTCCATACATTTGGAGAGTGAGGGAGGAGCTGGTGGCTCCATTAGTCTTGTGCTCCAATAACACAAACTGTTGGCTGCTTTATTCAGCTCTTTATATTTGCAGAAGTCACTCCAAAGAAGTTGCATTTTTAACAAATGACAGTAAAAATATATTCCTAAATCATGTTTTACTAAAGAATTTTTAGGAAGCAAGCAGATTTGCTGTGCATGAGTTTGAGAGTCTTATATTTGGGTTACATTACAAATCCAACCATCTGTTTTTACCTTTCTTTCTTCCTGTTCCCTCTGCTGGAGACTGAGGATCCTATGGTTGGCTGCTTGCACTGAAACAAACAAATTGCAGTCTATTAATCAGCTGCCCTAGCTCAAAGAGAAGCATGAATGAAAGAGGCTTAAAACCCATGAGGCTACTGGGAGACTACCACTGTATACAAAAAGACTGTGGGTTTTGCCCAATGGGGTCACTTACCTTTGGATTGAAAAGTTTTGCCAGTGTTTGTAGGAAGCACTCTACAATGCTAACTATGTGGACACAAGAGCACTAAGTTGCACCCTTGTGCTTTCCAGAAGCCAAACAGCAAAGGCAACCAACTCCTCCTGTGCCCATATTCTATAATATTGCTGACAAGTTATTGTGCACTACTTAGTACTGCAGAAAAGATCTAAAAGTCCTGTAAACCAATAACTAGGACCAGATGGGGTGAACACTAAGTTTTGGTTGGTTGGTTGGTTATTTATTTTTTTCCAAATATAAATGATTTAGTAAAAAATTATTCCAGGAGAACATTTTTAAATTGGAGCTAGTCTCCTCTACATTGTGATCCTAGCTCTATGAAAATGTGTTAGCAACAGTGGTAACTGTATTTCTAGCCAGCTTCAGACTTGTTTGACATCATATTCCATAAATGTTGTGCACAATGGAACAGACTCATTTTTCCTTCAACGGGTGTCTTGCATTCAATAATACAAAACTTAGTTTCCTGAAATATTTATCAGTCACTCATTTATTCTTATAATCATTAAAGAAGCAATACTGCCATATAGATTGCTCAGCTAAGCACTTAAGTCCAGTAACAGCAATTTCAAGGTTGCTACGCCCCCTAGTGTGTATATATTTGGATACAGGCTTTACTTACATGATTGCATTCTTTGAGTAGTAGTACACAAAGTATAAATAGATTTCTACAATCTTTGCCACACATGTGTAGCATCTCCTTCTGTGTACTACTCTATGTGTGCCAGAGACCATGGCTATACATATTATAAGTTGATTATAACAAAGTGAAATAATATTGACATATATAACTACCTAATTTTACAGGTAGATTAACTATAAAATTCAATTACCTAATCCCAATTTGTTGCTAAGAAAGGCTGTGCTGCTGTCTGAAATGAAAATATAAAATAGAAGCACTGACAAAGTAAGTAAAATACAGACTTTAGAAGAGAGCACATTACATAAAGTCTACACGATAAGATATAATTGGATGGTTGTAACTAAGAAACTAGCACTGTATCCACATACAAGAATGATCTTCTATCATAATTAGATATACAGATATATTTATAGAGAGAGCATGCGCACATCTGTATGCAACTTAAACAAGTTGCAAACAGAAAGTGCATTTTTGCTCCATTTTGGCCCTATTCAGTTCCTGTTAATGTTAGTTCAAAGTCCTTCCATTGACTTCAGGGGGAGTTTTCAGACCTTAAAAATGCAGTCAAAAACTTACTGTACAAACAGGAGACTGTGTAGCTTTACAGACAGAATACTAGAGGAGTGCCCTGGTGTCACAGGGTCTGTGCCCTCTGTGGTCTCTCTGGTCTCACAAAGGCCTCCACACAGTCTTAGTGCTGCCCCACATGTCCTTTATTTACAAACATGTCCTTGCAAAACCAGCTGTGCACCCCCTAAATCCCCACAACAGTGACCCCACAGTTCTGGACTGTTGGCCCCTCAGCCCCCAAGGTACCTTTCTCACAGCCTGGAGACAGCATCTCAGCCTTCCTCTCTCTGCCTAGGCCCTTCTTCCCACTTTTCTGCTGACCATGAGTCAGCATTTTTATACTGTCTCCTTATCCCAGCTGCAGCTGGGGCCTTTTAACCCAGCTGAGCTCCCTGCAATAACCCTCGCTAGGGCTTTTAACTCGGCATTCTTGCAGCTAGGGCCAGCCCCTGCCCTGGAGCCTCCTGCCTGCAAGCAGGGTTTACTGTGCAGAGGCAAGGCACTCTAGGGGTTTTTACCCCTGCCACACCTGGATTCAATTCCAGGGTCTAACACTGGCCTGTGGGTTTACCATGGGCAAGTCACTTCACCTCTCTGAATCTTCAATCTTTAAAATGGAGATAATGATCTCCTTTTTAAAAGCACACCTTGAGATCTATGGATGAAAAGTGCTCTAAGAACTTTTTTTTTAAAAAAAATAAATATACGCACATAGTACTGTTTTACAAGGGAAATCATTATCTCCATTTTAAAGACTGAAAAAATGAGGCACAAAAACGTGAAGTGACTACCTGTGATCATCCCACAGGATGTCAGAGCCTGGAATTGAACCCAGAGCACTGAAGTTCCAGTTCAGTGTTCCATCTGCTAGGCAACACTGCCTCCTATTTACATAGTATGTTGGGCTGTACCTTTACGATCTGACATAAGCGGGAGTTTTTGGTGGAAAGGCTATAAAGTAACATCAACAGGAATTAGATAAGACCAAAGTAGAGCAGAAACACATATTCTGTAAGTCTTTTTAAAGTTGCACAGAGGTGATAATTAAAGATTTAGATGTATGAGACTTATTATATGATAGCAATTTTAGCAAGGATCATATTTTGATTTCAGATGATTCCTTTTAAAATACTGCATAACAAACAAACAATAGCGTTTTGCTTACATCTCTTCAATGCTTCATTCAGATAGGCACGCATCACCTGCTCGCATTTAGGGAGAGTTTGATCATTTGTCTCATAGATCATGGTGTTTAGGTTTTCAAGAACTCTCACTTCTCGAAGGCCTCGTTTTTCCTGTTAGGAAAATTGAAAAAGGAAAGTTCTTCATGTGTTACATAGATTTTCATTAGCAGATACTCAAATGTAGCAATTTGTAATTATTTAGCTCTAATGGGACTTTTCAAGGTTTGTAACAACATATCACACTATTCTTAAATAACTACGATATGCCTCAAGCATTTTATCTAGTTGGAGTAAACAACAGCTGGAGACCCCACTAGTTTTAATGTGATACATACAAAACAAGCAGGAATCAAATGGATAATTAAATGGCAATCATGGGTTAATATGAAAATCCATTTTACAGGTATAATGTGGTTTCCAGGTAAATAAACTATTAAGTTTAGCAGAGTTCATCCCAGTGAATGGAAGAGATCACTGCCACTTAAAACATCACATCTGCTTATTTATCACTGTTGTATTACAGATGAAACAAGCTCTATTAACAAATGTGAAAGTCCCCTTCTTTCTTGTGCAATGTAGCCACACTGCTATTCCCTGGGAAAAATGTTGAAGTTATAAACATAATATATAATGGATTGAGAAGGCATAGTAATTTAGATATCTGAGATTTATAACAAGGGTTGGGTATGAGAAGACAAAGGAAAACTGAAATCATCACACTCTTACAGATTTGATTCATAAAAGATTACAGACCAATGAAAGGATAATAGTTTCACTTTTTGATAGCTTTCACTTTTAGTTTAGCAATGTGGTAACACTAGCAGTGTACATGAATTGACAAAGATTCAGGACCAAAATCAAGGCAAATCAGATTTTGACACTGAAGTCAAGCGATGAAATCAAAACTAAAGGATAATTTAATGCTGATGACTAAACAGGTAGCATCCCTTCTGAACTCATTGCTGATCAGCAAAGCCAGTGCTAGTGGCATTTTACTAGTGGAGCTGTGTAGGCTCTACTGCTTAGGCTTTTTAAAGTAAAGCTTCTGGCAACTCAGCACCACTATCACCTTGTTTTTCCAATGGCATTTTGTTCCTTTAATTATGCTTGATCTGCAACACAGGGCTATTCCAAGAAATCAAAAATACCTGAAGTTACCCTGGATTTTGTTCTGGCTTGGTCTTTACATTTTGGCAAGTAGAGCTGCAAGTAACCACTTCTGAACTGTAATTTGCCAATCACCAGCCTATACAATAACGTATAATACAGTAACTAATAATACTCTTCATAAATGTGGTCAAGCATCATTATTCCCATTTTAAAGATGGGCAAATGGAAATGCCGACAGGTTACATGACTTGCTCTAAGAGTCACAAATAGAAACCATATTTCCTGATCCCTAGCCCAATATTCACTAGATTACAATCCCTCCAATGAAGCTCTTATCAGTGAGGGATGTTGGTGTTCTCACCAAAGGTCACTACTTAGTGTATACTAGTTTATCACTTAAAGAAAACACCCCTCACACATGAAGCACTAGACCTCTCCACAAAACTATGGATAAGTGTCAGCTTTTGAGGAAAAACTCTAAACTAAGGCCATGTTTAAATTAGTGAACTTACAGCGGCACAGGTGTAGCAATGCAGCTGCACAGTTATAAGCTCACTCATGTAGCCACTCTGTGCTGATGGGAGAGAGCCTTCCTGTAGACATAATTAAACTACCTCAATAAGCAGCAGTGGCTATGTCAGCGGAAAAGCATCTCCTACTGATACAGCGCTGTCCACACTGGTGCTTATGCTGGTGAAACTTATGTCACTCAGGGATGTACTTTTTTCACACCCGAGCAACATAACTTATACCAACAAAAGAGCTAGTGAAGACATAGCCTATGTCTAAGCCCTACTGCTTTAAGTAAAAATGAAGGTGTAAACTATTCTTTACTTTGATAAAAGAAAGGGTGGTTCTTACACAGGTATGGCCAGCCTGTGGCTCTGGAGCCACATGCCTTAGTTTAGAGTTTTTCCTCAAAAGCGGGCACTTATCCATAGCTCTTCAGAAGTTAATATGTGGCTCCTTCCATAGGCACCGACTCCAGGGCAGGCGACAACTTTCCAGTGTGGCAGGGGAGGGTTCACATTAATCAACCCTTGGCTCTGCCACAGGCCCTGCCTCCATTCCAACCCTTCCTGCTCCCTCCCCTAAGCCTGCCGGGCCCTCACTCCACCCCTCTCCCCACAGAACCTCCTGCACGCCATGAAAGATGATCAGGAGGTGCAGAGAGGCACTGGGAGTGGGGGCTGGGGAGCGGATGGGGAGCTGCTGACATATTATTGTGTCTCTTTGGCAATGACATTGGTAAATTCTGGCTCCTTCTCAGGCTCAGGTTGGCCATCCCTGTACTAGAAGGATAAGTGTGACAGAAAGATCAGCTTTCCAGCAAGAATTTAAGGATACTTAAAATTAGCATAATGAAACTTTAGATGTAATCTGACAGCTGTGTTAATTTACTCTGCTTCTGACCAAGCCCAAAGGCTGGGAAGTCTACCCTTCCCATGTAGTCCCTAACTTAAACTGAAGTGATAAATCCTTTGAAGAGCTACAGAGGACATTTATGTATTAGAGACAACAGTTATTAATTAACTTCAGTGAAAAGCAATTTTAAAATATGTGTACGGAGCAAAGTGGGCTTCTCCTAGCAGGAAAAATGGATATAAATGTCTAGATTTGTCTTATCAAAGTAGCATGGAAACAAACTAAATCCACTTACAACATAGCTAAAAATGGCACCTTGTTTTCTCATCGGATCGGCATCCTGCATGTGTTTACATTTATAGCTACTTTTTCTATTAGAATTTAAGAATATAAAAGTTAAAGGACATACCACCTTTGTGATGCTGGCAGACAAGGTGCCAGCTCATGCCAAGGTCCCTTGGTTTCACTTAACATTAACAAATGCATAGCGGGAAACCTGTCTGCCTCACCTGTTTTAATATTGCTAAAAACAGATATTAGAGTTATCAGAATGTGTTTAGACTTTATGAAATGCTTGTAGGATGCTGCATATATTAATCTTACTTATAATATCTGTATCCTATAAGATAATATTTCCATGTTTGCTTTGCAACTATAAAAGTTTGCGAAAACTATAAAACCCCACAGTCAGGGGAGAAGCATGACCAAGTATGAAATATTAATCACAAGAAGTATTATCTCCTTCCCAACAAAAGGCAGCAAGTAGACATTACACAAGCTATTGTGGAACATCAGTGGACAAAAGAAGATCGATTGCCCCCCTACACACCCAGGAAGTGGAGATGTGCATAAACCCTAGTCCCATCAGTTCGAGGTTTATGGGATGGGGATAATAATTTTTCTTGACAGGGATTTTTAATCCCTGTGCTGCTAGGAACTTGGAGAGGGCACTATTTTTAAGTTTAAGTAAGGAATCCCCCAATTGCTTGGCTTGGGTTAGCCCTAAAGGATATACAGAGCTTGAATATTACAGGAGCTATTGATGCCCTTTAGAACCTAAGATTGTATCTCATTTGTGTGTAAGTTTACCTGCTTTAACTGTTTAAATAATATTCTTAGGGAAATTCTGCATCACTGTGCAATGCATTTTGCAGAAAATGTTGTGTACACAGAATTTCCTTTCCCCCACAGAAATTAGCTGCAGTGCTGCTGGCTGCCACTAAGATCCAGCAGAACCCAGCTCACACATAGAAGAGACTGCCGGGGAGAGAGCTATCGGGTTCCTGGCAGCTGCGGTTCCTGCACGCTCTGAGGGAAGGAGATGGCAGTGCGCAAGAAACTCCACGCAAGCTTGGGACAGAGTATCTCTGAGGGGAAGGAGTACAGGTATCTAGGCCGCCCCTTGCCCAGATACCTGCACCCCGAGTACTTGGAAGGGGTGCAGGTATCTGGGCAAAGAGCAGCCTTGCAGCTGAGCTCTAGGTGTGCGTATGCAAGTATCTGGGTTTCGGAGGCCCCATGGCTGAGCTCTGGGAAGAAGGGGGTGTGGGTGTTTGGTCCCCTGGCTGAGCTTGGGGAGTTGCAGGGGCAGAGAAATAGAAACTAGATTGTCATAGGTGTTTGTTTTAATTCTCTATTCCTAGTGGAATCTGTGACTCCATGTTAATGCTATAATAGTGCATGAGGAGTTCACGCTTGTTAAATGGTTGGAGAAATGTAATTATAGAACATACACAACCAGTTTGGGGTTTGTACCCCGATCCTTGACAGTCTCCCCTGAGGGTGGCACTTATGCTTGTAAGCTGCTCTTGACAGCCTTACTATTTTATTAAACAATGTTTGTAAAAAGAAAAATTGAGCACAAATATTAAAGAAAGTCTGCATATTATATCAGCCTAATCAGATGATGATCTTACCCTTTCAATGCCATACTCTTTTCCTTCAAAATGTAAAGGTGTGGGAAAACAATTATTCTTAGAAATAATCTTTTAGAAATATAGAATACTATTTACTTTTCTTAAATTTTGCTGCCATCTTGTGGCAATCATTTTACTCTCATTCAAAACCGAGCTCGTCTAAAATTTTCTCTTTCACCAATATATCAACATTGTTCTTAGTCAGTTGGATACAATTCATCATTCTCTAACTGTTCTCTTACCTCTTGTAAAAAATATATTTTATTATAATATATATATATTAAAAATTATTTTTAATATATATATAAAATCAACAACTGAATATTCTGTAAGAAATTAATCATATTGTGGAGATCCATAAAACAAGGAAATTAACAAAACAAACAATATATTGAGGCTGGATTTGTTTTTAAATCTAACAATCCATAAAATATCACAAGTACATTTCCATCATAGAACATTAACAACTAGATTACTTCAGAAACATTTTCTTTTTTTTAAATGCAGATAAATGTAATGGCCTGTCAAATTATGACTAACAGCACTGGTTATAATGCATGCAGACTCTGTACCAGTTTCCACATACAATACATCCGTAAAGCATGTCAGGAATCCTTCACAATCAAAGATTCATAAATATATTCATGCACTGAACCTGCAAACTGCTCCATACAGACAGACTCCTGCACTCATGGAGAACTCCACTGACACCAATGGGGCTCCACACAGGCACACAGGTCCTCCCAACAAAATACATTTGCAAAATGAGTCTTAGTATAACCAAGATAACGTCACCCACCAATGAAACTTGTGGCTGTGTAAAAACAATCACCAGCTCCTACACAACAGAGTAGGATTGGAAGTAAAGAATACTGTACTCTTTGAAAACTGCAGAGTAAGTTTAATATATGTACAGAAGCAATTAAACAGGTTGGACTTCTGCCAGGACACTTGGGCTAACACCTTCATCAATACTGAAAAATCCAGTAGCACTTATATCCACAAATGCTCATGTTATTTTTAATGCTCAACACCTCAGTTCTTATAATAATCCCCATAAAACTATGCTATGAACTAAGGTTGTTGTATACTGCATCTTATCTAGCAAAACATTCACTGATGTCTCTCCCATTGAACTAACAACTCAGTCAGATCCTACTTAGCTTGAGAACCAGTAAGGCAACAGCATGAAGTATTATGCATAGGTTAAATATAGCACACTCCAGTGCAAAGATATTTTTAAACAGCAATTAGACCAAACGAATAACTAGGTAGATCTAATCAGCACATATAAGTAGATGCGCGCATTAAGAGAATAGCCTTTTATGTGCCAAAATTTGATTACTTTAAGTTTGTCTGGGAGTGTGAGCACAAACTATCAAGGAAAACTCACTGATTCACACATCAACTCTCTCAAAAAAAAATGGGGGGGGGGGAATAGAGGAGAAAGAACTAATCACATTTTTTAAACAGCTACATTACGCTCCCATATATCTTAATTCCTCTTCTCTGAAAATCCTAGTTATCCAAATCCACATGCCCTCCATGTATCCCTATCTATCACAAGCAATACATTCTTAAGGATAGATGTACATATCCTTCCATTTAAAGAAAACATGATGTGTAATTCATGCTACACCAGTATAACAATATATCTGCTCACAAAGTAATTCCAGGACACAAAGTTGTGTCCAGTTCAAAGCACAGCCCCTGTAACCAATTGTATCCACAAATGCATCTCCAGTCAGTGTTCCTCTTCCACCACAGAGCCTCTCAGTCTGGGTCATGGCAAATGCAGTGGGGATGTCACTGAGGTTGCAATTATCACTGAGGGTAAAGCAAAGCCCAAGTGATTTCTCAGGCTGCCACTCCTAGCTGTTTACTGCCTCCCAGCCTACAGCTAGAATCCCTCTCAAAATATTACTTCTATTTATCTGGATGCCCAGTTATCCAAAAGTTTCAGATGTCACCCAGGACATTCAGATGAACGTGATAGTATGTAGTAAATATTTACAGTACTTTCTAGATCTTAAAAAAAAGTTCATTTTTTGACTGCATTCAGAGTCAGTATGGATCCACTGCTCTCCCAAAAGCTCAGATATTTGCTGCAATACAGAGCCTTTACATCTACAGTCAACAAGGAGGCTGCAACCATTCCTTCAATGATTCATCCACATCAGAGACTTTGAAACATTATACTAGATTACTGCATTGCACTCCAGACAAAGCTTGAGAGACCTTTGTAATAACAGTGATTGTGCATGTCTGTAAACAAGCAGTTATGTTTTGTTCATTTTTAACTGATTGCTTGTATTGATATAGAGCGACCAAGATGCATTGCTGATAAGTGCCAATCTACTTTTCCAAATAAATATTTGTACTTCACCCTCCAATACACTTTTACATTTGCAGGTGTCTGGAAAATTAAGTTATTTTTTTCTTTATATAGCAACAAATACAGTCGATGGAACAAGAGATGTGGCTGGTGTTGAGGAATTGGCTGGTGTCGAAAAGGATGCCAGTACCAGTGGCTTTGTCAGTGCCGTAGCTCCTGAAGTTGGTCAGAGCTGAGAAACAGGGCTGAGGACTGACGATCTGCCCAGTAATGGTCTTTAGACAATTTTTTCATATCGCTACCAGAGGTACTTGGACAGGCCTTGGAGCTACGACTCCTTTCAGATGATATTGAGGCAACAGACCTTGCAGGGGATTGTGTTCTGACGGGCTGTGCCTCAAAGTTTGAGGAGGGAGTCTGTTTCTTTTAGTCCTAGCAAAAGAGAGAGGACTTTTTCTTCAAGGGTTGCAGGGAGTGAAGACTGGAAGACAACCTGGCGGACTGTGAGAGCCTCATAGGAGGAAAGTCCGGGTCCAGGTCTGATGCAGGTCATAATGATTTCCCCATGAGGAGAAATTTTAACCCAATGTCCTGGGTCTTCTCTGGCTGTCAGATTGTGGCAGTGGGAACACTTTTGTGGGATGTGTCCTTCTCCCAGACAGTGAATACTCTGCCAGTAGCCATCCATTACCAGCAAGGTGGCTTGCAAGACATGCACCTCTTAAACCCAGGGGATCCGAGAAGAAGAGTGAGGGAAAAATAGCTCATTGGTCTGGAAGGGCATGAAGTGGGGAAAAGAAAACACTAAGCTATGAAATAATTGTAAAGGTAAACATTTTCTTTTTAAGATAGGAGAACAAGAAGAAAATACTTTCTTCTAACTACGCTACAACTAATGGATAAGGCACTATCTATTGAGGGAACAGGAAAAGCAGGCTCGGCTGCAGATTCCATCCCAGACCAAAGGTGGTAGAGAAGGAACTGGGGGCAGCTGGACCGCACAGCTCTCTCTATATGTGCTCTCCCACTCACAGTGCGAAGCAGGGAGATGTGCATGTGCAGTTCGACAGGCACTGCTGATTAAGATTGCTGATTCCGGGTGCAAGGGGTGCTGCCGTACCTACAAATGGAGCACCCATAGGGTAGCAGTAGTAGTATACATCTATTCTGGGCAGGAAATGCATGTTAAACAAGATTTTCTAAGAAGGTGCTAAAACTGTTTCAAATCTCAGTATATACAAAAACAGGCCACTGGTAACAGAAAAGAACATTAAATGAAGTTTCAAAATTATACTAGATTTTCTCTTTTAAAACAAATACTTACTTCAAATTCTTTCATAAAATAACGTATTTCTCCTTGAATAACTGGCCTGTGATCCAGCAGTCGGGAATGAATTTCTCCAATGTCTAGAAGAGTAATGAAATCCAAAGTTTTAATATTCTCAAGATACAATCCATAGCAGGTAAAAAACAACACAGTGAAGCACAGAGTATTTCCAAAGGAGGAAAAGTAAAATGACTCCATTATCCAAAGGACAAGCAAGCTAATACAACTATCAGATGGCCTCCCTGGCTAATTTAACAAACCCACCATCTTAAAACAAATGCCACAAAAAAAGAACATTCTGACATCCCAGAGCCTTCCTGGCTGCTATGAGGGTGCATGTGGAAGTTCCATTTCCCCACTTATCACCCACTATTAAAGGCCTCATCCTCAAAGGACAGCTGCAGTATTTGCCCTCCCTGCTCCTTATAACTGACAAGAAGCAGGTGTCTGACTGCTGTTAACTGACAAATGAAACTAACTTGATTCTTGTCAGTTTCCACTCAGCCAGTGTGGGAAAGCTGTAAGCATCAGTGAAAGCACATCTGCAACTCTAGAAGACAGAACTACATCCGTTTAGAACTAGTCTGGAAAGTTTTCTTTGCAACTATAATGCCTAAAAAAAATTTTTTTAAATGAAAACTTAGATCCAGCAGTTGATGGAACTCACCTACAAAAACTTCCTACCTGCCACAGATAGATTATTTCAAGTTAGAAAAAATAGAAAAGATGGACAAAGTTTGCAACAGAGTGTATGGTAAAATGCTAAATATTATTACTGAATGGCTCATATAAGTTCAGATATTTCTGAAGAAAAATTGAAGCAGAACAAAAATCAGAATAGTGGACAGCACGGCAGAGGAAGGCAAAAGAAGTGGCTTCCAAGGAGAAATTTAAAGGAGAGGAGTAAGGATCCCTAAGTCAAACATTTCGAAGATACGGGTCACTCCCCGGGGGGTGGCCAGGGGGACTCGGACACCGCCCCTCGCGCGCACCCAGCGGCCGTTGCGCGGCGCTCAGCGGGCCCGGGCCAGGCAGACGCAGCCCCGCTGGGCGAGAGCCCCGGACACAGGCAGGGGCTGAGCGGGGCGGCGCGGCTCGGCTCAGCTCGGCCCGTTGGAGCGGGGGGGAGGGGCGGGGGGTCTCAGGGCAGGCGGGGCCAGGCCGCTCCTTACCCTTGATAATGGGGTGGGCCGGCGCCCCAGCCGGGTCCCGTTTCCTGCCGGCGGGGGGCGGGGATCCTTCAGCTTTCCCCGGGGTGCCGGGACCGCGGCTCATGTTGCCGCACTTCCAGCTCCGGCCGCAGCGGGGCGGCGCCCACCGAGCTACCACATGAGCGCAGCGCCCGCGCTGAGGCCTCCCGGCGGGTTTGACGTAGCTCTCTGCCGCCCGCTTTGCTTCTGAGCTTCCGCCTCCTTCCCAACGCCTCGGTATGACGTCACTGGGCTGCGCCGCACTCTGGCCTCAGCCCTTAAACCCGGGCCACCCTCCTCGTGCCTGATGTTCGTTAGGGCGAGTGGCTCGGGCTGCCGCCATGGCAACCGTGCTCACCCTGTTGGATTCGGCAGAGCCGTGGAAAGGGCACGCCCCCACTGCTGTGACGGTGGCAGCACCGAGGGGCTACGCTGGACGCTCTTGCGTAGGCCCCGCCCCCTCTATGTCCCACCACAGGGGCTCTCGGTTCTCCCTGTCACGGTGGCTGGGAAGTGGCGCCTCTGCCAAGGTCCCCATAGCCCGTCCCCGGCAGGGACCGGGCCTGCTGACACAGCTGCTCCCCCTGGCAAGGCTTTCCCACCCCGCACTAGTTCACTCCCTACAGGCGGCGGGGATCATCGCCCACCTGCTCAGTAGAGCGGCCCCAGGCGAAGCGAGGGCAAAACGGTTTTTCTGTACAGCAGCTGCGTGGTTGCAGTTTGAAATTTAAACAATGCCACCGACAATCATACCAAAATGAGGAAATTCAGAGTTCCTCACAGCAACCTTAACTCTGCCTTCTTGTGCCCATGCATTACATATGACCCTTTATGAGGCACTGCAAGAGTTAAAAAAAAGTACATATAGGTGGGAGGGGGGGTTGTGCTGTGCTGTTCACTAAATAGCCTCTTGCAATAGTTTGGATTCTTGTAATGAAATACCTTAACGTAAAATCATGTGTAAAAGTATTTTTAAAGGAAAAATTGGACAATTTTCATCATATATGAAATGGGATAGAAGGATGCTCATCACATTTTTGATAGGATCATTCAGGGAATCAAAGCCTCGCACTTTGGTACATCTTTCTGAAGGTCATGAACTGAAATAATACTGTGTAACACACTGACTGGGTTTGTGCTACAGTGCCATCGGTGAGCCACTCAGACAACCCTCAACTGGTTGAACATTCTCTCAGTTAGGAAGGAGTGCTGATTCAGGAAGTTATTCTGAGAAGTAGTCAGAAATATGTCTGTTTTTCCTGCCTCTGTAAGAGGAAGTGTAGATAAATAAGCTGATAGGTTCTCTATGAATTGTCTTTTAACAATAAACAAACATAAGAATACCTATGTCTTCTAAAGCACTTGTCATCAGTAGGTCTCAAAGAGCTTTATAATGGAGGTCAGTATCATTATCCTTATTTTACACATAGGGAAGCTGAGGTACAGAGAGGCAAAGTGACTCACCCAGCTGGCCAGTGGCAAAGCCAGGAATAGAATCTAGCTCTCCTGAATTGTATGGTCTGTACATTAGGCGAGCAGCTCTCAGTGGTACAATGGTAATTAGTATCACCATCTGGGATTTAGCATGGCCATGGAGAGTAAAACCCCCACTATTGTGACTCTATGACACTGAGCTTCCCTATCCTGTGACTCCTCTCTTTAATTAATATGTTTGCTTCCATTTTTCAGCTGACTCTCCCTTTCTGTGTTGGTATACTGGAAAGATAGCTTAGAAGATTGAATACCAGCTATTTTCAAAATCCATACTTTGATATTTTTTGAAACATAGATCTTCTGTTCATTCATCATCCAGACAAAAAGTGAATGAAAATGGATATAAGATAAATGGTTACTTGTCTATGTGAGGTTCACAGGGTTTTTACATACATCCCTTTATAATAAATCCTAATTTCTCCTTTTTACAATACCATATCCATTTCCTGAGATGCTAAAGGAATGAAGAACACCCTTTAACTCTGTGATGTTATTCTTTGGTGAGCAGCCAGTTTCATGGGAGAGGTACAGTCCACACATCACCTTCCTTCCCCTCTGTGATCCTCATAGACAACAATGGTCAAAATGCATAGAAAATAGCCAATAATCCTAACTTTACCATACAATAACACATGCAGAAAGAATACCTACATTTTCAGATCACAGGCTACATGTGCAGGTCTCCTGAAATTAAGAACAACAGTCAATTAACTTGTAAACTGAGTAAATTTGATGGAGGAGTACTGATTGGGGAATTTCACAGTGTGAGAGAATTAAGTATGGAATCTCAAAAAGTCCTGATAACATCTCTGTTTTTACTGTAACTAGTGCTTTCATACCATGTGAAGTATTTTTCCAGAAACACTCATAGCAACAAACAAGTAGATGCATGATCTAACAAAACAGAAAGCATATCTCAGGGATGGGCAAACTTTTTGGCCCGAGGGCCACTTCTGGGTATGGAAATTGTATGGTGGGCCATGAATAATCACAGAATTGGAGGTTGGGGTGCGGGAGGGAGTGAGGGCTCTGGCTGGGGGTACAGATTCTGGGTTGGGGCCAGAAAGGAGTTCAGGGTGCAGAAGGGGGCTCCAGGCTGGGGTAGGAGGTTGGATGTGGGAGGGGGTGAGGGCTCTGGCTGGAGGTGTGGGCTCTGGGGTGGAGCCAGGGATGAGGAGTTTAGGGTGCAGGAGGGGGCTCTGTGCTGAGGAAGGAGGTTGGAGGGTGGGAGAGGGTATGGACACTGGGCTGGGGATGTGGGATCCAGGATGGGCCAGAAATGATGGTTTCAGGGTGTGGGAGGGGGCTCAAGGCTGGGGCAGGGGGTTGGGGCACGGGAGGAGGTCAGGGGTGCAGGCTCCAGGTGACGCTTACCTCAAGCAGCTCCTGGAAGCAGCAGCATGTCTCCCCTCTGGCTCTTATGTGGAGGTATGGTCAGGCAGCTCTATGCGATGCCCTGTCCACAGGCACTGCCCCTGCAGCTCCCATTGCCTGCAGTTCCTGGCCAATGGGAGCTGAAGAGCTGGCGCTTGGGATGTGGGCAGCATGCAGAGCCCCCTGACTGCACCATGTGTAGAGTGGGCCAACCACCACTCAGTTTCTTTTCCACTGTAGAATCTTGGTGGCAGTGGCAGCAGGTTTGTATAATTTTTGGTTGTGCCCAGAATGGGTCCAAGTCCCCTTCCTTCCCCACCTTGTATGATGATATATATTGAATATGGAAACAACCAAACACTCTTGGATCAATAACCCTCAAAAGCAAAAAGCTCTAATTCGCTATGGTACTCCAAGCAAGTAAATCTTGATAGCCAAGATTGATGAAAACTCCTCCTACCTTTTAGATTTGCCACATCTTTCTTTTGTATAACTTCAGTTTGCAAGCTGGGTGTCAAACTCAGGCCATCACTTTATGAATTACCTTTTTGTTCTTTTTCTCAGGGTAACTTTATTAAGAATTTATCCATTGTTGATTACTATTACACAAAATTAATGGTGTGGGGCTGAGTGGTTTGGAATGTGGGAGGAGGCTCAGGATAGAGCAGAGGGTTGGGGTGCGGGGGCGAGGGCTGCAGGGTGGGGCCGGGGATGAGGAGTTCACTGTGCAGGAGGGGACTCAGGGCTGGGACAGACGGTCGTGGGGCGGGGGGGCAGGTGAAGGCTCTGGCTGGGGGTGCAAGCTTTGGGATGGAGCTGGACCGGGGACAAGGAGTTCACATGTTGGGGCACAGCAGGCAGGCTGCCCTGGGGCCAGAGAGGACCCCCCAGCTCTTTCCCCACCAGCAGCAGCAACCTCCCCCTCTCCCCTGGCAGGACACTCATCAAAGCCCCAGACTGCTGCTCAGGAGGTCCAGATAGGAGAAGTCCCCTCAGAGTTTCCTGACAGGAATGGGGGAGCAGGAGTCTGCCATGTCGCTGCGCCGCCTCCTCTCCTCCTTCCACAGGCACAGCCATCAGCCTGCCGCTGGCGCAACTCCCTTAGCCCGCAGCAACCAACAAGAGTGCAGTGCGCAGCTGCAGGGGAAAGCCACCTGCTGCCCAGGGCACAGGTGAGGCAGGGATGCTCGGAGGAGGTGGGTGGAGGTGGGGCAGTAGAGACACCCAGCCCCGAACTTCGCTGAGGTCAAGCTTCAGAAGTAACCATACTAGACCACGAAGTCTCACAGTGGTGTGTGGAAGCCACCCTTGTCTTCAAGGAGATCATAGTCAGGAACCTACTCTGGACTGTCCCCTGCTCTCTCTCTCTTTCAGACAGTTTCTTGTTGACCTGCCAGATTTTGAAGCAGGAGATGATTCTGAGGAGGCCTGGGAAGTTACAGACCCAATATTAGCATGGGGGGAGGGAAGGGCGCAAAAAAAAAATCAGGTATCTATAGTCTCGTGACTCAGGATCCAAAGCTGGTCTCATTGATTTGTACATTAAGGAGATTTGGAGCTTAGCTTCCCATTGTTGTGGATCAGATGACTGGGGACTTTTAAATGGCACATTTTTCAGGGATGTGCTACTCTCCCAAGCAAAACAAACATTTTAAGTGCTTAGGGGATTTTAAAGAAGTCATCCTAATACCAGAAACAAATAGCTATATCTAGTAAAATTAAACCTATTTCTAATAAAAATTTACAAAATGTCAGTGAGCAATAACTGTACTATTTACAAATTGAAGAAAAAGCCAGCAGTTTGTTGAACAATGGATAGCAAGCAGCTCCATCTTGAAGCCAGGAGGCAGTGAGAGGAACTGAATGGTAGTTAGTCCGCTGTGCTCTTTTATGCCCTCGTACGGGGCACAAATAAACTCAGGTGCATGTGTGGCTGCCACAGACATTGCTGGCTAAGAGACTCTGAATTTATGAGTGTGGTGTGCACTACAAATGGAATGTGAATATGGACAATCATTCAGAGATTGTTATGGTTGCAAAGTCAAGCTCTTGAAAGTTAGATGCCAGAATTAAGGTTGCCTGTACAATCTTAATTCAGCCCCCTTGAGTGTATGCATCAGGATATATAGTCTTTAATTACTTGATCACATACTATTCCTCACTCTGCACACAGGATGGCCAGTGCTCATTTATTGAGCAGCTATGCAATATTTTGTTTTCTCCTTACTGTTTCATGTGACACTTCATGCCTTATTTACTATATACAGTGATCAAATCCTACTCTGAATTACAGAATTGCAACTGCAATTTTCCAGGGGCTAAGAACTTGGTCCAATTTGTGTGGTTTTTCACAAGAACAACAGAAGGCACATGCTTGACCCAAAATGCACCCTGACAAATGTTATGTCCTTGCATCAAAGCCTGGGGGTGCTAGAGCTTCTCAGTGGAATGTTTTTAAGAATTTTTTTTGTAAACATGGGCAAAACAACATATTTTTCCAGTGTTTTGTTCTCAGAAATGACTGAAATATTTTTGCTGAAACTAAAAAAAAAATTGACAGTTGACAATTGACAGCATGGGAAGTTTCATTCAGAATGGTTAGTTTGGCAAAGTTATAGGTGTCTGAAACCAAGGTCTTATAATGGAAAGGCAAAGCAACCTTAAGGATAGGTGGTGCTTACCTATAATATGTGCAATTTAAAAGCTCTCCTACAAAATGTGCAATTTAAAAATGTTCTTTATTCTCTACGTATTCCATGCTCCATATGCCAAAGGCTATTGCTGGATTATTCTTGCCAGAGATAAAATATTATAAACAAAAAATCTCTCATAAGTTAAAGTTGTAGGAAATTACAGGAGTTTCACAAGTAATAACAACTACTGCTACATTGCACTTTCATCCAAAGATCCCAAAGCACATTACAATCATTAATTGATTAAATTACTATTGTGACTGCATTATTAACATCTATAGGATATTCTATTTGTTCTGCTGATAATGGACAAAGCTGCTCAACTGATATTCACCCTGCTCAACCCTAGCTGCAATCCTCCCAAGGTTCCACATTCTTTACATCTCTACTGCAAAAAAAGCCCCAGGGCAGCAAGTCTCAGAGTCCAGGTCAAGTGACTGGGACTCACACTACAGGGCTAAAAATAGCAGTGTTGACATTCCTGTTCAGTCTGGCTCTAAGATCCCCTCCCCCTGTTTCAAAGCCTGGGGTCAGCAGTCAGCCTGAACAGGAATATCTACACTTAGGGTGACCAGATGTCCCGATTGTATAAGGACAGTCCTGATATTTAGGGCTTTTTCTTATATAGGCATCGATGACCCGCCACTCCCTGTCCCGATTTTTCACATTTGCCCTCTGGTCACCCTATCTACACTGCTACTTTTAGCCCCATAGCCAAAGCCCCATGAGCTCAAGTCAATTGACCCAGGTTCTGAGACTTGCTTCCCCAGGGTATTTTTGTTTTCAGTGTAAATGTATCCTGTGTCCCCCAGGCAAATTTCTGCCCCTCCTTACCTCCAAGCATTAGAATCCAGCTTTCCCCTTATTTGCTAATGGGAAAATCCTGTAGTTGAAAGACCAAGAGTTTAGAACCATTTCATTTCTAGGACAGAAATTTTGTATCATGAACAATGTCAGGTTCTGAATTATAGGACTGAACCAAGGGCAAATATTGTGACAGATAAGTGCATAAATCTTTAGAGCTACGATCCTGAAATTATCCCTGTTCTTTGTTTTGATTTTTTCTTACCTTTACAAAAATGCTTTACTTCCTGCTCCATGTTCTCCCTCCCGCCTTTTCTGGCTTGCTCACACATCCTTATCTAATTTATTCACAAAGCACATTTAAAAAAAATTAAGGGAGGTGATTACTATAAAAAGACAATATCTGTGGAGCCCTTACCTGTCAGTTTATATGAAGTAGTCATCAAGTCTTAAAAATATGGAAATATCTATAGCTCAGAGCATGAAAATCAACATATGTAGTCATCATGTATTTTTTGGAAGATTTACTAAACAAACTCTGTCACTTTTGGCTTGCAATAGAACCCGCTTTCTCTTTTAAGGATCATTGTGCCATTTGCTATTAGTGTTAGCAGCATTCTGGATTGCAAAATCTTCAGATTAACATGCTGAATCCTGTCATTTTTCCCACAGGCTGTCTAGCAATAATAATGCACTAAAGGATTGTTTCATCCAAGTGGCGGTGTCCAAGTCAAATGCTGGCAACAGGCAGGGAAACCCAAACCTGTTGAGGCAGACTTCTCCTGAGATACAAGGAATTGAAATGACATCCCTTAAGAGAAGAGGGTGGGGGATATACTATATGTGGGCAGAATAAGTCCATGGGCTGCATCTGTGATGGAAGACTGAGACTGCAGTCATGATAGTTGGAAGTTTGTGGGCCGTGATGCTGATTCTGGTCAAAGCAGGCCTGGGGCTGTACTGTTTGGAGTAGTGCCTTGTCAGATTAGCCGTATGGCTACTGTATTTGATGCTCAACTTGGACAGACAGGCCTGCCAGGCAGAAACTGCTCAGGCAGATGATGTTAGGGAGAACAAATATTATCCACCGCAAGACTAAGAAGACAGATGACACCCAGCAGGAACAGCAAGCCAAATCTGCAGAATCCACAATACAGCTGGCTAGCCTTAGGCTACCTGCCTCTTTGAAGTGGAATAGACATCACGGACGAGCTGTCAAATTAGATCTTTAGTCTGGAAACGCTGAAAAAGATTAGTTCTTCCAACAGAGAAGGGAAAGTTTAATAGATCAAACTCTTCCTAAAGGGGCCAAGGTAATGTGGGAGGGGAAAGGGGAATCCTTAAGATGTAAGAACAATAAAAAATTACTAACCTCCCTGCACAATAAAAGATGAGCCTGGCTGTGTTCTTCAACAACAGGAATTATTATAGTCACTACCAATATATGAAATAAAAGCAAAGTCAGGAATGTGAGCACAGAAGCAACAAGTAATTATTACTGCACAATCAAATTCTCTTTTCTACCTATGATATCCCTATTACCTACCCTAGAGGTGGGACCCACTGGGTTATAAATCCAGTACACAAGACATGAAGCCTACGTGTGGATCCCAAAACTTTGTTCAGCCAAGAAATACATGATGGCAACTTTATGCTCATTGCTTTTGCAATAAAATTCACTGTAAGCTCAAAGAAGGGCAAGGAGTATAATTCAGTTTCAATAACTCAAGAATAAAATTAAGATTGCCTAATACATATAAGTGTGCTCAGATGTATGGAGAATATGAAACTTAGATCTCCAGTAACAGACAGCAGTAATATGAGCTAAACCTGGGTGGTTAAGAAGACATATTGGTCTTTGGGGGCCAAAGGTAAGCGTACTAATCCTCAAACAGGCACATCTCCACAACTTCCATATTGTCGATAAAGACCATGAAATATACCTGAGTTTAAAATAAATAAATAAATGATTAAATGGAAAAGTAGAAGGGAAAATGAACAGGTATATACATTGTCTCATTTTTAATAGTATCAATAAAATAGCACAATTTTATTGACTTAGTTTATGTACACACATGTATAAGAACAATTTATGGCCACAGTAGTGCAAATATAGTTGTGAGAAGGGCATAGCAAGCCCCCTTCTCCCAGTAGCACATCCATGCAGCAGATACCCATAATTCAGCAGCAGGAAGATGGAAAGTACAGAGGAGAGACAAGATGCTAGTGGCCCCAGAGACCTTTATAGGCAGAGACATAACTTGACCCCTTCGAACTGGGATGGTTGCCCTAGGTGAAGTCTTTGATGCATCTGTAGATATTCCGATCAATCCTTATCTATGGGTCTACCTCCAACTTTCTCTGGTAGTTCTTTCTGCTAACACTCTTGTGAGTTACTTGCCTTATTTTTTTTGCAATTTGCAGCTGTGGGGAGCAGACCCTTCCAACAAAGACAAGGGGGAGTGACCCAGTTTCAGCACCTTCTTCCTTACATGCTCCTTTTGTGTGTGGTGTTCCTTTCAGAGGCCAGGTCTACACGAGGAAATTAGGTTGGTATAGCTTCATCGCTCAGAGATGTGAAAAATCCACACTCCTGAGTGACGCAGTTAAACCAATCTGATCCCCAATGTAGACACTGCTAGACTGATGGGAGAACTCCCCCACTGACACAGCTACTAGCTCTGGAGAAGTAGAGTACCTACCTTGATGTCAGAAGCCCTCCCACTGGCACAGGTAGCACCTTCACTACAGTTTTTTCGGTAACTTGTTTAAGTGGACTATGGGATGAACCTCTTTTTAGTTAATCAGAAGACATAACTATGCAAATTAGTTTCTGTGCACTCAACTGGGACATATTGTGGTGGTTGGTGGGACAAATGGAACACAAAGAAAATGGAGAATGATGAAGGAACAAAATCATGAATATACTACTACAGTGACAATGCTTGAAATGATGTGCCCCTCTAGTTGCTGCCTCAGTGACTCTAACATCTTATTATTTACACACAGCAACTGAGTTCTTCTTAGCTCATGCTTTGGTGCCAAAGGACCCATATATTGATCCCTGTTGATGACCACTGTGTCTGTGTGAATATGGTAATGATTGTTATACGATGCTGTTTCCTGAACAAAAAACCTAGACTGGTTTCATAATTATGTGGAGTCCTCCATCCTCTCACACCTCTCCTTCCCACTCATCTCCCCAAGTCTCTTCTTTTCTTCCCTACACACATTACATAGTCACTTGTTTAATTTGGTTTGTGCTGTAGATTGGAATGAAGAAACTCCTCACTCAGTTGTTTCAAGACTCCCAAGAGCAGGATCTGGTCGGACTACCCCTACAAAAATTAAATTACAGGTAAAGACAAAGGAAGTAAATCTTATATAATTTGTATTTCTAATATGCCTATTGGGTATCTGGTTACCAATTTCAGCTTTGTCTGAAAGTGGTGATCATCAGCCTGATTTTGGTCCACTGGGATTCAGAAGTACAGTAAGTCAAGTCAGCATGATAAATGGAGATTTAAGTCCACACTAACAATGATCACATTTATTCTTCTACTGAATTTTTCAGTTATTGAAAGGTTTTTGTGCAGTGCTATCACACCATATGGCAGCAACCTTAAATCCCAGGGGCACATACTTAAAAGACTATAACATATCAGGCCTTTGAATAAATTGTATCAAACAATTATGCAACAATAATAATAATAAGAAGAAGAAATGATGAGATGCATTAAACAAGAGTGTCACTGTTCATGAAATGCTGTGAAAATAAATTCATCACATCATTACGGTCATCATCACAATCATCAGTTTGTGAAGCAACAAAACAAAGTAAAATATCATCACTATTTATTGCACCCTTAAGCGAACAGAAGTTTAAGAAACGGAAAGGGGAGGGGAAAAAGAAAAACTACAGGACTTTTATTGAGGTTTGGTGAATGTATAATGAACTATTACAAAACAGAAGCAGAAGGACAGGGAGTAACTGTCTTTAAAGAGAGGAGCATTTATCTGTCTGCCTTCCATACAGAATTATCAGAATGTCAATTTCACAGAGATCATCTACATTAATAAATAAAGATCAGCTGTACATCATGTGAAGTTTAATTTTATCTTTAAAAATGCACCCCATACACCCTTAAATAGGCCACACTGTATGTTTTCTCAACATTCTCTTATAAGCTCAACTGCCTCTAACAATCTATAAACAAACATAGAAAATAAATCAATATGATCTAATTCTATCAGCTTTTTCTTAAGGCAAAAGTACTACTAACCCAACCTTTCTCACTCCATTCTGAAAAAAATCCTTAATGGAGAATAAAAAAAAAATCAAGTATTTTAACAGTGCTTGTAATGTTGAAGTTAGAATACATGTTGCTTGAGCAAATGCCTTTCCAGTCATTGAGAATAATGTTCACTTAACTAATTCCCTTCTACTTCCACATTTCGAGGTACATTTTGAAGACAGAGCGACAATATCTTACATAATCACCTTTATTTACCGTATTAGTTTTCTGGCAATATTTGTGATATTTTTAACCTTTTCTCTGGTATGATGGTTGAACCTCCTCCATTTCTATTAACTGAGAGGAACTAAAATGGACAACACATACCTGAAGTATGGGATGGTGGGAGAGTGCTGGATCCTCGTGATGCAGTCAAGATGTTCAAAATGATGTGGAAGCCTCTTTGGGGATCCAGGGAAATTTGAGAACAAGAGTGGATGGAGATGGAGAAGAGTCACAATTCTGTAGTATGTTCTCCTCCAAATATCTGAATGGGCATTAATATTGCTCCAAGCAGCATTAAACTCCTTTGGTTTGTTTTTTTGCAGCTGCTACTAGACAGTCATAGGTAAGGCCCTATCAAATTCATGGCTGTGAAAAACGCATCACAGGTTGTGAAATCTGGTCTTTTGTGTACTTTTACCCTATATTATATACATTTCTTGGGGGAGATCAGTCTTTTCCAATCCAAAAGGGAGTTTTTGTGGGGGAGGGTCACTAAGTTATTGTAGGAGATTGGAGTATTGCCATCCTTATTTCTGCACTGCCTTCAAAGTTGGGTGGCCAAAGAGCGGCAGCTGCTGGCCAGGGGCTCGGCTCTGAAGGCAGCACCCTGCCAGCTGCAGCACAGATGTAAGGGTGGCAATACCATACCATCCTTACTTCTGTGCTGCTGGTGGTGACAGCTCTGCCTTCAGAGCTGGGCTCCCAGCCAGCTACTGCCACTTTCCAGCCACCTAATTCTGAAAGCAGTGCTGCTGTCAGCAGCCACGCAGAAGCAAGGGTGGCAGTACCGTGACCCCCCACAGAACTGCCTTTTGAGTCAGGTCCCTTACAGTTACAACACTGTGAAACTTCAGATTTAAATATATGAAATCATGAAATTTACAATTTTAAAAATCCTATGACCATGAAAGTGATCAAAATGGACTGTGAATTTGGTACGGCTCTAGTCATAGGGCAAGGTGGGAGAAGGGGCTCCAGCTCAAAGTGCAGTGTGGTGGACAGCAGGCTCCAGGCTCTGTAATTTGGAGGGTCAGGTTCTTGTGGAAACCTGGAATCCCAGGGTTAAGGCCTATACCCCCATCTCCTTTGCAGTATAAACCCCTGCCACATCTGATGGGAGCATATTAAGGAAAGTCTACATGGCAAAACTTAAGACTTTCCTGGATTGTAACCCACAATGTTGATTTTTCTTGCTTTGTTTTTAAAAAGCACTCTACTTTGGCAACACGCTCCCCTGACTGCCCATTTTTCATTCTTATGTCACTGATATTTGCTCGTATCCCTATATGAATGATAAAGAAAGAATCCCACTTAGCCAAATTGTTTGGGTGACAAATGCATTAGGATAATCAGGAATTAATAGATGTAGATTATGGAAGAGAAATGTACTAGGGAGACACTATCAATTCAATAGAAAAAGCAATCTGGTATGTAGACTTTCAGCCAAAGGCAACTATATTATACCTGTTCTATTTTTATTTACATAAAATCAGAGTTAGGGTCCAATTCTACACTTCTTCAATAGGCAAAAGACACATCCCTGAAAGCAGGAAGAACAATGCCAAATTCCATGTTCGTGATCCAACCCATAAGGGTGCTAAGTGTTTCCCAATGAAATTGTTGGAATAATTATTTTTCTTAAAAGAGCAAATACAATGTATTTTTCCCTAACTCCATTCTTGGAGATGGATGAACCATTTTACCTGAAACTTTCAAAAAAAAAAATTAGCCAGAGGCAGACATCCAAACATGGATAATTTCAGCTCAAATGGTTTGAATTTGGCAAAGCTCTGAGCAATTGAAAACAGGGTCTTATACTAGGAAGTGTTGTGTCATCTTTGTTATAGATGTTGCAACAATGCCACCTATAATTAATAATTAGCTTCATCATCCTGTTCTGTGATAAAATCAGCAAGAGAAGGAATTTTCCAAAATCCCCTAAGGACCTCTCAGTTCACCCAATATCATTCTGTAGGAGTCTACTTCTTCCCACTTCGAAGAGGCCACAGGGGCCCACTGCTGATCCTAGGGGATCCACAGGATGCCAGACATTCACTTGGGACCCTGTTCCTCAGGCCCAAGGCCTTCCCTAGCTTTTCTGGGGCCCTATGAGGCCTCGGGCAGGGGGAGGGGAAAAGGGGAGGAGGGGGCTGGCTTAGGGAACAGGGGGAAACCACCCCACAGCACTCACCGGTGGTGCCAGATCGCTGCACTTCCCCCTGCTAGTGAGTGCAGGCCCAGCTCTGCTGCAGTCCTCAGGGGCAAGAAGAGGCTGAGCTAGGGCAGTGGCCATGGGGAAGAGGCAGGGCAGGGGCTGGAGCAGCACACAGCTGCACAGGCCATCCTGGTGCCCTATGCAGCTGCGTACTTTGCATATGGGTAAGGATGGCCCTGCTCAGGCCTCCCCTCATCCTGCATTCATGGTAGTTTTGCTCCACTGGGGATTGCACCAGGGAGACTCTTGACTACACCTGGTCTCAAATTCCTTAGGAAGGTGTCTGTTAGAAGATGTGTAGAAAACATAATAGTGTGTGTGATGCTACACTGAGAGACAAGGTGCCAGCTCATGCAAAGGCCCCCCAAGTCTCAAGTGCACACTGACATACATAGCCGGATCCAGTCTGACTCACATATGTTAGTATTGTTAAACTAGGTATTAAGAGTTTTATAAATGCATTTAGACTTTATGGAACGCTTGTAAATTGATGCATACATTAATCTCACTTATAATATATGTAGCCCATGTTACTCGGTAATATGTGTTTGCTCTGTAACTGTAAATCACCAGTCAGGAGAGAAGCATTACCAAGTGTGAAATACTAGTTTGCCATAAGTTTTTCTCCCCTGCCCAACAAAAGAAGGCCCATCAACACCAGATAAACCATTGTGGGACAGAAGACAAAAGATTGTTGATTGTTTCTCCTCCACTTCCACCTCCCTCATGAAGAAGAGAGGTGCAACTGAATTCCTCCCAACAGCTGAACTTGCATCTTGAAGCTGAAGGGAGGAAGGAATAAAAGGCCTTAAAATAAATATAATAAAAAGAATAAAAGCAACTGTCTTTGTGCTGCTTGGATTCTGGGATGCAAGGATTACTAAGCATAAGCAAAAAGAACGAGGAGTACTTGTGGCACCTTAGAGACTAACGAATTTATTTGGGCATAAGCTTTCGGGGGCTAGAACCTACTTCATCAGATGCTTAGAGTGGAACATACAGTGGGAAGTGTACACACACAATGAATATGAAAAGGTAGAGGTTACCATACCAACTTTACGGCTACTACTCTCAAACCTAAGCTTAAGAAAGAAATCCCCAGTACTTGGCCTGAGTTAACCCTAAAGGACATATAGTGGTAGTGGTAGCTTATTATAGAAGCTTCTATTACCTTTTGAAACTTAAGACTGGAACTCATTTCTGTGCATGTTTTTACCTGCTTTAACCTTGTAAATAACTTACTCCCTTTTCCCAGTTAATAAATCTTTAAACCAGTTTATTATAGTATTTGCTACAAGCATTATATTTAGTGGGAGATCTAAGGTGCAACTGACCTGAAGTAAGTGAGTGGCCCTTTGGGACTGCGAGTTATCATGTTTGGCTGCATGTGTGTTCTCCAATGACCACAAAATCGTTAAGGTGCAAAGGCGCTTGGTCAGGCTTATTGTTAGCAAAGCATGGTCCTAGCTTCCCAGATCAATGTCTACAATTATACTAGCACATATATGCACGTGACAATGGATGCAACTCAGTCAGTGGCGGGACTTTCCACCTGCTCCTTCAGTTGGACAAAGACAGTCCCACCGAGATACATCTTTATACACCAGTACAAACAAGTTACGTATCCCCCTTGACATATCAGGGTACTAACCTCTGACATATTGGGGTGCCACCCATTGCCTTATATCTGTAGGTTTGATCAAAACGTCTCTATCCATCATATTGTCATCCTGCCCTTATCCTTAAGATGGGGCAGCATGTTCCTGTTACTTTGGGGAATGTGTTTTTCAGGGTGTTCTAGTACCACCCTTCTGGAATGTGCTTGCGTGAGTGTTTTGTGCCTAGCATCTCACAGGAATGTGTGTTTTTGCAATATCAATCTTCTGCTTGTCAAATTCTTGCTCACAACTTAACTCTGCCTTATCTCAGCAAGGTTTTGACTACTGTAGCCCAGGCTTCTGATATATGGACTTACATTTTATGTCCTCTCTCTACTAAAGGAAGAACACTGAAGATCACAGCAATATTCAGGTAAGAGACCATCTAACACAAAGGCAAGTTTAGTTGGGTGGCAAGATGGATTGGAATTAGGGCTGGATTTCCAATTAGGCACAACAGGCATATGCCATGGGGTACTGGCGTCCCAGGGGCGCCTAAAAGTTAAAACTGGGTTAAAAGTAATTTTGTGTGTGTGTGTGTATATGTGTGTGTATATATGAGAGAGAGAGAGAGATTGTGTGTGTCTGTGAGAGTCTGTGTGTAGAAGGTGAAAGTATTTTTCTACTATCTAGCATAATTTTAAGAGATTCCATATAAAAAGCTATATTAAAAACACGTTACAAAATGAAGGAGCACTAAAGTTAAGAAATGCCAAAATTGAAAAATTTCCACATAATGCAAGATGTGCATTCCACAACTTCCACATAATGTAGGATATATGCATTATGGTCCAGATTCAGTCAGAACTGTAGAAACTAAATTATACAAACTAAATAGTTGTTTCAGTACCTATTTATGGAAAAAAAGGACAATTGCCTGAATGTAGAAGGTAATGTTAGGCAATTAAATTATGCATCTCAGTGCATTAATAGTGCTAAGCATTTCCATTTTAGATCACTAATTTCCAAAGACTTGAAAGAGCCACATATTCACTAACCCAAACTATTCAACAGCAGTTCAAAACAAAAAGATTTTCATTCTACTCAAAAAAAAAAAAACCCATGCAGAACACTTTTTTTCTCTCCATTTTTATAACCCACAGAAATTAAATCAATGCGAGTCAAAAAATGACTTTAGTAAAACGTCCCATTACTGCCTTAGGAAAGTTGAATGCGTTTTTAAAAATCATGTTTTCAGATTTTTCAAACTTGTATTTCTTTTTGGGTGGAAATATGTAGACATTCTGAAAAAAATGCATAGGGTTGCCTAGGCAGATTTTACACTGTGGTAACATTTACAAATGAAAACTCTTAGGATTCATTTTTGGGAAATAATGTCAAACTTAACATGAAAAACCAAAAATTAGCTATTGCTTCTACCTGGTCAGAGTCTAAATTCCTTTCTAGACCAAGTCACAATAACTAATGCAAGTGATTTTTGAAAAGCTTATTTGAGTACAGATATTTGAACTTAAAATTTTATACCAAAACTTTTGTTTCTTAAAATATTCATCACAACTAAATTAAGACTAGACTTTTTAAATAAATTTATTAGATCACATAAATATTGTTTGCAACTGATACATTTATCTATTCCCTTTTTCACATCCTTGGCACACGATATAGCTCTTACCATAATATTTACAAAACTGGTGTAAACATCCATGGAAAATAAAATGAAAATAATGAAGTGCTAAGTATGTAAAAGGTCAATAAATAGCAAAATGGAGTGAATATTGAAGGACAAGTTGTTCATTTGCCCTATATTAAAGATTCAACCATTACATGAGTAAAATAGTCCCCTTTAAAAAAAAAAGGTTAAAAACTTGATTCTTGATTCCCATTTTTCACTACTGTTGCATTTTAACAAACAAACTATACCATTCTTTTATGAAGTTCAAATCTTAAATGATAGTTTTTCAACGCAATTTCATTATTTTAGGCATCAGCTGTTCTTGTTCACATAAGGAATGTTATACATCTACGCTTACAAGTTAGTGGTTTTGAAATGTGCACTTTTGAAATCCAGACAACATATCCCATTTTTTCAGTTCCCAATCACCCTTCCAATATGGCACTGATGACCCCTAATGGGCATTAGTATAGAGTCTGTTCTTCATGAAGACGATATTAGACAGATGTTGCCTGATACCTGGATAATGTTGAATGTGATTAAACCAGCGAGACACATTAAGGTATTTCTCCTTCTCTTGCACTGTAAGTTCAGCCTAAACAAGGGAAGAAATACAAGATGTTAAATAATCATATCCCTATTAACGCAAAAACATATAATAAATTACAGAATAAAAAGTTTTATAAAGTCAGTTCTTAAATAGGATGAAAAATTATGACAGTCTAGCAGTGCTGTACATTGATTTTATTTTTTGGTTGAGGAATTTTAAAACTGTATGTTAGTTTTATGGAAGTCTGAAGATTTTCAACCATAATTTGCATAATTCAACAGAAAACAGAACTGGAGGCTCAGTTGTATGGGTTTAAAGCAGAGATTACAAGGCATACAGGCCTGGCTCTTGTTCTTGTACCTCTAGTAAAGTGAAGGAAGGCTGGAGTTTAACACGTTTAGCAAGGGATTATCTGTATAATATTCTTAGGAAAAGTTCTGAAAGACATACAAGTAATCCTCACTGTTGAGACTAGTCTAGGAAGCTGTATGTTGAACTGCAGTCTTGCATCTCAGGCTAATGCCTAGTTTACATTTTTAAAAAGCAGTACTGTACAGACGGATGGACTGTTTCCACACATATTCAAGACAGAAATGAATTATTTCTTACCGCTTGATCTAAGAGTGTCAACAATAGTTTTTGGGTATATTTCAACAACTCTGGAAAAGTCCATAAATGCAATCATCACATACAACAGCAACTTATTTTCTTTAGATGTATTCAGATTACTAACTAGTATCTAGGATACAAGGGGCATCATTCAAATCACCACAACCAAAAGCTATAGATTGAGGATCTGTCCACATTAGAAATATAACCATGAATTAGTCGGGTTGTCTGTCATGGTTAGTGGTGCATATGTGTAGTAATATGCAACCTGGCACTAGCACCTAGTGCAGTTGTGATGAAGCAGCACAGAATGATGTCCTGGGGGGAGAGTTGACTAGTAAGAGGTGGCTCAATCATCCACATGATGGGTAGAGCCCTGTGCAAATACAAATTTATATCCGCGGATAGAAATTGGTATCCACTGAACCACAGAGCTCTTTAGGGAATTGCAGTAGTGAAAAGAGCAGAGTATGGGGCTGCCACTCCCAGGAGTCAGCGGCCCATGCCAGCGGCTCCTCCTGTGAGGCTGTACCACCCGCAGCCCCATCCTCTGACACGGCTGTCCAGACCCAAGACAGGAGACGCAGTCATGCGGACAGCTGTGAGGAAGAGACAGACGGTACAGCCACATGGGAGGAATTGCCAGCACAGGCTCGTGGGATTGGCGGCCACACGTTCTGCTCCTTTCACCACTGCAGTTCCCAGGAGACCCCTTTAGTTCAGTGAATACAGATTTGCATCCATGGATATAAATTTGTATCTGCGCAAGGCTCCACTGACAGGGAACTGGGTAAAAGCTATTGGAGGCGGCGAAGAATGGAGATATGAGCCAGCAGATAAACTGAAGCCTAGGTAGGAGGAGAGGTGATAAAATAAAAGAAGAACAGGAGAATAAAAGTAAGGGACTGGGAAGTGAGAAGGAAAATAGCAAAGTCCTCATATCTGAATGAAGGGGGAAAAAGACCTGGGTATGTGAGCAGGCAGACAGTTAGAGAACGGAAGAACAACATTCTAATACAGCTGTAGATTTTATCAAGGGGAAAAAAACTGAAAGGAAATAAAATTGGTGAAAAAAAATGATCAAAAAGCTGTGTTTGATTAAAACAGATCCAGAAAACAGTAAGCAAGAAGCCCACCAACCAAAGATCTAAAGCAGCGGTCTCAAACGCCCAGCCTGCAAGCCTCCCCATGGGGCTCCAGCAGTTTTGGGGCTGGGTTTTCTCCCTTGACCGCACCTCCTGGCTCCGGGCACTCCCCCCACCGCCAGGAGCCCCAGCAGCACAGTAGAGTCTGCCTGCTCGCTCCAGTGGCTGCCAGACCCTCCCTGGGGCAGGGCTGTGCCTCTGCGCGCTGCCCCCACCTCGAGTGCTCCTGCAGACAATGGACTGCTCCAGGGGCAGTGCCTGGGGGCAGCAGAGTGCAGAGGCCCCCCCGTCTCGCCCCACCTTGTAGCCGCAGGAAAGTGCCACCCCCACCCCCTACATATCCCCTCCTGCCCCCAAACTCTCCCCCAGAGCCTGCACTCCCTTCCCACACACTCTCTCCCGCCCACCCCGAAACTCCCTCCCAGAGCCTGCACTCTCTCTCCCTCCCCACATACCCACTGCTGCCCGCAAACTCCATCCCAGAGCCTTCACCCCGCCCCCTCCCAGAGCCTGCAACTACTCTTCCTGCACCCCCACCCCATCCCAGCCCACAGCCTGCACCCAAACTCCATCCCAGAGCCTGCATCTCGTATTCCCTCCTCCACCCAAACTCTTTCCCAGAACCTGCACCCCAATCCCCTACCCCAGCCGACCTTCCCAACCCAAACTCCCTCCCAGAACCTTAGGCAGGTGGGGGAGGAGTTTTTTGGGGGGCGGGTTCTGGGTTACATGACCAACATTATTGGCCTGCTGGGAGGATTTGAGGACTGGCACTAGCCCTAAGGTAAATTGAGTTTGAGACCCCTGATCTAAAGTGTATGAACAGAGAGAATGACTGTTTGAACATCTATTGAAGGAGTACCGGTTAGTGGTGCCGAATGGACAAGTGAGGGCCACTAGGGCCTGCTTGTGGATAAACTCAGTGAAAATAGGTACAGCCACAGAAACATCAAATCTAAGAAACACTTCAAGTCAAAGAGAAGCAAGCGACACAGGAATATCTACACTACCCGCCGGATCGGTGGGTAGCGATCTATCGGGAACTGATTTATCGCGGCTCGTGTAGACGTGATAAATCAATCCCCGGGTGATCTCCCCGTTGATGGGAGAGCAGCAGTGGTCGACTCGCCACCATGAGGACGCCCAGGTAAGTCAACCTAAGATACACAGACTTCAGCCATGCTGTTTGCATAGCTGAAGTTGCGTATCTTAGGTCGATCTTCTCCTCACCCTACTGCAGACTAGGCCACAGTATATTACTCTCTCTTGGTCTTGTTAACAACAATGCATTTGGTACTAACTACACTGTGTACAAGCTCACAAAGGTTAATGCGTTGGTAACCTATACTTTATTATTATAAGTTGCAAGTCATTGGTAATGTTCTATAATATTTATGCTCCTGGTATAATTTTGGGGGTTTCCCGTATAAAGTTCTAAAGATTTAAAATTATCCCTTTTGTCCTGGTTTGCGCCTCTGCCTCTCCTTACAGTTGCCTTGCCTAGCCAGGTCACCACATATGTTCCACATTTTTAAAGAGTTTTCAAGTAAAGACCTTAGGGTTATTGGAAGAATCTAGCTGTGAACGTAAATTAACTGGCCCTGGGAAGATGAAACTAGAAGGAGCTTCCAAGGGGTAACAGCCATTATGCTGACTTTTCATCCTCCCTCCTTCGTGATCATGTAGTAATTGTGAACAGGATTTATTTATGACCAGCCCATCAGTAACCATCTTAATAATGAAAAGCTTTAAAAGCTGCCTCACTGTATGTCTGAAGACACACAGCCAATCCAGGAGGAGGACTACAGAGGTGAGCTTTACTCCACTTTTGCATTTATTTACATGGCAAAATTCTTGGTTGCAGTCAAGACATTGGCCCAAGATTCTAAATGAAATCTAATTACCACTACATTTTCTTTGAAGTCAAAGACATGGGAGACGCACTGAAATTCTGACTGCACTGCTTGTTCTTCACTGTCTGTTCTCCTTTCTGTAGGATTAGGATTTCTCTACAATCATCTCTCTACTGTGATAGGGTTTTTTTAATTTTTAATTATCCGTCCTAGATCCTCCATTGCCAGCTTAATTTCCAGTGTGCTTTACAAATGCTCTGTTCTCTCTCCACATCCTTCCATATTAATTGAGGGACTCCAAACTTGATTAAGCCCAGAAAGGCAGACAGCAATCTACCATGAAGGGACCAAAGATGATCTTTCGTTGAACCTGCCATATCAGATTATATATGCAGGTACAGATAGAAGCTTGCTTTCTTCTTCCAGTCTATGAATAAAAGTTAGGTGTGCAAGAGTGATATCTATTCATTCTAAAAATCTTTAGAAATATAGTGACTAGAATAATCAGTTCAATTCACTAACTACACATGCTTCCTTTGTTTAATGAGTTTTAAATCCACAACATATTGTGATAAACTTTTCACCTTGTGTGTCCAGCAAATTCACAGTAGTCTAACACAAAAATTAAAATGTTTTTGTGCACTTTTAATTGAATTTCCATCCAAAAAGAGCTTTACACAAATCAATAGTAAGAAATGAGTCATCTAGTAAATGATGATTCATTCACCATTTTCTAACATAATAGAAAATTGAAAATTAAGTATGTGAATAAATGTAGATTAAGCTACATAACTGCTAACAAATGTTTATTGAGCTAGCATATTGGCTTGTTAGCAAACAAAGATCCATTTTAATATGAAGGCTATATTTTAATTGCAAATCAACATGTTTTAATGGTTACTAACCTCTCTCAAGAAGATAACTAAAAAATACAAATACAAAATATGATTTAAGTTGATTATTTAAATCAATCCATGCTGGCCAGAGCAAATGTGAGTACTGTGCTAGAGGAATGTTACAGCGGGATATTACTGTATCTGAAGATATGCACTCCCAGCATCTGAAGACTGATTGTTCCAAATTTAGTTTGGCGCTGGAAGCCACACAGAAGATGTCAGCTCCAACTTGCTGTATAATAGGAACAAAGAGGGAAAAAGATGGGATAATTCTGAGTAGTTTCAGTAGCTAGAGTCTCAAGCTGAGCTTCATCTTGTAACAGTCAACTTTTGGGACTGCAAGAGTTGACTATAACAGGCATATTTCCCCCATTGTACTCTATTGTAGAGCTGTACTGCACATAACTGGAGTAAGAAATGCAAAGATAAGAGGGCATGGAGATGATAAAAATACCAGAGATTGAATAGGGTAGGGTAGGAGTCGGGAAGAA
Source organism: Dermatemys mawii (assembly GCA_007922305.1). Lineage (NCBI taxonomy): Eukaryota > Metazoa > Chordata > Testudines > Dermatemydidae > Dermatemys > Dermatemys mawii. The sequence goes on from ML677334.1 coordinate 24,121,650, forward strand.
GAGCAGAAAAGAGAACATTTCCTCTTCTCATCACAATATTGATTTTCCAGAGCTGCCTTTGCTGAATTATTGTAACTCTGAACTAAGTCAAGCACATCTAAGACCCCAATAGTTCTTTCAGCAGCTTGGAAACAAGTAGATTTTGCAGCATCACTTACAACAGACACCACACGTTCCTAGATAAATGAACTCACTTGCCAGAATGCAAACATACTATTGCCACTATATTTCTGCAAAAAATTCAGCAATTCAAACTCTAATCCCCCTTTCTGGTCCATTTCAATTTTATTGAAACAATTAGCAAGCTTGCCTTCTACAGGTGCAGAAAGGTGAAATCCTATTTCTACAGCCCTGCACACTGCAACAAGTACACAAACACTTAAATCAGAACCCATTTTTTTCTGCTGCATTAGAAACACAATTAAATCAGCATTATCCAAATAGAAAAGAACAAAATTGGTAAGAGAAATATTTCAGCTTTTTAGAGACCTGACCATCCAAAAAGTGAAAGCTATTAAAAGCAACACAGAATGGTCTTTTAATTAAAATACCCTGTAAAACTGCCAGAAGTTCACCATATAGTTGGGCATTCAATGACAGGCATAGAACAGACATCTCTGATCACACATAATTCTTCTAAATATTTACTGTAGTTTGACATTGGTACCAAATATAAAGCAGCAGCACAATTTGCAAAGCAATGAAGATTATGGCAAGAGCAATGTGTATACCCTGAGGCCTTACAAAATTCAGTATTTAAAACATAAAATGTGCTAAAAGTACTGCAACATTCTGGAGCAAACTATGGTATTTTATTAGCAGCACTGCAGTTAAATATGTCCTTTTTCGGATAAAAAAACTATTTTTAATGGGGAAGACACTGGGCCATAAAAGGTTGAATTACACTGAAATTTAGCAGATAATAGGCACAAGATTCCTCTCATACTAGTAACTCTGAGACTTCAATAATTATTTGATTTACAAAAGTGAAAAAAAAAAGGAGGAGGATTAGTTCTACTAGGAGCTTTTTAGCAGAATGAAAAAACAGAGTGCAAAAATATCTATTCTGAAAACAAAACCTCCTTTGTACTCTTGGAAAAAAATGGGCAATATATTTTACCTTATTTACATAATGTACTCTGCTGCTGTAGTATATTAAAAAAGCACTTTGTGGCATGCTCTAGTTTTTACTCAGAACATAACTCTTAGGTTAATTGTTTAGAGATAATCTCCAGAGCATTTTTACAACTTTTTGTTATAGATGGATATTTTCTGTTCTTCCTCATTAAATTAGATAATTCCCCCAAGTTAAGAAAATCTGCTGTTCTGCTATTAAAATAATTATCTGCTATTAAAGCAGATAGCAAACAAACAGCCACTGAATTTAAAGACTTTTTAAAATGAGGAAAACCTTTGATATTTCTATGCAGAGCTGATGAAGGCTCACCAAAGTAGTCATTACACAATGAGCCTAGAACTAGGGCCATGGTTACACTGGCACTTTATAGCGCTATAAAGCCCCTACGAGCGCTATAACCTACTCTCCGTCCACACTGGCAAGGCACTAATAGCGCTATAACCGCGGAGTTATAGCGCTATTATAAATCCACCTCCTCATGGGGAATAAGGGCTGTAGCGCACCTGCTGTAGCGCTACAGGAAGAATGTGGACACCCACTGCGTATTAATTGGCCTCCAGCCTGTCCCATAATTCCCGTTCGAGCCACTCTGGTCATCACTTGCAAACTCTTTTGTCCTGTCCTCAGGTGACCACACGTCAGACCCGCCCTTTAAAGTTCCAGGGAAATTTGAAAATCCCCTTCCTGTTTGCTCCAGCCAAGCGTGGCGTGCTCCCAGGGAACCCTTGCAAGTGATCATTCTCATTGATCAGATTGATTGCGTGGCGTGGTCTCAGGGAATCCTTGCAGGTGATCATTCAGATTGATCATCATGACTCCACGTGCCATGCCTCCCCGCAATAGGCGATCCCCAGCATGGAGCAATAGTGAGGTGCTGGACCTCATCAGCTGCTGGGGGGAAGAGGCTGTTCAGTCTCAGCTGCGGTCTAGCCGCAGGAATTTTGACACCTATGGGCAGATATCACGGGCCTTGGCAGAAAGAGGCCATGAGCGGGACACTCTGCAGTGCCGTGTTAAGGTAAAGGAGCTTAGGAATGCGTATCGCAAAGCCCGCGAGGCAAACGGCCGCTCAGGGGCAGCCCCGGTGACTTGCAGATTTTATAAGGAGCTGCACGCGATACTTGGTGGTGATCCCACGGTCACTCCATCGACCACCACGGACACTTCCCAGCCCACCAGTGAAGGGGGGGGTGAGGAGGAGGACGAAGAGCAGGAGGATGAAGAAGAGGAGGAGGATGAGGACGAGGCAGCAGCGATCCAGGGCACGGAGGAGTCCCTGGACGCATGCAGCCAGGAGCTCTTCTCAACCCAGGAGGGCAGCCAGCCACAGCGTCCGGCGGTTGCAGGGGCCAGCTCAGCAGCGGATTGCGGAGGTAAAGCTGCTTTTCTATGGGGAAGGCTGGCAGCTTGGGGTGGAAAGGGATGAGGGGGGCATTCCACCTGGTGCTCTGTTCAAGCCAGGAGGAGGGCAGGGGGGCATGCAGCCAGGAGCTCTCCTCTAAAGCCAGGAGGAGGGCGGACAGCCACAGCGTCCGGCAGTTGCAGGGGCCAGCTCAGCAGTGCACTGCGGCAGTAAAGCTGCTTTTCTATGGGGAAGGCAGGCAGCTTGGGGTGGAAAGGGATGCTTGCATGCTTGCCTACATGTGGAATAGTGCATTGATGTAGTCTATCACCTCGCGGTAGTCATCATCAGTAATCTCTTCAAAGGTCTCAATAAGAGCACTTGCAATGCGCCTGCGCAGGTTTCCCGGGAGAGCCAGCGTGGTCCCCGTCCCGGTCCCGGTCACTAGTCCCTGCCACTGTGCTACAATGGGTGGGGGGAGCATTGCTGCACATAGGCATGCTGCATATGGCCCTGGGCGGAAGCCGCATCTTAATAAAATCCCTTCCCTTTGCTCCTCAGTGACTCGAAGCAACGAGATATCTTCCAGGACAAATACCTACGGAGAATGTTGGAACAGTGTTCAGAGTAGGGCTCCTGCCACTTCCCGGCACTCCACACACACCCCCACCCCCGCCACAGCTTTTCAGGGCAGGGAAGAAATCCTTTCCCCTGCCTGCTGCTCACACTGTGGCTCCTGCAACGTACCGGCACTCCCCACCCCCTCCCCCGCCACAGCTTCTCAGGGCAGGGAAAAAATCATTTCCCTTGCCTCTGGAGTCCACTCACCATGGCAGGGGCTCCGTTGCTGTATCTGTGCTGTCTGCGGGACAGGCAAACGGGGAATGCGGGGGAATGATAGGCATGTCTGCTCTTTACAAGGGAACCACTGTGAAATGTATCTTTTTATTTTAGAAGGGTCGTCCTTCACCCCTTCGCCATCGCTCTTATCAACAGCTGAGAGGCTCAGGCGACTGAGGAAGCGGCCACGAAGGAGCAAAGAGGATCTTGTACAGCAAGTAATGCAACAGGCTGTAACGGAGAATCGAGTTGCACAGAGGTGGAGGGAGAATGAGAGCAAGTTGAGGGAGAAGGCGCGGAAGGAGAACGCGATTCACCGCCGGAAAAGCACCGACAAGCTGCTCTCATTACTGCAGCTTCAATTGCAGACTATGCAGCGGCTTGTCACCCTTCAGGAGGAGAAGCTCCGCACCCACCACCCCAATTATCGTTTGCCCCAACTCCCTTCCCCTTCCTTGCCTCTGTACCCTCCAGGCCAGTATCATCAGCCAAATGGTTATCACCATCCACAGCTGCCTCCAACCCCTCTGTCTTCACCGGACAACCCCCAGACCCCACACCATTATCCACTGCAGTCTACCCCTAATAACATGCCTTACTGGCCACCGCAAATGGGGTTCGGGGGACATGGCCACTTTGAGGGCACTGGAGACTCAGAGACCCGGACATACTCCGATCTCTGACTGACCCCACGACACCCCCATTGCACCTCCCCTGCCTTCCCCCTCACATGCATCACAATATTTTCTTTCAGCAACCGAAGTACCTGTTCAATAAATGAATTGTCTTCTTAATAAATGGGTTTTTTTTATTAAGTGTACATACATTATTACAGGCTACAGAAAAGCAAATGCCTGTTCCTGTTAAAAGAATGCTCCCTCCCTCCCTCCCTCCATCTGCACCTCACTTTAGAACTGGCTTTCAGCCTCAAAATGCTCCCTCAAGGCTTCCCTGATCCTAACAGCCTCGCGCTGGTCCCCTCCATGAACCCTGCTCTCTGGCTGGGCATATGTGGCCTCCAGGCGTTGAACCTCAGAGGACCATGCCTGAGTGAAGCCTTTGCCCTTCCGCTCACAAAGATTATGTAGGGCACAGCATGCGGAAATAACCGCGGAGATACTACCCTCGGCCAAATCTAGCCTCCCATAAAGACAACGCCAGCGCGCCTTCAGACGCCCAAAAGCACACTCCACAGTCATTCGACAACGGCTAAGCCTGTAGTTGAACCTTTCCTGACTGCTGTCCAGGCTCCCTGTGTACGGTTTCATGAGCCAGGGCATTAAAGGGTAAGCAGGGTCACCAAGAATCACTATGGGCATTTCCACTTCCCCCACGGGGATCCTCTGGTTTGGGAAAAAAGTCCCGGCTTGCAGCTTCATGAACAGGCCGGTGTTGCGGAAGATGCGTGTGTCATGCACCTTTCCAGACCAGCCAGCGTTAACGTCAGTAAAATGCCCACGGTGATCCACAAGCGCCTGGAGAACCATGGAGAAGTACCCCTTTCGGTTAACGTACTCCTCAGCTAGGTGGGCGGGCGCGAGAATGGGTATATGGGTCCCATCTATCGCCCCACCACAGTTAGGGAAACCCATTTCTTCAAAGCCAGCCACGATGTCATGCACGTTATCCAGAGTCACGATTTTTCGTAGCAGGATGCGATTGATGGCCCTGCACACTTGCATCAGCACAACTCCAACGGTCGACTTTCCAACCCCAAACTGGTTGGCCACCGATCGGTAGCTGTCTGGGGTAGCCAGCTTCCAGATCGCGATATTCACCCGCTTCTCCACCGGGAGGGCAGCTCTCAGTCTGGTGTCCTTGCGCCGCAGGGCAGGGGCGAGTTCAGCACACAGTTCCATGAAAGTGGCTTTTCTCATTCGAAAGTTTTGCAGCCACTGCTCGTCGTCCCAGACTTGCATGACGATGCGATCCCACCACTCTGTGCTCGTTTCCCGTGCCCAGAAGCGGTGTTCAACAGCCGTGAGCATGTCCGTTAATGAGACAAGCAGCTTTGTGTCGAATGCATTCACCGCTTCGATCTCGTCTTCAGAATCATCACTGTCAACCTGCATGTCAAGGAATAACTCCACTGCACACAGAGATGTGCTGGCTACAGTCGTCAGCATGTCCCTCAGCAGTTCTGGATTCATTGCAGCACTCGACAATGGAAGACGGAGCGTGCCTTGCTGAAACCCTTGAAAGATGGCGCCGGAGGTGGAAGGAAACACAGGGATTGCTGGGATATGCCAAAAAGCATCATGGGTAGTTCAAACAGGATATAGAATGCCCCGCAAGTGACGCCCCCCCTACCACAAGCCATTGCGCCAGATCAGGAAGAGGTGTACTGTGGGATACCTGCCCTAATGCGCTGCTCTTAATGCCGTATTAAGTGCCGCAAATGTGGCCATGCTATAGCGCTGGAGCAGCTCAGTGTGGACATACAATAGCGCTATTATTATTGCTGTATAAGGAGAGCGCTATAAGCAATAGCGCTATAATTTTGTAAGTGTAACCATACCCTAAGTTTCTAAACGGACTATAAATTGCATTCTTCAAAGAGTATACAATTTCAAAGGCACTGTGGTTACAGACAATTCTCACACTCTAAACTCTGTGGGCAAGAGTCTCACCAAGTTGTTTATGTACCAAACCCTTTAGCATGAGAATAAGCACATCAGGAGAGCTCAAACACTTGTACAAATTTACAACCGCTTAGAAAAAACATGGAGGGAATGGGGAGAGAGTGGGGGAAACAGAAACAGCAAATTGACGGTATCTCACTGAGATGGCTTGATAAGACACCTGACAAATTTAGCAATACTTTGATTTTTAAAAAATGCGATAACTTCAAGTCAGATCCTGCAGCAAAGTCAACAAGACTATGCTTCATAGAGAGCGAGTATATGTAATAGTAAGGATTTATAGTCTCCGACTCCTAACTTTAAACAGTATTTGTTATAATGGAATACAGAAGTAAAGGAAAAATGGTATCTCTTTGTTATGGCTGCTTTATCCCAAAAATCATTAACATTGTTTTGTACCCCCAAACATTTATTTCCCCATTTTGTGTAAACAGATGTTAAAGCAGGGCTGGGCAATCTATGGCACGGGTGCTGAAGGTGGCACACAAGCTGATTTTCAGTGGCACTCACACTGCCCGGGTCCTGGCCACAGATCTGGGGGGGCTCTGCATTTTAATTTAATTTTAAATGAAGCTTCTTAAACATTTTATTTACTTTACATACAACAATGGTTTAGTTCTACATTAAAGACTTATAGAAAGAGACCTTCTAAAAAGGTTAAAACGTATTACTGGCACGCAAAATCTTAAATTGGGTGAATAAATGAAGACTCGGCACACCACTTCTGAAAGGTTGCCGACCCCTGCGCTAAAGAGTATTAGAAAATAATTTCAGCTCAGTATTAAGACAAGATGGAAGTTTATTAATGGGCGTTAACCAAAATATTTACTGGAATAGGAACAATAATGATGCTGGATAAGTAGTTCAAATATTAGACCTTGAATTGGGAACTGATTTTTCCTTTTCATGAGAAGTTTTTCAGCCAGTCTTATGCTGAGAAACTGCCTGTAAGCAGAAGACCACCTTCCCAGGTTATCAGATAGAATTCATATTAGAATAAATTATTTATTTGATCTTAACTTGTTTATTGGATTTGAACCTGATATGCTGATTGAAGCTTTTATAGTTTTATTTTTGGTTAGACAGAAAATTCTATGTTAAGTTCAGAGGTAGTTTAGTGTGTGATGTATTTTCTTATTTTTAACATTATGGGTGATTAATACAGTTCATGAACTGTGAGAGTAATCTTAAATCTATTTCTTTCTCTCAGGCAACACTGGGACGTTAAATAGAACTAATCAGACTTTTTACTGATTAGTCCCCAAATATCCTCATACAGCATAAGCACAGTTCTAATTTGCAGTGTACAAATATAAAGGTTGTTTCCATATCAGAAACAATTTTAGTAAAACTAAACTACTAACCCATGGAGGAATTAAAAGTTCTTACTGAAAGCTCGACTGTCCTTTTTGTCCCCTAGCAGTACTGCTAAACTTCTGTTTTCTCTGGAACCCATGATTTAACCTGTCAGCTCTTCTCTATTTTTCACCATATTCATCTACCTGCACAAAATGTACTCAAAAAAATGTCTAAAAACATGGAACTCATGACTCCCATGTCAAAAATGTAGTAGTTCATAGGTTTGGAAGAGACTTCTTGGCTCACATAGTGAGGTGATATCACACACTTCACCTGGTATATTTATGTGGCCTATTTTATAAATTCTGATTCTGCAGAACCCAAGATTTTATTTTTGTGTCAGTTTCTAAACTTCCTGGTAGCAAAGATCATTTAACATGTTAAATGAACGTGAAAAGATACTGTATAGTTTTCACTAGTTTGCTAACAGCCTGAAAATGGCAGATGTGAGCATCACTTTTTTTCTTCACCTCATTGTAGTGTTAACTCTACAACAGTTTGAATATTAATATTAAACAGTTTAATTACTGACTGTTAGCAAATAGGGTGATGGAAGTTATTGCCCACAGGGAATAGCAAAGTGAAGAAAAAAAGGAAAACAAACAAAGGCACAGGGAAAGGGAGAATAATGAAACAAAAAGCAAAAACAAGAAGCATCAGCAGTGCTAAAAACAAGCAAATTTTCCCACTGAATGAGGCTAAATGCAATAAGAAATGATTTTAGTTTTTCTTATTTATTAAAAAGTTTGATTTCTTCACAATGGTCATACTCTGCCCTTGATCTTTATAGTAACCTCCCACTGACAGCGGGAGATCAAGTGTTTACTGGTAGTATGTAATCTGAGACAGTATTGTGTAATCAGATTCTTTTAACAAATTTCTGGGCGGAAGGAGGGAGGGAGAAGGGCAACTCCTTTGTCCTCCTACCGCCATCTTTACTCCTGCAGCCAAGATCAAAGAAAAAGAGCTGGGAGCTGTTCTCTCTTGGGGGGAGAGGAGGAAGGGCATGAAGATCAGCTCCCTTCCCAACAGGCAGAAGGGGCTGGAAATTGGAATAAAGAAAATCTTCAAGATTGCTCATGGCACACTAGCCAATACAGATCCCAACAGGTGGCCCACAAGACAGGTCCCAGGAGCAGTACTGCATTAAGCAGCCCAGCACCTTCCTCCCTGAAGTCTGAGTAGGGCAATGTCATCACAGGTACTTCCCCACATCAAAAAAAGCAAACACCTCCCCCCACATAAAGTTTTAAAGTTCTTATCTGTCATTTTAAATTGAAATACTGATGTATGGCTATATCCATAATGCTACAATATTCAAAACAATTTGTTCTTCGTTGTACCTAGATTTCCTCCCTATCTGTATCAGGTATGGGACAATTACCCCACTATTTGCACTTTCTACCTTTTGAGACAGGAAATGTCTTCCATTAAATTTAAAAACATTTTTAGACATCAGTATTATTCTACATACTTTCCCCTACCAATATATGGATGGTTGAAGTCACAGCCCAGGAGAACCAACTCATTTGTTTTTACCATCTGCTCTATTTCCCTAAGCAATAACTTGTATCTTTTACTCTTGATTAGATGGTCAACTCTGGAGTAAACTCTGAATTTAAACATGCTTGATTTTCTTCATCTAGTTTTTAACTGTACTATCTCACTTATATTCTTACATCCTCTATTATTTTATAGGCAGTACATAAATTCTTCATATGATACATAAAAGGTAACCAATCTTAATGACATGATTATACAATAGAATACTAATAGTCTATGACAGGCCTGCACAACTCTGAAAGCAGCGAGGGCCATATTACTGCAAAAATACCAGTTGCAGGACGAAAAGCCCCGCCCTCATCCACTTCCCCCCACCCCTACTCACCGGCCACGGGCTGCACAGTGAGCCCGTGCTGGCCGCATGTGGCCCCCGGGCCGCATGTTGTGCAGGCCTGGTCTATAAGATCGCATTTTTTCATCCAGTTAATTCCAAGTCAACTGATTATCTACTGTAACATTTTTATACAATCATCCAAGATAGAGCCCCTTTCATTTGCTTATTTAATCCTCTCATTTTCATTCCTGGACATTTCTACAGATTGCAATTAAATTTATTCTGAATCAGGGACAAGATTATTTTTCTAAAAGCAGCACATTTTGTAGTGGCATTGGCTACTCTATCTTGTTGCACTATCCCTTTTCCTCAGTGTTTTTTTTCTGAAAATAATGATCTGTACTTTCTGCTTTAGAACTTGGACTAATCCCATCCAGATTTTCCCCAAGGAAGTTAGAACCCATCTTCTGTAGCAACATTAATTCTTTATAGCACAGGAAGTATCAAAAACCAGCACCTCAGACGCTGATTTACCTCCATGATACTACTCCTTCCTTCCCATCACTACCAGAAGGATATTGATCTTTCCCCATTCATATCTTTATGCCTTCTGACGCTGAAGTGAGCTACAACTTTTCCTAACATACGTCTAGTTACATAACATGACCTAACCTAAAAAAGAATCCAAGAATCTCTCTCTTTCATTTCATGGACTCTGTGTAAAAATTCTGATTCTTGCTTCTTGTAAGCAGCAGTTCTCCATCCTAAATTTATTGTTCTGTTTATCATGTATCATCAAGTTTTAACATCAAATCCTGAAGCCTCAGCACTCCCTCTGTTTGTTTTCTTAAAAAAAAAAAAATTTTGTCACCACCTTTGTACATCCTTCTAGCATTTAGCTTATCTTCACCTGCATCTTCTTGGACAAGTATCATTTCACCGTTATCAAGATCAAGGTTTTGTCTTAATTCTTTGGTACTAAGTTCTTCCAGTTTTATCCATTTGTTTCCTCCTCCAATTCTGTGAATGGTAATGGCACAAACTTTTGCCACCAAGCTAGGATAGTCAGGAAATAAAAGGTACACATAGTGTCCTTATATTACATTATATAAAGGACATTTTTCAATCTATTTATCCAAAAACTACAGGTATGACATTCCCTTTGCCTGTTCCACAGCTAAATACTACTTTAAATAGGGAGCCACATTTAAAGGCAAATTAAATCTGAAAAACTTGCACAAAACTCTGCCTTTTTATCAATGTTAATTACAGAATGGAAAAAGTAGTGTTTCTACTTAGCTAGCAATCTTCGAAAGCAAGAAATGTTTATTATTCACATGCATTAATAATTATGACTGTTATAACAGAAAAGTAATTAAATATTACTTACTATGATGTGATGTAGCCCATAGTACATTAAAATATCTGCTAAAGTAAAGTTGTTTCTGGCAAGGTAGACTTTGTCTTCAAGGTATAAGTTAAGATCCTAAAAGAAAAAAACAATTACAAAAATCAATACCAGTTGGACAAAACATTAATGCAACTAATGATATACCCTCTCCTAAAAATTAGGATGCTTGAAAAATTGCCTCAAGACAATTTATATCAGTTAATATAATTATCAGCTAGTCACAATAGCTGAAATGGTCTTATTCTCAGACAGAAAATACTTTGTTAAGAAGAGCTGAAATTGAAAAGTGATTCAGTGAAGCCCAGCTAATCTGAAATATTAAAAAAAAAAACCTAAAAAGCTCCAAATGAACATGTACAGTTAAAGGATCCAGCTAGTTCCCCCACAAAATATAATTCCTCTTATCACTAATCACTCACTCCACTTGCATCATCCATCCAATTTTAACTTTCTTTGTTCTGTAATGGAAATATGCCACTTATTGCATATTTTATTAATTTTATACCTATTGTTTGTAAAATGCACAAAGACTGTGAAAGAAATTTAACTCCGAAGTGACAATGAGTCCTGTGGCACCTTAAAGACTAACTAAAGTATTAGAGCATAAGCTTTCGTGGGCTAATACCCACTTCGTCGGATGCATCCGACGAAATGGGTATTAGCCCACGAAAGCTTATGCTCTAATACTTTAGTCTTTAAGGTGCCACAGGACTCTGTCACTTCTGCAATTCCAGACTAACATGGCTACTCCTCTGATTCTTAACTCCGCAGTATAATCAATCATGTATGAATTCTGTAAATTCTCAACGCAATTGAGAGCAGAAGAATAGTTTTAAGATAATAATTCGGAATTCTTAATCCAACTACTCATTATTAAATTAACTGATTACTTTTTCTAGGTTTATGGGACGAGAGAGAGACCTTGTTATGTTTTTAACTTTACAAATAAATTGAGTAGACTTTTTGCAGTAAGTAATGAAGAATTACATGGCAATGCAGAAATGGTTGGATCCTTTAAAGTTCATTTACAGACTAACATTTGGGTTTATTTTAAAAGTATAAAAATTTTGTGAAGACAGCATAGGTTTTTTGGATGCTAGACTCCACTGAAATGCACTTTCAGATTTATCTTTTTTTTTGTTTGGGAATCTCCCAGATTATTAGTGATTGTTAACATTTTAAATGGAGTGGATACACAGAACCCATAAAAGGAGAGCTCTGCTTCAATATTTTATGAAGCTCACAAAAGTGTTTCCTCGCTCCCACAGATTTTAGTAAGTCCATATGAGGGGTTGTGAGAATGAGTACTGAGTGGAGGAGTTATACCTGGTTGGGATTTGGGGATAGCGAATAGAGGATGGGGAAATTTATTCACAGTGAAAAAGTATCCAAAGCTTAATATACATAAAAAAACCTTGCTTTTCTTTGTCCTTTTCCATACCTCCCAGCCCCCTGAACTTCAACCCTTTCATGCCTCTCGTATCCCTTCCTGTTCTCTGCATTCTTCCCATGTCCCACCAGTCTTCTGCTCCCCTCCTCCCCTGAATCCAATTCCCCACCCCACTACACAAGACAAGAAAAGCCAAATAGCAAACAAGAGATGGAACGGGGTGGAGGAACAAACTGAACAGTCCTTAAATTACAATAGGTCTCTTCCAAATACTATAGTAAAATGCTCAGTTCTTCCAGTCTCAAGAGGAACTGCAGCTTTCTGACCTTGATCCTCTGCTAGATTGAGGGAGGGAGGGAGAGAGTGAAGACGTGTAAACGTCTTCCTCTCCTCAATATATTTCTTCCAGTCTTCCTGTGTTATCTCCCTCTAGACCCATGCTAAAGAGAAACTGATTGATTTTCATTGGGTGGTAACCGTTAAAACATTGTTTTGCAATTAAAGTACAGCCTTTACACTAAATTTGCTGCTGCTTCTTAATAACCAGGATATACTACATTTATACACATATAAGTATATAGCTTAACCCACATTTACTCCGATTAATTTTCGCTTTTTTATTATGTTAGAAAATGGAGAATGATGCATTTCTTATTTACTAAATGGTTAACTTTTTACTTGCGTTGTGTGTCAAGCTCTTTTGATAGAAATTAAAATTCAATTAAAATGCACATAGCATTTTATTAAATTATGCAGCCTTAAATGTGCTGGATTCATAAGAAAAACAGAATGGATCAAAACTGAATTAGTAATACTTTAGCTATAGTTGCTGATTTAAGATGACTGTTTCTGGTCACCATGTCCTTCAAGATTTTAGAACTAACAGATCTCATCCTTTCACACTTAGTTTCTATTAATAAATTGGAAAGGAAAAGCAAGCTTTCCTGCTTTTTCAACACCCAGTTAGTTGGTTTCTGAATGAACCAGTCACTGAACTGAATTAGCTGAATATTTTCTTCATTTCAGTTTATTCTCTCTATCTGCAAGAGAGGGCTACTGATGTTGAAAAGCTAGTGTGGAACTTCAGTAAATCCCCTTTTCCAGTGCTTAACCAGTGATTTTCACCAGTTCAGGGACATGACTTTCTTTAAAGCTTGGTAACAAGCATGTTCTGTTTAGTGTGTGTGTGTGTGTGTGTGTGTGTGTGTGTGTGTGTATATATGTGTTATATTATTATATATATACACATATATACACACACACACAAATTTGTATTGAATTGAAATGATTTGAACCGATAGTAAGGTTAGGCCTTGACATAGGTTGTCATAATTTCAAATACAGGTTTAAATAAAATTTTAAAAATCCATTAAAAACAATAATTGATTTTTATCCAACCTGTGTACTTCCCCATAACTTTTAGGGTTATCCTTCACAGAAATGTTAGTTGTCATATGGTTCCCTTTCTCCCTATGAATATGTTAATACTGCACACTGATTACACATCCATCCAAGTATTCAGATTACATATTAATTGTCTTGGGATTTATTTATTTTTTTTACGTTAAGCAGCTGGACTCATTGCAGCAATCTCTCTAAAATGTTAGAGATTTTGGTAAAGAATTTTGCCACAGCGTGGCTCTGGATAAGAAGATGATGTGCAATTGTGGTTGGACCCGTATAGAACAGAAAGTTCTGATTGTTTCAGAGCTTGTAAATAGTCCAAAATAGTGGAAACAGAAGCTTCCAAGGAAGACAGGTGATGCTGTACTATCCAAATAGAAAATCTTTTCCATTTTGCTGCATAAAAAGTTAGAAGAACTTTGCTATGTACCAAGATGTTCTGGACTTCAGCTAAAGAGGTTCTTTTGGTGGTATTTAATAAGCCAGAATCCAGGCTGTCAGATGTAAAGATTCTGGATTTGGGCATTAGACTTCAGTTTTGTGAAACTATGTCAAAGAGATCAAGTAATGTGATAGGACACTGAGCTGACAGATTTACCAGGTCTGTTTACCAGAACAGCTGGGCCAATCTAGGTCAATCACTTAGGATGAATCTTGTCTGAGTTTCCTTTGGACCCATGGTATTAAGGTGATTGGCAGTAGGCATACATCAGTTGCAGTATTCACAAGATGAGGAAGGCATCCAATACTCCCTCCCCTCCAGTACAGAATATAGGGCATTCCTTGTTCTGCACTGTGGAACGTAGGTCTATTTATGGACACAGACAACCTTCCAAAATATGTTCCACAGGATTGAGTCTTTTATAGTCCACTCATGGCTGTCTGAGAATTGTCTGCTGAACTGATGATCAGTGATGGCATTTTGCAAGCCCAGAAGATGCAGCGCCACTGGTGCGATATGACAAATACAGCAATCCCAGAGGTTACAGCTTCTTGGCAAAGCGGAGGTGACCATATACCTCTCTCCCAGTTATCACCACGCATGGCTCGTGTATTGTCTCAGTCATCATTTGGATCATAGATCCTTGTAACATGGGTAGAAATGCCACGCTGGACATGGCTCTAGGTTCCAGGACATTTATGTTGATCATCTTGTTAGAATACCTTTTGCTACACCATTGCCTATTTCACAGATGAAGCAGATCCTTCCATTAATCTAAGGAGGAGAGGACTTCTTCTGGGAGCTTCACTTTCATGCCCATGTGGTGACTGCTTGGTAGATATACTGATTTCAACCATCCTTACATGAAGCACATGTGAAGTCTGGCATACCAAGTGAGACAGGTGCAACAGACCATGTGACACAGGAACCTGAGATATGCTCTTATGGACATCATTAGGTTAACATGCTGATGATCAAGGACTCTCACTTGGTCTGGTACCTCTCCTGTGATGGACAGATTTGAGGTCAGCAAGATCTTAACACATTTCCTATTAATTCTATAATCTGAATCAGTAAAAGTGTGGATTATTTTCCTGTTGATCTTGATCCCCAGCATAGTGAAGAGCTGTTTGGTTCACGACTCTCAACCTTCTGGACACAGATCAATTCACTGAATCAATCTTGAGGATCTAATGAAGGATAATTGAGGCCAGAGTTACCACCCTGAACCTGAAATAATAGATCTATCTTCTGAGACATCTCTAGTCTAGAACAGGAGACCAGCTATCTTTCTTCTTTGGGATTATGAAGTAATGGGATAGTATCCCTTACATCTGATGAGAGGGATTCCTGAAAAAGGAATGGGGAAGGAGGGTAGAGGAGGGAGTGATCAAAATTGGACAGAATACCCTTAGTTTCAAGGACGAATTTGTCTGAGGGATCTGAATCCAGGTCTTCCAAAAATAAAAAGGTAGCTGCCAAGAGAGCAGGAGAAAGGAGTACACATCCTGAAACTGTTCTGATCAGATCTTGAAGGTTTCTCAAACTTGCTGACAGGAGGAAAACACAAGGCATACAGCAGGAGAAGGAAAAGGCAGCTCAGGATCTCTCGCACTGGAACTTCAGTTTCTTCCTTGGAGGGGTTCCAACATTCTCTGCAGATCGCAGTAATTAGTTGAGGCCTCTGGTCTGGTGAAACCTTGGGCTCTGGTCTGTTTCCTCATTGGGGCTGGTATGAATATGATGAGGGTGGATAGTGGTGTTCAACTCCTTCAACAAATGCAGTTCACAGTCTTCAGTTGTTGTTTAGACCTTCTTGCACATTCCCTAAGACTGGAGTCATGAAGCCCTGCACTGTTCCCTCTAAGCTGTGCACTTGCACACAGATCTTAAACTCTGTGCACACGGTGAAACACCGTGCACACAAAAATTTGCACAGAAGCATAAAAATGTGTACAGAATACATTTTTTGCGCACACGGCCTGTCCAAAATTAGAGGGAACATTGCCCTACATCCTAGGTGACAGTCATACAAGGGCATGATAATTTGAAATACGCATTTGAAGACTTGCAGATTGGCCAAAAAAAAAAAAAAATCTACTAAATTAACTTTAAGGTCCTTCTTCCTTTGTGTCATCAGAAATGACCAGGCAGTAGAGAAGCAAATGCAAGGGCAGAGGGAAAGGAACAGAACATACGTGAAGAAGAGATAAACTGAAGAGCAAAAGGAGATTTTGAAAGAAGTAAATTGCACCAAGACAAACATTAATATTAAAGATAAAAGAATGTGTATTTTTTTCTAACCTCTCCATATACACAAGTGCTGTAGTTGTGACAAGGATGTTATTTGCTTGTGAATGGATAGCAAAGTGCTCCATGAGACTCTCTCAATAACAGAGTCCATATTAGAAAATAAATGTAAAACCCTAGTTAAGGCAATGCACATAATTAACAAGATTATTTTGATGTTAAGATCAGTTTGAGTATTCTATACATTTTCTTCTCAACAAGACCTTTGTTTCAGAATCTCTTAACAAGCACTAAACAGTTTTGTTACTGAGGTATTGCAGAATTGTAGCTCATCAGAGAGCCAACTAGAGGCAGCTTAGTCTATAGCAGAGGTGACTGAACTGCTTTTGGCATACGCAACACACAGCTAATTACAAATTGCAGCTTTAGGCTGCAACTGTCCCAAGACTACCACTATGCATTCCAGACACACTGTAAAACCACAATCTCAGACTTGCCTGCCTACTTTAGCTCTTTTCCCATATTCCCTTTTGACACAGGATACTTATCTACCTCAGCACTAGGCTGTCTCTTGTTCCAACTATTAACTCATGGTGGCAAGAGGAACAAATACAAATCAAAGAAATAGCTACTGTTCTGTAGGAACATTTCTACAAATGCAGTATTTCATCAGTATTGTGTCACCAAGAACTCTGGCCACCCATCACCCACTAGAAACGAACGTCTCCAGGAAAACTGATACCACTCGTTAAAATTAAGAGAAGAGACTTCTCCCTTTCCCAACATCCACCTTATAGTACTAGAAGTGAGGTTTTTATTTTGTTTGGAAACAATAATTTACACACAATATTGAAATACAAAATGTGTTAAAACAAATTTATCTTTCCCACACTACCACTACTGCTATGATCAAAACTGATGTGAAAGGGGTCAGATAGGGTCAGATTTTTATAACTCTGGTCTAAGACTGCTTGTGTGTCCAGAATTTAGGTCATTTAATACCCAAGTACCTGATCTGCAGACATAAAATGGTACTTTGATATCCAAATGTCAAGCAATTAAGCCTGCTACATTGTGGAAACCTAGTTATGGCCAAGTTGAAAAATCTGTCTTTTAATCTGTATTCCAGAAGAGCAAGAAAATTAAAATAAAAAGTACAGATTTATATTCATATTGTCTTGGGCTAAACTGAAAGGGAAAGTATGTATGGTCAGCACACATTAAAAAGAGTTGTAAAGCTATGATTCTAGTATTTACAATGTAAATATACAGCAAAACCCAGCAATCAGAGTACTTTCTGCAAACTATAACCAAGACTGAATAAATGTAGTAATAGTGATTGAGTCTATAGGTATCTACTTCTTATATTTATAGTTAAGAGAAGAGTCTATAACCTGAAATATTAACTTTTTATTTGTTTTTTAAAAACAGATTCACCTTCCAAAGCCATGATAATCAAGCATGCCTTATAGTGAAACCATTTTGCTCTCCACAATGTTATCTGTTTTCTTGATGTTACAATTAAATATTTATATTTCAGTAAGCCCAAGATGTCCCAGTCATCATCATCATGGCCCCCTCTGTTCTGGACACTGAGCAATCACACAAGACAACAAGATCCGCACCCCAATGAGCTTACAATCTAAGGGAGGAATCCTATAAGTTGCTCTGTTCAGACGAGCCCGTATACTAACACAGACGCACTCTGAACTCAGCAGGGCTCTGCCCATATGAAGAAGTTTGCATAATCAGGACTAGAGGTGGTCAAAAAAACATTGTTTTCCATGAAAACTTCTGAACAAAACAGATTTGTAATGTTGAAAAATTTTCATTGAAATTTTTTCCATTTTTCTTTGACAAACGAAAAATGTGTTTCATTTTTTTGTTCCTGACCGAGGATTCAAATTCAAATGTGGGTGTCTCTGGATATCCCAGGTGAGTGTCCAAACCACTGGGTAAAAGGTTAAAGGGAAGGGGGATGGAAAAGTGAGGGCACCACTTAAGACAGCTTTTTTGGAACCATTTCCTTTGTTTTTACTAAAAACATTCCAAACAAAATGTTTTGTTATTTTATTTATTTTTATATGCATGTGGAACTGCCAGCAAAATTAGGGGAAAAAAGGTTATTTACCCATTTCTACTCATAACGATTTTTTTTGATTCACTGGATTAAAGGAAACCCCTACCCCCAGAATTTCCAAGAAAATACAAATTTTCCATGAAAACGTGTTTCCTTCAAAAAGCCATTTTTCATTCAGAAAATTTGATGAAAAGTTTTAACCAGATCTCAAAGTCCTTGAGCCCTGGCTCCAGCTTGAACCCAGAAGTCTAAACTGCAGTGAAATAGCCCTGCAACCTGATCCCCACAAGTCCAAGTCCGCTGGCATGGGCCAATCATGAGTTTTCAATTGGAGTATAGATACATCTGTAGAAACACCAGACATTTTGCACTTGCCATATAAAATTACAGAAACTTTTTAACATTTGAAGAAAGAACTTCTTAGAAATTATATAGGATTTCAATGCCATGTTGTATACTTTTAATAATCAAATTAGGCCTCTTCAACTTTCTATCTTGATAGTATAGTTAAAATGAAACTACTTTCGGCATTTTTGATGACAGGGCTCAAGAAGTCTAAAGAAGCAAAATGGAAACAAGGATTTTAGTTTAATTTTAACTGGGTAACACTGAATGATACCTTTTCCCCTTCCCAACCACAGCTTCTGAAAACAAGGGAGAGCAATTTTTGAAGTCTAAAGCAGTGAGGAAAACTCAATACACTCAAAAATTCTATACATTTGTATTTTATAAATATGAAAACATGAGTTTATGGAAATTTCCTTCTATGCTTTCACTCATCACCATCTCACGTATCACACTGCATATTAACTCATCTTGGCATTCATCCAATCACCATATCTAGATTTGGAGTAGATCCCACCTTGTTATTGAAGCAAAGAGTCATTCTCAATAACAGTAAAACAACTGTTATCTTGGATCAGAGTGCAGGCCGATTTCTATATTTTGGAACTTCAGTAGTAGCTTACAGATGTGAGGAAACTGTAGCCTTTCAAGATTTAGAAGAGACTAAAGAGTTAAACATTCTCCGAACTTTATAGGCACAATTACATTCCCTCTCCATTACATTCTTATGTATTAAGTTTTTGAAGTAGAGCAGGAGGCTTGCTTTATGTATTCTATAGTTAAAACCATTTCCTTCAGTTTCAGATTGTATTTTCAATAAAGTGACAAGAAAGCAACTAATTTAATGGTAAATAATTTGATATCAATAGCTACCCATTTTATTACTAAAGTAAATACATATATGTACATGAATATATATGCTCAACACAACAGCTTTAGTGTTCTAGTCACTCAAAAATTCAATATTCTGGTGGTAAGCAATTAAGTAATTCTTACCTTCAGAATTATTCTTATATCTTCTTTGTTACAATGTCCAGCTATTTGAGTTACTCTGTATTCTAACCACTGCTGAACTATTGCTTTCTCTTCTGCAGTACTTCCAAGTAGCTGTTCTTTCTTAGCTTGTTTGACTAGATGGGTGGCTATAGTAGTCAATCCTGTTAAACTGGGACCGTTGTTTGTTTGAAGAACCGGAATCTAGAAGAAAACAAATACCATGTAAGTTTGTTATGTTCAAAGGTTAGCCTTTGTTAAACAATCTCGCTATATGGTATCCCAGTATGTTCACTTTATTCTGAAACCTTTTGTTTTAATTAGGCAATTAAATATATTAATGCTAAGAATACTTCACATGAAAAATATTTAAATCTATTCTTAATCCTTGGGTTGATTTTTTTCAGTTTCCACTGCAGGAAAAAGAAGAAGATACACAGGCAAGACAGAACATATACAGAGGATATTTCTAGTTCAGTAACACCAACCCATGCCAAAATCAGTGACAGCATCAGAATAAGAACCATCATCTACAAGAAATCTTCACAGGTAGCCTTGATACATATTTCCAAGTGTAAAAATAAAACTTCAGACTATAAAATCAGCAAATATTCAGTTTTTCTGGACAGCCACAAATAAATCATGTGTTAGACTTTTTCAGTGCTTATTCTAAATAACTGCTCAACGGTTGTGAAAGTTATGATTTTATACACAGTTAGGTGTAGGGACATAACTCAGAGCTTGGCTACACTTGCAGATGTAGAGTGCTTTGAGTTAAACCAGCCTTCGGAGACTGTACCAGTGAAAGCACTCCAGTCCATCCACACTGACAGCTGCAAGCGCACTGGCGTGGCCACATTACCGGCACTTGAAGCAGCATTGGGAGTGGTGCATTATGAGCAGCTATCCCACAGAGCACCTCTTCCCATTTTGGCGCTGTAGCTTGTGGGAAGGGTGACATGGGGCACTCTGGATCCTGTCTCAATGCCCTGTGATGCATCACTTCGCAGCAATCCCTGTGTTTCTGTCTACACTTGATGCCATCTTTCAACAGTTTCTGTGCAGCATGTTCTGCCTTTTCTTTCAGTCAGCAGGAATGGAGCCCGAACTGCTGCAGAGCACGCTGATGAGTCTCGCCGGCACGTCTCATCTGGCAGTCAAGTTACTCCTTAAGATCCAAAATGACACTGAGGACGACTCCAATGATGATATCGAGTCGCGCAACACATATGCCACGAAATTGCTTGTCTTATTCAAAGACATGCTCTCCACTGTGGAACAACCGCTTTTGGGCTCGGGAAATAAGCACTGAGTGGTGGGACCACATTGTCATGCAAGTCTGGGATGACGGGCAGCAGCTGCAGAATTTTCGGATGAGAAAAGCCACTTTCATGGGACTGTGTACTGAACTCACCTCCACCCTGTGGTACAAGGACAGGAGATTGAGAGCTGCCCTGCTGGTGGAGAAGCGAGTGGCTATTGCAGTCTGGAAGCTGGCAACCCCAGACAGCTACCAATTGGCCATTAACCAGTTTAGAGTGGGAAAGTTGACTGTTGGAATTGTGTTGATGCAAGTTTACAGGGCCATTAATCACGTCCTGCTCAGAAGAACCATGACACCGGCTAACGTGCATGACATTGTGGCTGGCTTTGAACAAATGGATTTCCCTAACTGTAGAGGGGCGATAGATGGGATGCATATTCCTGTTCTGGCACCAGACCACCTAGCCTCCAAGTGTGTTAACTGAAAGGGGTATTTCTCCATGGTTCTCCAGGCACTTCTCGATCACCATGGGCGTTTCATTGACATTAACGCAGGCTGGCCCGGAAGGGTGTATGATGCACGCATCTTTTGAAACACTGGCCTGTTCATGAAGCTGCAAGCTGGGACTTTTTTTCCCCCCAGACCAGAGGATCACCGTAAGGAAAGTTGAAATACCCGTTGTGATCCTTGGAGACCCGGCTTGCCCTTTAACGCCGTGGCTCACGAAACCCTACACAGAGAGCCTGAACAGCAGCCAGGAACGATTCAACTACATGCTGAGCCAGTGCTGAATGACTGTGCAGTGTGCTTTTGGCCATTTGAAGGGCCGCTGGTGGTCTCTTTATGGGAAGCTGGACTTGACCGAAGACAGCATCCCCACAGTTATATCCGCTTGCTATACCCTCCATATTTCTGAAGGGAAGGGTGAAAGCTTCACTCAGACATGGGCCTCGGAGGTTCAACATCTGGAGGCTGAATTTGCACAGCCAGAGAGCAGGCCTATTAGAAGGGGCCAGCATGGGGCTGCAATGATTAAGGATGCCTTGAGGGATCAATTTGAGGTTAAAAGCCTCCAGTAATGTCTGGTGCTCTGCACAGGAGTTAAGTGTAGTGCCCTGTGTTTGGTACACTGACTTGCAGTGATTGTGGCTTTCCTGGGCTAAGGTATATTTTGCTTTATGCACTAATAAAGTAAAAAAAATCCATTTATTGAAAAAAAACAAAGTAACACAGAAATACCAAAAAGGGCAGGGGGTGGGGACGGGACCGGTTTACTCATAGACTTGAGTATGCCCTGATTTCATACTGTGGAATCCTATCTGGAGTGCCGTGCACTGAGTGCTGCACTTCAGGATGGCTATAAGACAAGTTGTGTCTGTCACGGAAGTCACGGATTTTGTGGCTTTTTGCAATGTCAGTAGCGGCCAGCATGCCTGACTTTGGGGCCATCCAAACAGCTGACTCCGGGGCATCAGGGCAGCCACACCTGCTGCTGCTAGAGCAGCTCTGCAACCAGCCATACCAGCTGCCGCTGGGGGGTGGTATGCAGGTGGCCAGTGGCCCAGGGACCCCCCCCAGCAGCAGCCCCCCATGGGGTACCCTCCCTAATATCCTGCCCTCCCACCCCAATTTAGGTCAAGGGTATTCACAGTATAAGTCATAGACAGGTCACAGGGCTGTGAATTTTTGCTTATTGCCCGTGACCTATGACTTTTACTAAAAATACCCATAACTAAATCATAGCCTTAATTATTGTTCCTTTCAGATGGCCCCATGCAATGTTCTCCTTCCAAATGAGCTTTCCACAGTTATGGACTATTTTTATACTTCAACATTAAGGGGGTGGGGGAGTAGCTGTTGCATTTTAGGCCTTGTCTGCAAATGGGTCTTTGCATAGATTTAATTATTTTACAAAAATACTTAAATTTGTCTACTCTAGTGATTGTACAAAGTTATAACAGTAAAAATGTCTTATTTATAAGAGCTATACCAACACCAGCATACTGCATCCACAATAGGGGCTTATACTGCTTGAACCACTACATCAGTTTCAATATAGATAACATGTTGCAAAGACATCCTGTGGACAAACTTCTGTCAACCTTGGGAGCTGCTGCAAGGCTACTTATTGCATCAGCCAGGAGGAACAGAGAGGTCTCTGGAGGGGGAGTGGTTTCTGAGCTACGTAACTTTTGGAGTCGAACAGTGCATGCTACTGTACAGCCCACATGTAGATTTGATACTGCTTTTCATTTACTAAGCCTATGCAGTGGTGTTGTAGCAGGGTTGGTCCCAGGATATGGAAGAGAAAAGGTGGGCAAGGTAACGTTATTTGACCAACTTCTGCTAGTGAAAGAGACAAGCTTTCGAGTGCCACAGAGCTTTTATTCGGGTGTGCAAGTCGACCCAATAAATAAATGCATCCAACACTGCGGCAAGGTCGGTTCCCTTTGGCGCCCACAGCTGGGGGTGTGTCTCTGGGCACCTCACCCGACCCACAGGCACCGTGGCCCTAACGCAAAGCCTAGCCCAGGGGGCCCTTTGGCGAGAACCAGCCTGAGCGAGCCCAGAGGGCTGCGTCGCATCAGACCCGGCCAGAATCTAATCGCAGCTGCGGGAAGGTCCTGCCTGCGCGCTCAGCCCTGGAGGTGCTGCCCGGGGAAGCCTCCTGCGCCTCCCCCGGCGCCCCTTTGGGGGGAGGGGAGGCTGCAGAAACTCACCGCCTCTAACTGGGGACTCAACCTGCCAGTGACGGGAGTTGGGGGGGAGGGGTAACGCCGGGGCCGCACCGCGTAAAGCGCGCCGAAGGGAGAGAGGGACGAGCGCGAGGAGACAGGGGCGCGAGGGGAGCCCGTTTGTTGCGCGCGCACAAGCCCCAGTCGGTCCCCAGGTCTCCCCTTGCATCCTTCACCTTGCGCTCCTCCCGGGCGCCGTACTTGTTCCCTTCCTTCAGACCCAGGAGCTTCTCTAACAACATCAGCTCCTCCGGCCCGGGCCCCGCCGCAGCTGCCATCTTTGGAGAGAACCGGCCCGGGAGAGGAAGAGGATGACGATGAGGATGAGGAAGAATGACGAGTCGCTCAAAACTAACAAACTCCAGCACGATTGGACAGAGAGGCCGCACCTGCTCCACCCTCTAAGTAACGTCTCCATCCATTGGAGGAGAATGGGGAGGGGGCAGATACAGGGACTAATCTGCGCCTGCGTCGAGAGGAATGTGGCTTAATAATGATATGCACAGTAGAAAGGGAAGGGGTCACGTCTCAGGGGGAAGGAAACGGGTGAAGCGCATGCGCAACGGAGAGCCCTCGGACGAGTACATTCCATGAAGCTTGATTTACGCGTGCGCAAAGTGAAGGGGGTGGGGTGGGGAAGAGTCTAGTATGTTAATAAGGTCTGTGATGTAGCCAATGGCTGGGGAGCTAATTCTGCTGTCCGCCCCCGAGAGACTGGCAGCGTGACAGACAAGGCTGCCCATAGGCTGAGCCGCTCCCGGCCAAGTGCCCCTGTCGCAGTCCAGCCGCTGCTAGCGCAGAGGCAGGGGAGGAAGCGCGGTGAGGGGTAGACATTCAGCCTCCTGGTGCTGGCTGAGTGCGAAGCTCACCTCAGCCATGACCAGGGACCCGTGACTGCCGTCTCCGGCATTCGTGTAAAAGAGTGGCTCATTGAGGCTGAAATTCCTGCTATGATTTGCACATTGTCAATTTTGCTTAAAGTGTTAGTGTAATTTATTGCCTATTTCATGGGTTTAAAATTAGGGGTTGATGCATAGTTTATAGGCAATTGTAAGGGGCTCTCATACAGTGTTGATGGCAGAAGATGAGTCAATACTATTTTAGGCTCTCTGCGGCCATTGACAGATAAATTGTAGAACCAGCCAGTCTTTGAATTCCAAAATTTAGACTTGGGGACTATTGAGTTGTCATCATGGTATTATTCATAACAAGATTAGGGGAGTAACAGGAGTTATACATGCCTATGGAATTATAGTACCTATACACACCTATGAAGAATCACGTACACTCCTCTTGACTAGATTGTAATTTTACAATCTACCCAGATTAAGGGGGTAGCACAGCCATGAAATGACCAGCGATTCAAAGTCACTGTTCTTCCCTTGTTCTGGAGAGAGGAGAAAATTGTTTCACACCTTTTCACGGAGCATCTTACTTTGCCCGAACGCCTGGCCAGTTACTGTGCCTGGTGAGTTTGGAGGCTAAGGGGCAGACAGTGACCTAGGGATTTGCCTACTCCCTGCGCAATCCGTCCATTTGTTCACAAGGAGAATATTGGACAAGTGAGTCTTCCATTTGCTCTTCCATTCACTGCTTGAGTCATGTTCTAAGTAGGGCTGAGGAGCATAGCCCAGTAAAGGCTGTGACAGTTTGACCCTATGTGTGCAAAGCAAGAGATAAGATTTATTGGTTTGAATTATTGATTTCTAATGATTTAGGTAAAAAGGCAAAGAAAAAAGTAGATAACTGAACTATATTGTTCTACATAGGGGTCATAGTTCTAAAATTTGTTTGGGCCACATTCTGCCTCCTTGCCTTGAATAGTAACTTATTGTATATGTAGTCTTATTTGGTCAACTCTAAAAATAATATAACACTGTTTGAACTCCTGACCCTTCTGAAGTCAATGAAAACACTCCTACTGATCCATTGTGACTAAGGATGCAGAATCTGAACTTTTATTTTTAAAGTAGGTGGAATAATATAAAAGGAATGCAACTGGTATAAGAACTCATTCTCAGTGCTGTGCTTGTTCCACTAGACCACACTGATCTCTGACTGCATCAGTTAAACATTCATCTTGCTCATTAGAGGTCCACTGGCCTATGTATGCACTATCTTGTTTTCTTGGTTGTATTTGTTATCATTGAGAAATACCAGAAGTTTTAACTAGAAAACATATTACTAAATTCATATATAGTATTCCTCCACTCTCATACTTTTATAAAAAATCAGAGAAATAAAAAGGAGAAAAACTTTGTAAATAGTTGAACATGTAGTTTGCCTTCAATATTATTATGAACACTAGAAACCTGGTAACTTCAAAGTAACTCAGTCCAAGAATGCATACTGTATAGTGTATTTTAATTACATGCTGCCCTTTTAAGTAAAATGCTATAATGTTGTCTTGAATTTTTCTCATGCATCATAAATATAATATTTCTCAGTTTTGATGTTACACTTGTAAAGTATAGTCCTCAGGCTACATGAAAAGAATTATCAAACTTTTTCACTGTTACTGAATTGCTTTTTAAATTTGTTAAAATAATATTTTATTTAATCCACTATCAGCTATCTACCTTGAAGTCTGCAATGGATGAGAGCTCGGCCTATAAAATCATAAATGTTGAAGATTGGTAATCTAAAGAGTGTTTTCTATCTAGCTACCTGCCAGACCAGTGTATAGGCCTACACATGGGATGAATCATGTATCAACCTGATACTATACTTTTAGTCAAAAGATGTAGCAATCCTATAGGACCC
Source organism: Dermatemys mawii (assembly GCA_007922305.1). Classification (NCBI taxonomy): domain Eukaryota; kingdom Metazoa; phylum Chordata; order Testudines; family Dermatemydidae; genus Dermatemys; species Dermatemys mawii. The sequence continues at coordinate 24,147,885 of ML677334.1, forward strand.
TGTTTATAGGAATTAAGATGTCCTTCCATACTGATACATAACTTCCATTCACTTCTCCGGAGAAACGTGTCTGGCAAGCATCATTATAGTTCTAAGGCATATGTTGACAAAAGGCAATGTTCAGATTGTTTTTATAAAATTGTACTTTAGTTTGAAAAATTGTTCTACCTTGGCAGTGTTTTTAACTGTAAACCTTTAAGCTCTTCAATGTTGGTTTCTGCTGTAGTTTTGGTGTGCCAATATTTTACTAGCATTTCAATGCAGTGTCAGTAAATTACATGAGTAAATTACATTTGTGTAGAGTTTGTTAAATTGAAGCACAGCAGTTAAATATTGCATCCCTGTATATTTTGAAAGTCATTTGTTCGAGATGCTTCAAATATATAGGAAAAAATGATATTTGTGACTCTCCATGAGCTGAAAAATAAACAATATAGTAATAGAGATGTACCTATATGTTACATAAGTTGTATTATAAGTTTATAGTTCAGATGTTTTGGATCTTTTATGATTAAAGGCATATAAACATGCAATATTAATAAATATTGCACACTATATCTGTCTGTAACAGTTATAAAATGTGGGCTTCCCATTTCACCCAGATGAAAAGATTTGTAATAGTTGTTTCTAATCTTTGTTTTGATTTTCATTTCTTCCCCTCCTGCCCCGCATTTAAATCCTTTCAAGTGTTTGGAAGAGGAGACTTTACAGATTGTTTAGAGTTTTTGGGTATGTCTACACTACAAACTTATGTCGATTTTGTTAAGATCAATTTTGTAAAGCAGACTGTATAAAATTGATTTTGTGCATCCACACTAAACACAGTAAGTCGGCATTGTTCGTCCACACTACAGTGGGAAGCGTCGACATAGCGAGTGGTGCACTGTGGGTACCTATCCCACAGTTCCCGGAGTCCCAGCAGGCACCATTTCGAGTGGTGCACTGTGGGTAGCCATCCCACAGTTCCCAGAGTCCCAGCAGACGCCATTTTGAGCTTTCTCCGTTCCCAAACCCACCCACCCCACAGTGCCCCTCCTGCTGTGAAAGCAACTGCAAACAGTCATTTTGCGCGCTTTTACTGCCTGAGCTGACGCCATAGCAGTGGAAGCATGGAGCCTGCTCGGGTAACCACTGCAGTAATGGCCGTTGTGAATACTTCGTGCATTGTTGTGGACTTTATGCTGTATCGTATGCATAAGAATGCGATCAGGAGACAACTGCGCTATCAGGAGAGTGAAGACAGTGATGAGGACATCATGGACATGGACACTGACTCTTTTGACAGTAAGGGGCCCGACAACCTGGCAATTTTGGTGGCAATGGGGCAGGCTCATGCTCCGGAACGCCGAATCTGGGCCAGGGAAACAAGCACTGACTGGTGGGATGGCGTAGTGCTGTGGGTCTGGGATGACTCGCAGTGGCTCAGAAACTTTTGCCTGAGAAAGGCACGTTCATGGAACTTTGTGACTTGCTTTCCCCTGCCCTCCAGCGCGAGAATACCAAAATGAGAGCAGCCCTCACAGTTCAGAAGTGAGTGGCGATAGCCCTATGGAAGCTTGCAACACCAGACAGCTACCGGTCAGTCGCGAATCAATTCGGAGTGGGTAAATCTATAGTGGGAGCTGCTGTGACGCAAGTATCCAGGGCAATCATTGATCTGCTGCTATCCAGGGTTGTGTGTCTGGGAAACGTGCAGGCTATAGTAGATGGCTTTGCCGCGCTGGGATTCCCTAACTGTGGGGGGGCTATAGATGGCACTCATCCCTATCTTGGCACCAGACAATGAGGGCGCAGAGTACAGAAGCCGCAAGGGGTATTGTTCAATGGTCATGCAAGCACTGGTTGACCACAAGGGACGTTTCACCAACATATGCGTGGGATGGCAGGGAAAGGTTCATGACGCTCGTGTGTTCAGGAACTCCAGGCTGTATAGACAGCTGACGCAAGGGACTTTCTTCCCAGACCAGAAAATTACTGTGGGGGGTGTTGAAATGCCGATCGTTATCCTTGGAGACGCAGCCTACCCTTTAATGCCCTGGCTTATGAAGCCATACACAGGATCCCTGGACAAGAGTCAGGAGCTGTTCAACTATAGGCTGAGCAAGTGCAGAATGGTTGTGGAGTGCGCATTTGGCCGTCTGAAAGCCAGGTGGAGAATCCTACTTGCTCAGACCTCAGCGAAAGAAATGTGCTCATTGTTATTGCTGCTTGCTGTGTGCTCCACAATCTCTGTGAGAGCAAGGGTGAGACGTTTATGGCGGAGTGGAAGGCAGAGGCAAATGTCCTGTCCACTACTTACAAGCAGCCAGACACCAGGGCCAGTACAAGAGCGCACCAGGAAGCGCTGCTCCTCAGAGAAGCCTTGAAAAACAGTTTTGTGACTGGCCAAAATGCTGTTGAAAACTCGCTCCCTTGCTCTGCTCTGCGATAAGCCTCCTGCCATCCTTATTCCCTTCCCCCTCATTTGCGGAGTAAATAAAGTCCCTTTTTTAAAAAGCATGCATTCTTTAATGATTCTTCACAAACAAAGGGGAAGACTGGCAAGGTAGCCCAGAAGGGGTGGGTGAGGAGGAAAACCAGTCGGTGTGGTGGATGGGAGAAGGGGGGGACAAAGACACAGCACATTTTTATAACTTGTCTGATAAACTGAGCCGCATGCTGCTTGTGTTGTATTGTGGGGTAGAGTGGGTTGGTTCCCGGAGCCTCCCCCCCCCCGCGCGCGTTCTCACTCCGCATCTGGGTGGGGAGGCAATGGAACTTGGGGAGGAGGGGAGGTGGTTACACAGGGGCAATCTTTGGTCCTGATGAAGCTCCACCAGACACCGGAGCATATCACTCTGATCCTCCATTATCTGCAGCATTGCTTCCATCCTCCTTTCTTCCCGCTCCTGCCATCTCTCCTCCCGTGCTGCTACTGCTGCCCTAGATATGCTCTGGGACTCTAAAATTTTTTCTCTCCATGCTTTGTTTTGAGCTGCCTCACTGCGCGAGAAATTCATGAGCTCGGCAAACAAATCTTCTCTTGTGCACTTCCTTCTCCTCCTCATCTGCGCTAGCCTCTCCGAAGGGGCTGTTAGCGGGTGGGGGGGAGAGGAGGACCACGCTGGCTGTAGGAGGAAAGAAGGAAAAAGGTTATAAGATAGATACATTCTCCAGAACAATGGGAACAGTCTTTCACGATGAAACAAAGTATTCACAGAGTGCATATGCTTTCTGTACAAGGTCGCATTTTGCACCTTAAATTGAGTGCCTGTAGCTTTCCTGTACAGACATCACATCAGGCACTCTCTCTCCCAGGGCCAGGCAACAGAAACCACCATGCAGGTAAGCCACATTCTTTCGGTTTGAACCACACTCTTTACAACAATGCTCTCCTTTCCCACAGTAAACACCCCCACACCGCGTGGCTCCCTGCTCCTGCAACACAAGCAGCCCCCAGCCCAAGCTGCTGTTCTCATGGAGGTTTCTCTCCCCCGCCACAAACACACACATGCCCCCAACACAAGCAGCCCCCAGCGTTTTCTCTTCCAACCCCCTTACCCAGCTCTTTTGCGCTGGTTGGTCTCCTGTGCTGATGAGCTCTGCATGGTGCCTTGTGCTGAGGAGCTCTGCATGGTGAGTGTCCTGTGCAGGTGAGCTCGCCACGCTGGCCAAACAGGAAATGAAATTCAAATATTCCTGGGGCTTTTCCTGTCTACCTGGCCAGAGCAGCAAGTTGAGACTGCTGTCTAGAGCGGTCACAGAGCAGCAAGTTGAGACTGCTGTCCAGAGCAGTCACAATGGAGCACTATGGGACAGCTCCCGGAGGCCAGTAAAGTCTGCATGCGTCCACACTAAGCCACAGTCGACCCGGAGACGTCGATTTAAGCGTTACTCCCTTGGTTTTGGTGGAGTACAGAAATCGATTTTGAGGGCCCTTTAAATCAACTTAAATGGCTACTGTGTGTGGATGGGTGCAGGGTTATGTCGATTTAATGGCACTAAAGTCGACATTAACTTGTAGTGTAGACCAGGCCTTTATAATGATTTTCTCTTGACCTAAAGGCTGCTTGGCAATATTTGTAATTGTCTTTTCTCATGAACAGTTTTCCATCATTCCAGTAGGTGGAGCTTTGTGATTAAGTCTGCAAAAGAAACTTGACCCAAAGTAAAATAATTCACCACAGGGTGGGCGGGAGAAGAGGGATATGATGAAGTGCACTTTGCTTAGAGGTATCAATGTCCTGTATGCATGCTTGATACACAAAAATCTGTATCAAGACTCTCACTCTCAATGAAAATAACTTGAAAAAAATAGATCCTGTCAAATGGAACACTGCTCTAATCTGCTGTTATCATAGTCAAGTTTTAAATCTAAAATACCTGAGGTTATAAATTAAATGTCAAATATAATTAATTTGGCACTTGAAACATGAAGTGGATGACTGTCCTTTGCAGAAAGCCTGACAGCTTTATGTATGTCACATTGGTATCCGTTAAAATGAGCTTTACATGCCAGAAAATCCTAGTGTGTCATATTGCTGTTAGCTGTACCATAATTTTGTCAATGTAACTTTAAGTCTCAACATTGTTCTTGCATTAATTGTCTGAGGCTTCTGAAAAAATATTATAAATAGGTATTGTGTATCTAATCTATTGATCTATGCTAAATGCTGGTTTTATTATAAATAGAATGTGCAATGTGCTACTTATTGTATTACATTCTATCCTGCAAATACCTTCTGGTATGTGTCTGTATTTTATATATATTATACATATAAGACAAATCGTCTGCCCTGTGCTGAACCTGGACCCAGACCTATTGTAGTTACAGTTGGGATACAATCCTTCTACTATCTTCTGAACTCTGCAGTAACATCCACATCCCCTGCATTCTCTCTCTGCAGGGAGGTTTTTGTGGTAGATATATGTAATCTAAGATTGATTGACTCTACTCCTTCTCCAGCCCACCCTCCCTATGTGTCCCTCATAAACAGAATGGCCACAACGGACCCTGTGTGCATCCCATGCTTCCATCTTGCACAATGGAATTGCACTGGTTACACTGCTTATTTATTCATATATATCCATAGGGAAATGGAGGGGATAGGATTTGCCCTGTAGACATTTATCTTATATAGTAATGTTGAATATTGTTTATTGATTTTATTTCCAACTTTCCTAATCTAATCTTTATAATTAGTATAAAGAATGGCAGTTTCTCTGCACTTCTGACCAAATATTTATCAAGGAATCCTGTGAAAAAAATGTGATCATATAATTGAAGAGTATATCACACATTAAAGACTATATCATAAACAAGGAGGCTGAATTAAGCTTGCTTACTGGCAATGTTCTTTTAACTTTTTTGTGTTTAATACACGTACAGTGTGTGTGTGTGTATATATAAAATTGCATAACCCTACATATAGTTGGTTTCTATTTCTTTTGCTAGCTGCAACAGGTTTTGATTTCTTCTCTTCCATGCAGTGGGTTTTGGATTAGCAATTCCCCACATTTGAAAGGGTTTAATTGACAGCCAGGAGATTAAAAAGCCCAAAATTTTCTCTTCAGTGAAAATCTTGTAAACTAAATAAATGCATTTATGTAAATGTTTTATTGGTGCCCATACCTAAAGTACATAGAAGGTTCCTTTCGTAATTAAAAATAAAGATTTACACACTATAAACCTTTAAATTTGAAAGAAAAATAAAAGCTTTGCATACTAACTGCATAGCAACCATTCAGTAGCAACTATGGGACCCAAACCTAGATGAGCAACCAAAACTTTGATTAAAGAAATTGTGAGTTTTGGGTGCAAAAGAAATGCATGCATTTGCAGGGGATTTCCAGGCCTGTCCCTTTCAACACTGGCAGTACAGCTAGCCAGTAGTCATCTTGCTCTGCTTGTACATCCCTGTTCCTTCCATGGGATGGTGGAATTGGGAATAGAAAGCAAGGTGCAGAAGTTAGTGTTGCTCTGAACAGCACTTATTTTCATGGACTCTTCTGCTGGAAAATGTGGGTTCTCCGGAAGAGCATGCTGTCTAAACAGCTGTTCCACAGCACCATTCTCTTCCTGTCAGATGTGCCCCTTGCTTTTCTGTGGCACTGTAATATAGAAGGTCTTATGTGGGCTGGTGTGTATGTATCACAGAACAGTCATCTCTCTTCTCCTTCCCTGTGAATTCCATCTCTCCTCCATTCCACCAACTTTGCCTCTAATTTGCCTGCTCTGTACTGCATAGCAAAGAATATGCTTCGAGCCCCAAATCTATGTTAAGATTTAATGCTAAGTACTGTCAAAGCTATACGTTTCCAGGCAATAATCAGGTGAATTCAAAAATAACACTGAAGCTAAGATTAATAGTCTTTGTCTTTTTGCACTGCATTATAACAAGACTTAGTCTGAAGGTTGGGTGGGTTTTTTTGAGGCTGTTTGAATAGCCAGGAGTTGATTTTAGCCTACGAACATTTGAAGTGGCAATCCTCCCTCTCTACTGCCAATACCCTTACTCCCAAAGTGCAACCCCAGAAGCAGAACAAGTGAGATTTGTCACATTCCAGAGGAGGCTGATCTCATGTACACATATAGAGTCCAATTCAGCAAAGCACTGAAGCATGTGCTTCATTCTATTGGTGCTAGTGTGGCAGTAGGATGCTTTTGTCCCATCACCAAATCCACTAATGAAACCTCACTTCATAGGCCTGGTCTACACTTGGTGGGGGAAGGGCGGGGGGAGAATCAGTCTAAGTTATGCAACTTCAGCTATGTGAATAACTTAGCTGAAGTAGATGTACTTAGATCTACTCACTGTGGTGTCGGTGTCTACTCTGCCTGCACACCTCACAGCGGTGGAGTACAGGAGTTGATGGGAGACCGCTCGGGGGTTGATTTATCACATCTAGACTAGATGCAGTAAATCGACCCCCACTGCATTGATCGCTGCCTGCCAATTCGGCGGGTAGTATAGACATACCCTTATTTTCTCTCTCCCTTCTTCTGATACTGTTTCCATTGGAATGCATGGTGTTACATTTGGGCCCCAATTAGGCTGTGGCTCTGGTCTGAAGTTCAGCTGCAGAGCCAAACCTAGATAAGGGTTTGATAACTCCAAAAACTTGTCAGCTATTTTCAGGAGATTTAGGGTCAAAGCAGAGTTGGTTTTGGATGGAAGGGCCAGTTTACAACTTTTAAAAAAAAGTTAGGTTTATATTAAAAAAAAAATCTGATATCCTAACAAAGATAATGCGGTTGTTTCAGAAAGGAAAATTCAAAGTGTCAGACAATGATTGCATCTCTCATGAGGTAAAAGATGGATTTATGTTTAATGGACATTATCTGAATTTAGAAGACCTGTATTCTATCATCTTTTCAGCTCACACCCATAGATCAAATACACCATCCCTTACCGCTTTTTTGTCTTCCAGAATTAAAGATTTCATCAAAGGAAAAAACTCACTAAATTTTATTTGTTCAATGGGGTTCAGCAGTAAGGAAATGAGAAAAAGAGCTAAAGTTAGCCACAGAATGGACCAAGTCATAGCTGGTGTTAACTCCATTCCTGATTAACCCAACAAGTTGTTTGTCCCTTTAATTAGAGGGAAATAAATGCTAGATTCTTCCATCTAAGTTTTTGAAAACAAACACAATTATAACTTAATCACTGCCCGCAGGCTGTTGTTTGGGGTATGCAGTATTTGCATAATACAGACTCCTGTGATGAAAACATGAGGTTATTTTCAGCATGCATGCTCAGTAACATGTTACATTACCTGGGATTAATGCTATTCTTTGTTCTGTATAGCCCATGTTGTGCAGCAGATGCATTCTGAATATACACTAGATGGCAGGAAGCTCAGATGTATAAAACAAACTTGGCTGGATCATACTACAGCTTTCTCTTTTGATTCTAGAAAAGATCAACTGGTCTTCCATAAGACTTACACGGAAGCACTCTTCGATCACTATTAGACGTGTATGTAGTCAGCAGACAAGCAGATGATCTAGCCCTCTCCCCACAGGACACCAGGCCATGTTGTTTTCAAAAGGATTACTTTTGCCTTGTAGCCAACAAAGAGAAGATGCCCACTCAGTAGCATCTCGATCAGTAGCAGCTGTTGTTTGGAATGACGCTTGTGTTAGAGAAGCGAATGTGTTAAAGAAGTGCTGTCAGCACCTAAGGCAGATTCTGATGGCTCATCTTCACCACTAGACTCCTGTATTTGCCCCGCAGGAGATGATGGCAGCTTGTCGCAAAATTTTTGTAATGTAACATCTTTCCAATGCTCTGTGTTTGCCCCAGGATGAAAGATGCCCTCATGTTCCCCTTAAAGTGAGGGTCTGGTTATGTTGTCAGCAAACACAGTGGTGCTCATTCTGAAACACAGATTTTATCCTTGGATCTCTTGGGAATTGTAGTGACAAAGCCAAATTCAGTGCTTGTAGAAGATGGTGCAACTCCCATTTGGCCCCAGACACTGTCAGTATAACAGAAGTGGTTTCAGGGTTTGTATCAAATTCTTTTTTGGTGTCCTCAAGGAAAAGTGTATTTGAAGTAAGATTTTGCATCAGTCTTAGTCTACACTTAAGACACAGTTGAGTCTCAGAGGGCTCTAACTCAATACCAATTTTTAAAAAACCAACAACCTAGTTTCCTTCGTTATTTGTCCTATTTGACACGGTTTGATGTACACATGTATTGCTTTTATCTACTCAAGAAGCCTACTCACTGTAAAGTTTTAGCCTGCCACATTTGGGCTTCCTGTCAGAGCATATGTAGTAAATTGTTACATCTCTTCCAGCTTCAATTTTTAACTGTTGTAGCTTTTAGTCTATTTCTACAATACAATAAGAACCACATCTTAGTATAGTTCCTGGTTAGGAAGTGTCTATCCTAAATCAGAGGGGTAGCCGTGTTAGTCTGGAATTGCAGAAGTGACAAAGAGTCCTGTGGCACCTTAAAGACTAACTGAAATTTTTTCAGAGCATGAGCTTTCGTGGGCTAATACCCACTTCGTCGGATGCATGCAGTGGAAGTATCCAGGGGCAGGTATAAATAGGTAGGCAAGAACCAGGTGGGAGATAACAAGGTTAGTCCAATCAGGCTGAACCAGCTTGTTATCTCTAATCAGGGAGGGTGAGGTGTTCCTCTAGCAGCTGAACTGGAGGTGTGAATAGCGAGAGAAGAAAAGCTGCTTTTGTAGTTAGCTAGCCATTCAAAATCTCTATTCAGTCCCAAATTGATAGTGTCAAATTTGCAAATGAATTGCAGCTCTGCAGTCTCTCTTTGCAGTCTGGACTTGAAGTTTTTTTGCTGCAAAATGCTGACCTTTAAATCTTCTATGGTGTGTCCGGTGAGGTTGAAGTGCTCTCCTACAGGTTTTTGAATATTGCCATTCCTGATATCTGATTTGTGTCCATTTATCCTTTTTCGTAGGGACTGTCCAGTTTGGCCGATGTACATAGCAGAGGGACATTGCTGGCACATAATGGCGTATGTCGAGCAGAACGCAATGCTATCCACAGCCTCAGAAACAACCCTGACATCATAATCAAAGAGGCTGATAAAGGAGGTGCTGTTGTCATCATGGACAGGTCTGACTACCAAAAGGAGGCTACCAGACAACTCTCCAACACCAATTTCTACAGACCACTTCCCTCAGATCCCACTGAAGAATATACTAAGAAACTGCACCGTCTACTCAGGACACTCCCTACACTAACACAGGAACAAATTAACATACCCTTAGAACCCCGACCGGGGCTATTCTATCTTTTACCCAAGATCCACAAACCTGGAAATCCTGGACGCCCCATCATCTCGGGCATTGGCACTCTGACTGAAGGACTGTCTGGATATGTGGACACTGTACTCAGACCCTACGCCACCAGCACTCCCAGCTATCTCCGTGACACCACCGACTTCCTGAGAAAACTACAATGCATTGGTGACCTTCCAGAAAACACCATCCTAGCCACCATGGATGTAGAGGCTCTCTACACAAACATCCCACACAGAGATGGAATACAAGCTGTCAGGAATAGTATCCCTGATGATGCCACAGCACAAGTGGTTGCTGAGCTCTGTGACTTTATCCTCACACACAATTATTTCAAATTTGGTGACAATATATACCTCCAGACCAGTGGCACCGCTATGGGCACCCGCATGGCCCCACAGTATGCCAACATCTTTATGGCTGACCTGGAACAACGCTTCCTCAAATCTCGTTCACTCACGCCCCTCCTCTATCTATGCTACATTGATGACATTTTCATCATCTGGACCCATGGGAAAGAAACTCTGGAAGAATTCCACCATGACTTCAACAGCTTCCACCCCACCATCCGCCTCAGCCTGGACCAGTCTACACAGGAGGTCCACTTCCTGGACACCACGGTGCAAATTAATGACGGCCACATCAACACCACCCTATACCGAAAACCTACTGACAGCTATGCCTACCTTCATGCCACCAGCTTCCACCCCGGGCACACCACACGATCCATTGTCTACAGCCAAGCACTGAGGTACAATCGTATTTGCTCCAACCCCTCAGACAGAGACCAACACCTACAAGATCTCCACCAAGCTTTCTCAAAACTACAATACCCGCACAAGGAAATAAGGACACAGATCAACAGAGCCAGATGTGTACCCAGAAGCCTGCTGCTGCAAGACAAGCCCAAGAAAGAAAACAACAGAACACCACTGGCCATCACCTACAGTCCTCAGTTAAAGCCTCTCCAACGCATCATCAGTGATCTACAACCCATCCTGGACAACAACCCCTCACTTTCACAGGCCTTGGGAGGCAGGCCAGTCCTGGCCTACAGACAACCTGCTAACCTCAAGCATATTCTCACCAGCAACAGCACACCGCGCCATAACAACTCTAACTCAGGAACCAATCCATGCAATAAACCTCGATGCCAACTCTGCCCACACATCTACACCAGCAACACCATCACAGGACCAAACCAGATCAGCCACACCATCACTGGTTCATTCACCTGCACATCTACCAATGTAATATACGCCATTATGTGCCAGCAATGTCCCTCTGCTATGTACATCGGCCAAACTGGACAGTCCCTACGAAAAAGGATAAATGGACACAAATCAGATATCAGGAATGGCAATATTCAAAAACCTGTAGGAGAGCACTTCAACCTCACCGGACACACCATAGAAGATTTAAAGGTCAGCATTTTGCAGCAAAAAAACTTCAAGTCCAGACTGCAAAGAGAGACTGCAGAGCTGCAATTCATTTGCAAATTTGACACTATCAATTTGGGACTGAATAGAGATTTTGAATGGCTAGCTAACTACAAAAGCAGCTTTTCTTCTCTCGCTATTCACACCTCCAGTTCAGCTGCTAGAGGAACACCTCACCCTCCCTGATTAGAGATAACAAGCTGGTTCAGCCTGATTGGACTAACCTTGTTATCTCCCACCTGGTTCTTGCCTACCTATTTATACCTGCCCCTGGATACTTCCACTGCATGCATCCGACGAAGTGGGTATTAGCCCACGAAAGCTCATGCTCTGAAAAAATTTCAGTTAGTCTTTAAGGTGCCACAGGACTCTTTGTCACTTCTGTCTATCCTAAGGATTTTAGGGAATCTCCCAGAGTTAGTTAGTTTGTTTGTTTTTAACCACTGGGTCAGCTAACTCTGCTCAGGACAAGTCTATGCAATGTGGTGATGGGATTACCTAAGAATTGGTTATGCCGCAGCTTCCACCACTGCTACCAGCTGTTGAGCTGCACCAGCGGATAATTATATCTGCATGTCAACTTTGACTGTCTTATTCATTGGATTATCTAATGTGATGTTTGGGACTTCTGAGGGTTACTGTGGGAAAAATCCCACTTTGAATGAAATGACTAGAAATTAGAGAGATTAATCTCAATGTACAAATCATAAGTACCTTTGAATACAACAGCTGTGAGTATCTGACTGACTTACATTGACACTGCTGAGCACCACGTCTCTGTGCTGTACCACTATGATGCTGCACACCTTTGTGCATAACTAATTGCCAGCCCTGATACACAAAGGTAGTAGTTCTGGTGATAACCTGGAGAGAACCTTACAATGTTAGCCTGTGCTAGTTGGCCAGTCATGTGACATTGCTCTCAGGGGTTCCTCTGTTCAGAGGCCCATTTCGTAAAATGGCATTAGCTGAAATTTATCTAGGCAGGCATTATTTATACCACTTTGGATGAGATTCTGTATCATCACTAGCTGTTGCTGTAAATTGGCTTTGCTGCTCTCTTTATAGTCTCTTGGCTACTTACTTTCAGATGTGAAAGGCCTCATGACATAGCACTATTGCAGCTGCCTAGCTTTTAGAGAGCCCAGTAACTAAAACAGTAGGAAAGGAAAGATAGCATCCATCAATCTATGAAAAATCTTTTTCTACTGACATCACTGACACAATCCCAGTTTACTAGGTCAAGCCTGTCACAGGCTGCTCTCTACTCAACCCCCTTTGGGCAAGTCTGGGGATTAGTTCTGCCCAGTTCAGCACCCCCTTTCTTCTCTTTCATCAGTGCAGCTCTCCTCCAGCTCATGGAGTTGCAGTCCTGCTGCTCTGTAACTCAACCAGGTCACACTGAAAGACTCCACCCAAAGGGGAAATCAAAGTCCTTCTGCACAAGCACAAGCAGCATCATGCAGTCCTCACATCCACTGCCCTGACTATGTTACTTCTGCAGTGACTCCACCGTCTTCCCATTCACTGCTCCTAACAACAGCACACTGCAGTGGATGGTAGGGGAACCAGGCCCACACCCTGGGTTCCAGTCCATGGCCTTATAGCAAGCAGTTAAGGTGTGGAACTTCATCAGCCCTACTGCTCTCTTCCCTAGGCTATTTCCTACAGTACTTCTTTAAGCTTTTCCTTTATCAGCCTTCCTAGTCAGACCCCTCTCTCTCTTAGACCTCCTAGGTAAACCCTTTCTCATGGGTTCCTATCTCACTTTATCTCAGGCAGAGAGAATCACACACTGTTGCCAGACCCCTGGCTCTAAAGAAGCCACTGCCTGTTCCCTCACAGGTGAGCTTCCTTCTAACTAGCAACCTCCACTCAGCCTTACATCTCTCCTCTTTGCTGCTTAATTGGCTGATTGGGCCCACCTAGCCTAGTTCAACATCTTTCAGCCATCACACAGCCATTTATGAAATTTCTGTAAATATTTTCTGATATGACAGTGTCCACAAAACACTGGAACAAATTTAGTTTTTGCACCTAGATATTAATAAAACTTAGAAGACTTCCTTCACCCTACCCCCCAAAAATAGAAAAGTTAAGAGAAAAATAATCAATAAAGCTATGGCACGATAACTAAATGTGTGTGCGTATGTAAGCGGAGGAATGGTCCCGCTACTGTGGGGAACTTTCCTGACTTCTGCACTACCCCGGTGAAATGGGCTAGCAGAAGGATCTGAGTCCTCGCTCCCACTTCCTGTGCCCAAAGGCCTCCCTGCCCTCGAGGACTCCCCTTGCATTCTCCTGTCTGGCAGAGTCCTCATAACACCAACAAGGCTGGGCCCTGGATTCTGGGGGCGGGGAGGGGGGGCTTGACCCTCAACCGTGCTGTGGGCACCTAGGTCAGAGGCTAGAGTGTGCCTGCTCCAGGGTGCTCTCTCTCTGCACTGGATGCTTCCCTGACCCACTGATCATTACATACATACGATTTAAAGCAATACAGTTTATTTAATTGTTATTTAATTAACAATTAGTTTAGAAAGGAATAAGGTAAAATGGGAAAGATTAAAGGAAACACATCACCCTGCTCTGTAGCAGGGAACATCACAAACAGTGTCTCTTGAATGTCAGGGCAGTTTACAGTCTGTTCCTTGTAGGTCCCAAGCCCCTGCCCAGGCCTGTGCTGTGCTGCATGGTTGGACACTTGCTCTGGCAGTGGCCACACGCTCTCAGGCTCGAGGTGACAGGACCCTTCTACCCAGCATCACCCCTGCCCTGTTAGGGTTACGATCCCCCTCCAAGTCTGGGCTGCAGAACCTCTTGGCTGAGGCGCATCCTGTGCTGGGCCCACTGCCTCAGGGCCCCTCTCGCTCTCCCCAGCTGCTCACCACACCTGGCTCCAAACTGCTTCAGCCCCAGCTTCACCGCTCTCCCTCAGCTCCAGCTCCACCTCCACTCTGCCTCACCACTGTTGCTGCTGCTCTGCCTCCAGCTCCCTGGGCTGCTTTGCTGGCCCCTCTGGCTCTGGTTGCTAGAGCTCCGCTCCCAAGACAGGTCTGCTCCTATGTCTCTGCTCCCAGCCCTGACCTGCTTTGTAGGCTTCTTTTCTGGCCTCTCTGGCTCTGGTTGCTGCAGCTCTGCTCCCAGCACAGGGTCTGTCACTCTGGGACGCTTTTCTGGCCCCTCTGGATCTGGCACAGCTCTGCTCCTCAGCTCAACTTGGGCCCCTGCTCTCTCCTTAGCTCGGCCCCACTCTGTCTGACATGGGCAATTCCAGCTCACACAGAGGATGTGACCCACCCTGGCCGCCTGACTCCTTGATTAGCCTGCGCACCCTGTCATTCAGATTGCCCTGGAGCATTGGCCTCTTACTGTTCCTGGGGACTGTCAGTTTCAAGGTCCTGAAAGAGAAATTCAGGATGTCTCTTCTCTATCAAGCTACCATCCTTATGTGATAGATTTCAAAACTTCTGCTGTTTTAAGATGTTTCATATGGTGCATAAGGACAATTGCAGCGGACAGCAGGAGACAAAACAAAGCTGAATGAAACATGGAGCATATGACTAAAGGAAAAAAGATACAATCTGTATTTATTGTGACAAAGCTCCAAGTTTGTACTTGTGGGTCCTGTGCTTCCTGGCAGATTTAGGGGCCTCAGAAACTCATCTAGGCCCCAGAGTGACCTCCCTTTCTCAGTATAATTGGCAAGAGTCACCACCTAGTGAGTTACCTTCATCACAGGCCAGTATGGAAGGTGGAAAAAGAGGGGGAGCCCAGGCCCGCCCTCTACTCCGGGCTCCAGCCCAGGGACCCTAATAATATCAGCTAAGATGGCTGACCTTTTATCCACAAAACACAATACAATTCCCTGGGCTACTTCCCCACAGCAGTCCCTCCTTCTTCAAACTCCACTTCACCCTTACCTCAGGGCCTCCTTCCTTTTGAATGATATGTTGTCCACCACTCAGTCTCACTAACAGCACAACCTCCTTCCACAGCTCCTGACACCCACACCCACCTGACTAACTGGGAGGTTTTTATCTGGTTTCAGCCAGGCCCTGATTGGCTTCAGGTGTCTCAATTAGTCTAGCTGTTTCTACTCCTTTCTAGAAGGTTCTCAATTGGCCCCAGGTGTCTTGATTGGCCTGGAGTAGCCTTTGTTTGGCTATCCAGGGAACAGGGACCTGCACATCCTGAGACTAACGTACCTGCCTTCCAGCACTCTCCTAGATCCTTCTGGTCTGACTCCGTCACATTATGTATATGGTAATTTTACAAAGTTAAGCCATAGTGAAACCCCTTGAAACAAATGCTTACAGGAAAAATAAAAGTATTATGTCTCTGCATTTTGCTCTTTATATTTTATTTGTTCACTAGAGCAGTAGCATTTAACCTTTAAAAACACTCGAGCAAAAGAAGCACTCGATCATGAAGTCACAAAGTAATCAAACATAGTTAGAATACCAAACTATGAATAAAGATTTTTGGTGATGTGGTAATTATTGCATATTTTCCCATTAGAGCAATTTCTTAATGCTAAAACATCTGCTTGTATGTCTGTCTCTGTGAGACTACATACATGTGAGCACATGTCTGTGTGTTTGAAATTGCCAGTTCCCCATATAAGAAAATGGCTGCACTGACATCAATATATCACATGATGCATGTTACAGGACATCACATGATACATTATTCAGAACTGAAAGAGAACCACATGCAAATCTAAGAGGAGTCACAAACTTGAGAACCTCAGGTTGAGCACCATTGCTTTATGCTTTATCAAAAGAGAGCCACAAACAGGAATTTATCCTCTCTTGCAGTTCATCTCCAAAACATGCAGCTTCTCTGGTTTTTTAGTTTTTGGTCACTAACTCTTTGAATGATTTCCCTGTCTCCAAACAATGCTATCATTACCAGCTCTTTATTTTCTGTACGTGGATGGGATAAGACGATGGAGGGTGTTTGTGTTGTGTAAAGGAAGAAAGTATTCTGCATTAAAAGGAGGTTATAGTTATAAGGAACAGTGTGTTGTTCAATATATCAGTGACATTTTGAAAAATTTGCTTTTAAAATTACTTGAGCGCAAAATCTAAGGCACTGTAATTGGTTTTTATTCCACAGGGGCTCACAGGGGACCAGGTAATAGTTTATAAAATGTACAGAGAGATCAAAGTGCTTTGAAATTCAGACTGATTTTCTATCTTTTTTTAGGGTGGGGGAGAAATGAACAGACCTTCAAAACACTTTCATTTAAGGCCAGTTCCTGCCAGCAAGGGAAATTTAATCCCCTCAAACCACCAAATCACTGAGTACATTTATTCATTAAAGTAATCAATCAGTAGAAATAGGTTTTTCTTTTTATACATTAAATGGCAAAAATGATGAGTTCATAAAAGTGTCAAGAAATTTTCATCTCTGCTATCTCTTTTATTTGGTCAGCTGTCTTCAAATGTATTATCCCATTTGTGGGAATCCTACTTATTCTGTCTCTCTTATACAAAGCAAGTATTGAGTTCTATACAGAGATTAAAATTAAGTAGAAAATATAGAGAATGTCAAACATAGCAGAAATCATGATGCCTGCTGTTTTGACTGGACACAAAAGCATCAACAGTTGTAAATTTCTGAATATAGTACACTGGCAGCATTACATTAATACATCAGTCACTGCAACTTTTTATTTACGTTTGCTGGTGCCTACAGATTTGTCAGGATCTATGTGCCTTTCCCTTATGCAGCTGGCTTCCTTCATTTTGAAAAATGAATGCTTCAGAAGAAGTTATGCATGTCCCTTGCTCATCATCATTTGATAACAATAGAAAATATTGCAATCATTATATTACTATACTATTTATAATTCAAGTTTTTTCTTGGAGATCTTTTAATATAGAAGAATAGTGAGTAAAAATGTCAACTGTACATTTATAGGATAAAATCAAATAATATGTATTTTCTGGATATACCATAAAGACAACTTATCCTTATTTCAGTTTGGGGAAAGTGGAATAAATTTCAGATTCTTCTTCAAGTGCTTGTTCATAGATGTATTCCAATCTATGTGCAAATGCACTCAAGATAGGATTCTTTTTGCCCGTAGTATCCATTGGGGCTATACCTATGCTGTGAGTACGCTCAGGTGTCCCCATCCTTCGAGGGCACAAAGTGGGGCCAACTGACCCTTACCACCTGTGGTGGCAAGACAGAATGGATAAAACAGTGTCCCTGATTTTTGCACACTTATTATTACAACTGTGACAAAGAGTCCTGTGGTACCTTAAAGACTAACTAAAGTTTTAGAGTATAAGCTTTCGTGGGCTAATACCCAGTTCGTCAGATGCATGCAGTGGAAGTATCCAGGGGCAGGTATTATTATTATTATTATTATTATTATTACAACTGAAATTTTTGAAGATTAATAGTTAGCTGGTTAGGTTAGGATAGTTTTTTATTAGGTTTCCATTCCAGGTAGTTTTTTTTATGGTCTTTTCGTTATCAGTTAGTGGGCTTCAGCACTGATGGCTGAGCAAAAATCACCTGGATTCAAATACTGACTCTCAAGCAAGACAGCTATACTCCTGAATGTTGTGTATACTAGATGCCTGGTTTGTCACTGACAACGTTCTATTTGTTAGTTCTTTTCTAAAAGAATGAAAAAGCAATGGAGGCTGGAAATAAGATGCAAGTTTTTAACAGTGAGAATAATTAAAGACTGGAACACTTTACCAACAGTCATGGTAGATGCGCCATCGCTGACAATTTTTAAATGAAGACTGGATGTTTTTTCTAAAAGATCTGATCTAAGAATTATTTTGGGAAAGTTCTACAGCCTGTGTTACATAGGAGATCAGACTGGATGATCACAATTGTCCGTTCTAGTCTTGGAATCTATGAATCTTGAAGTTTTTATTGCTGAACAAGTTGATGAGGCTAGTCTTGGATCTGGCTAAACCAGATCCACTCAGATCTGAACAGTCTTTCACCAGAAGTTTTCTGGTCCTGTGAGTGCTATATCCTCCTCTGGAGCCTCAGCACCTCAGAAATTCTCCTCTGCTTCTTCCATTTCTAAAACCTCTTCATCAGCAAAATAGAGGTGAACACAACAGAGCTCTTCTAAAAAACACAAGGACAGCTCTCCATCTAAGAAACCTGTTACAAAAAAGAGACATAGATTGCCACCTGTCTCTCTTCTCACTGGGGTAGCACAAGGCCTGACCTAGGTCCCTATGGCATGTGAAAATATTCATAGAATCACAGAAATGTGGGGCTGGAAGAGACCTTGAGAAGTCATCAAGACCAGACCCTTGTGCTAAGGCAGAACAAAGTAAGCATAGACCATTCCTGACAGGTGTTTATCCAACCTTTTTCTTAAAAATCTCCAATGATGGGAACCTCCCAAGGAAGCTTACTCCAGGGCTTAAATACTCTTCTAACTAGAAGGTTTTTCCTAATAACTTACCTAAATCTCCCTTGTTGCAGATTAAGCTCAGTACTTCTTGTCCTACCCTCAGTAGACATGGAGAACAATTGATCACCATGCTTTTTTATAATAGTCCTTAACATATCTGAAAACTGTTTTCAGGTCCCTCCTCAGTCTTCTTTTCTCAAGATGAGTCATGCCCATTTTTTTTAAACCTTTCTCATACACTAGGTTTTCTAAACCTTTTATCATGTTTGTTGGGTTCCTCTGGATTCTCTTCAATTTCTCCACATCTTTCCTAAAATGTGGCACCTGGAATTGGACACAGTACTCCAGCTGAGGCCTTAGCAGAGCCAAGTTGAGCAGGACAGTTACCTTCTGTGTTGTACATACAGCACTCTGGTTAGTACACTCCAGAATTATATTAGCCTGTTTTGCAGCTGCCTCACATTGTTGACTCATGTTCAATTTGTGATCCACTATAACTTCTAGACCCTTTTCAGCAGTACTATTTCCTAGCCAGTTATTCTCCATTTGGTAGTTCTACATTTGATTTTTCCTTCCTTGTGACATACTTTGCACTTATCTTTATTTAATTTCATCGTGTTGAATTCTTAGCAGTTCTCTAATTTGTCAAGATTGTTTTAAATTTAATCTCGTCCTCCAAAATGCTTGCAACCCCTCCTACCTTGGTGTCATCTGCAATTTTTAGAAGCATACTTGGCTCTTACTATTCGTCATATCTTTTCTTTACATCAGGATAGTTTGCAGTTGTGCCTTTACTATTGTCTCCTTGAGAAACTGCCAAGTTCCCTGAACTCCTCTTTCCCTTAGATTTTCTTCCCATAGGACCTTACCTATCAGTTCCCTGGGTTTGTTTAAAATTTGCTTTTTTAAAAAACCCATTGTCCTTATTCTGCTGCTCTCACTCCTTCCTTTTCTTAGAATAATAAAATCTATCATTTCATGATCACTTTCACCCATAATGTATTCCACCTTCTGATTCACCTCCAGTTTCTCTCAGTTGGTCAGACTCAAGTGTAAAATGGCTGTCTCCTGGTTACT
Organism: Dermatemys mawii; assembly: GCA_007922305.1. Taxonomy (NCBI): domain Eukaryota; kingdom Metazoa; phylum Chordata; order Testudines; family Dermatemydidae; genus Dermatemys; species Dermatemys mawii. Next base: position 24,167,565 of record ML677334.1, read on the forward strand.
TTCTCCATTTTCTGAAACAAAACGTTATCTCTGATATATTACAATAACTTAATGGAAGTTTTATATTTTGTCTTATTACTTTTCCAACGGATGTCTGGACTGTTAAAATCCCTCATTATGACTAGACTGTATGTTTTGGATACTTTTGGTATTTGTTCTACAAATGACTCATGCACCTCCTCTTCCTGATTTGGTGACCTATAGTAGACTGCTACCACAACTACATTCCTATATTTTACCCCTGTTACCTTTACTCAGAGATTTTCAATTGGTCTGCCTCTAACCTCCTTCTGGACCTCAGAACAAGTGACTTCTTGAAGTATAATGCAGTACTTACTCCCTCTTTATCCTGCCTGTCCTTCCTGAATATGTTATACACCTCTATACCAAGAGGTGAAAGTCATGAGATTTTTCCCACTAAACCTCTGTGATGCCAATTAAGTAATAATGTATTTTATGGACTACTACTTCCAGTTCTTCCTGTTTATTCCCCATACTCCTTGCATTTGTGTATAGACATCTAAGATGTTGAGCAGATTCCCCTATTTATTTCCCTCTTGTTGCTCCCATGACCATATTGTAATTCTAACATCTAGCCTCTGTTAAGATGCCCTTTTATGTGTACCTTATGGGCTTTTGTCATCTGTCTCCTTTGAACCTAATTTAAAGCCTTCCTCATTAGGTTGGTGACTAAATATGTGAAGATACGCTTCCCATCCTGGGTCACGTGGACCCTTCCTTTCCCAGCAGTCCTCCTTCCCAGAACAGCATCCCATGGTCAAGCAAGTCAAAGCCCTTCTCTTGACACTATCTATGCTGGTATGCATTCAACTCCAGGATGCACATATCCCTGCCTGGGCCCTTACCCTCAATTCTGGTCTCAATACTGGCTAAGGAGCACCCTTAGGTGGTCTCTACTACTGTGGCACCTCTTGTGGGCACTTGGTACCAGTGTTGACAGTTCTTGCTCTGATACTGACAACCTTGATACCAAAGTTGTTGGCACAGTCTATTCCACTACACAAAGCCTCAAAATTGCTTCATACTGTAAGCAGTGTCAGGAATGAGATATATTCTGACATCTGGTGGCGAACTATGGGAATTGCAGTGAGTTATGGAAAATAACTTTGGGGCTGATCAATTTGCATAGACACACCCACTGCACCTACCCTGAGCCCACAGCAGCCCACATGGCCACTTTGGCTGATGTGGGAGCCCCAGTTTCTATGTTATTGGGGCAGGAAATATAAAGTGATGTTACCCTGATTTTGTGAATGAAGGACTATGGACACATACTTGGCCCTTGTTATGATGGAGAGACTCGCCATCATCTAGGTAGCACTCACTGGGCAAGGGCCATGCGTTTCAGAACACACTGAGATTGAGAGAAGCTGGGGACAAGCACCTATGCCTTTTGGTGAGGGCTTTATCTAAGGGCCCCACAGGCCTATGGTACCTTACCTCTCTTCAGTGTTGGATGTCAAAGTTAAATTTTGTTTCCATTAGGAGCTCTGGGTTCAGCCTCCTGAGCTGAAATCACTTTAGGCTCATGGGTGCACCTGTACTAAGGCTCCCCTGCTATATGGTGAAATCACTTAAGAGCTGAAATTGCCTAAGAGCTAAAGAAATCACTGAGCACTGTCTCAAGTTGGGGGTTGTGAATATAGTGCAGAGTGGCTGGTGCAGCTGAGCTGTCTGTGTGTCGGCTAGCGGAGTGACTGGCGCAGCAGAGCAGTCTGTGTGTTGACTAGTGGAGCCATTTGTGCTGCTGACGGAGTGACTGGCACTGCAGAGCTGTCTGTGTGTCGGCTAGCAGGATGGGCTAGCGGAGTAGTTGGTGCTGCTGGCGGAGTGACTGGCGCAGCAGAGCAGTCCAAGTGTTGACTAGCGGAGCCATTTGTGCTGCTGACGGAGTGACCGGCACCGCAGAGCTGTCCGTGTGTCGGCTAGCAGGGCAGGCTAGCGGAGTGACTGGCGCTGCAGAGCGGTTTGAGTATCAGCGAGCAGAGCACTTCGTGGGATGGCCAGCAGAGCAGAGCGGATTGCGGTGAGGGCTGCAGCGGAACCCCAGAGAGAGGCGGCGCAGTCGGCCTTGGACCACGTAAGGTGCCCCTTGCCCTACCCTCCATTTCCACCCAGACTGGGAGGTAAGACTCTGCCAAGTGACTTTTGAACTCTGCACGGACCAAGGACAGAGACTCCTGGACTGTTGGACTTTTGGGACTATTGAGTGACTTTTTGGGGTTGTGGAACTCAAGAGCTAAAGGGAAGGCCACGGCCTATTTGCTGGGAGGGGGCTCCTGGTTCATGGTTTGGTTTATTAACCTTGTTTGTGGTGTTTCCCCAATATTATGCCACATTGGTTCTCCCTGTTATTAAAAGGCTTTTGGTACACTCAGACTCTGTGCTTGCAAGAGGGGAAGTATTGTCTCTTACAGATGCCCAGAGGGGTGGTATATGGTTGTCCCAGGTCACTGGGTGGGGGCTCGAGCCGGTTTTGTATTGTGCTATTGGAATGGAACCCCTGCATACTGAACCCGGCCCTTGTTGCTGCCAACTCTGATGGGCAGAAGGGTTACAATACCGGTTTGAATCAGCGTGGGGCTTCCACAGCCCATGTGAGTGCCATCACTCCTTGGTTTAGAGTCACACTCCCTAAATAAATATTTAATTATGTATATTAGGAGAGAGTGACAGAAACTAACCCCAGAATAACCAGGAAACTCACCTGTCATGGAAGAGCTAGGTTCAATTCTCTGTTTGAATCTGAGAGAGTAGGGACTTGAACCTGGCTGTCCTATGTTTCAGGATTGACTGCCCTAACCACTAGCCTATTGGTTAGTTTGGGACAGGTCTCTCTGACTAGAAATTCCATCCTGGACTTGAAAATTTTTTCTGACAAAGATTTATTCAAAATGGATACATTTCCACAAAAAGATTTAGGTTTGATGGATCAGCATTTTCCACTGAAAAATCATTTAGTCAAAAAATTCCTAACCAGCTACCTTCAGGATATGAGAGCGTAAGAACAGCCATACTGTGTCAAACCAATGGTTCATCTAGTCCAGTATCTTGTTTTCTGACAGTGGCCAATACCAGATACTTCAAAGGAAGTGAACAGAACAGGGCAATAATCAAGTGATCTATCATCCAGTCCCAGCATCTGGCAGTCAGAGACTTAGGGTATGGTTACACTTACAAGATTATAGCGCTATTGGTTATAGTGGTCCCCTTATACAGTAATATGTATAGCACTATTGTATGTCCACACTCAGATGCGCCAGCGGTATAGCATGGCCACATTTGGGGCACTTAATGCGGCATTAAGAGCAGCGCATTAGGGCAGGTATCCCAGCATTCAGCTGGGTGCAACGTGCTTTTTAAACGAGGGGGGTGAGGGGGGACGCGTTGTGTGTATGCGGAGGGAGAGAGATAGTGATTTTTCCGTTCTTCTGAAAGCCTGTCAGTGAGCCTCCGTTCACAGAAGGCTTTGTTTTCACACAGGCTCCCTCCTTAAACATTTGCATTGCTTATCGAGTTAAGAGAGAAACTCTAAAGAGGTACTTCCGCATTCCTCCAGCCGAGTTCAGAACAAAGGGAAGAGACGTCAATTGCCTTAAATGGCTCTAGGCATCTCAAGAGATCACTTGTAGCGCAGTGGGTGTCCACATTCTTGCTGTAGCGCTACAGCAGCTGCGCTACAGCCCTTATTCCCCATGCGGAGGTGGATTAACAATAGCGCTATAACTCAGCAGTTATAGTGCTCTATGTGCCTTGCCAGTGTGGATGGGGAGGAGGTTATAGCGCTCGTGGGGGCTTTATAGCGCTATAAAGTGCCAGTGTAACCAAGCCCTTAGGGACCCGCAGAGTAGGGGTTGCATCTTTGACCATCTTGGCTAATAGCTGTTGATGGACCTAACGTCCATGAACTAACTTAGGATTTTTTTGAACCTGTTGTAATTTTGACCTTCACAATATTCTCTGTCCACGAGTTCCACAGGTTTACTGTGCATTGGGTGAAAAAGTACTTCCATTTGTTTGTTTTTAAACCTGCTGCCTATTCATTTCATTGGGTGACCTCTGGTTCTTGTTTTATGTGAAAGGGTAAATATTATTCACTTTCTCCACACCATTCATGATTTTATAGACCTCTATCATATCCCCCTTTACTTGTCTCTTTTCCAAGATAAACAATCCCTGTCTTTTTAATCTCTCTTCATATGGAAGCTATTCCATACCCTTAATAATTTCTGTTGCCCATCTCTGTACCTTTTCCATGTCTAATATATCTTTTTTGAGATGAGGTGACCAGACAGCATGCAGTGTTCAAGGTGTGGCATATCATTTATATGATTATATGATATTTATTGTCTTATCTATTCCTTTCTTAATGGGTCCTAATTTTCTGTTAGCTTTTTTGACTGCCACTGCACACTGAGTGGATGTTTTCAGAGGACTATCCACATTGACTCAAGATCTCTTTCTTGAGTGGTAACAGCTAATTTAGCCCCCATCATTTTGTATGTATAGTTAGGATTATGTTTTCCAATATGCATTGCTTTGCATTTATCAGCACTGAATTTCATTAGCCATTTGGTCCCTGCTTGAAAGTCACCAAGAGTGGAATTGGTATAGAGAAGATTAGAAGAAGAAAGAATGGTGAAAGATGTTTTGTCCATATATGTTTTATGACCCACATTCCATGCCACTATGGAGTCTTTTAAAACCTGGATTCTGTACTGGCAAAGGAGCTGAAGGTTGGCTGGCCACACTCTGCCCTTTATGCGCTCAGCTGTTCGGGGAGCGAGGACATTCAGGGCGCAGGCCTGGCTGCAACAAAACACTGCTGACCAAAAGATTCAGATCTCTAGATGATGGGATGCACCTCGAATGGCATATACATGGAAAATACATCTCCAAGAACCACATTTACTATAAGGTAAGTAATCATTCTTTTCCTATTTTAATATGTAGGTTAGGAATTTTCCTATCAAAGTTATTTTAGTAACTGAGATATTAAATGAATATGCAAAATCACTGAGAACCAGATAGCTTAAGCTGTTTGATGAAACACAGGTCAGATTCTCAGCAGATGACTACAAAGAACCTGTGCCAATTTACACCAGATGATGTTTTGATTGTCAGAGTCTTAGCTTAACACCCTAAGTCTGTGTTGGCTGACATATGAATTATGGGGCAGATGTATCTCTGCAGTAAATTCATTCACTTCAGAAGTGTTAGGGAAGAATTTGTCTCATTTTACTTTTAAAAATACATATAAAGTTTCAGAGTGAATTTAATTCATTTCCATCAGTTATTTTCGCAAGGATGTGTAAGGGGAAAGGGAAAATATCAGTGAACTCTAGCCAATTAAATCAATGAAGATCATTATTATTTGTATTACCAGAGCACCTACAGTCCAAGACTGGGGCCCCATTGTGCTAGAAGTGATCCAAATGCATAGGGCTTGTCTACATGGTGTGGCAATGTACACCAAAGATGGGTAAGTTGTAGAACATTCTAAAATGCTGCTCTCCAACTTCCCTGTAAAGACCTGCTGACGCATTCTAAAAGGCTCCTATTATGTATTTATGTAGTACCGTAGTACTGTTTCAAAATGGGGCTACATCAGTATGCACTAGGTATCAAGGCTGGCTTTAGGCACCAGCAAAGCAAGCACGTGCTTGGGGCGGCACATTTCCAGGGGCGGATTCTGGCACTGGCCATCCCATTTTTTTTTTTTTTGAAAAATTCACCAATGTACAAAAAAACAAACAAACAAACAAAAAAACCCCATGAAGATCAAAAAAATCTCCAGTAGTGTGATAGAAGTGTGATGTGAAAAATATCATGTCAATTGTGACATGGTTACTCAAAATGTGAACGTGCGTAAATGTTTTAACGTTAATGGTTATTGATTAATTAAATCAGGAATCACAATTACTTGTGTGTACTATGCCGCTCTATCATTCGTGCCAATTTCCGTGTCACATCAGTGCTAGTGGTTTAGCATGTGGTATTGAATATTTTGCTTGTGTTTGAACTCGTTTTAAATTGTTCAACTTTCAAAGTAATCAAAGTAAAGGTGAGTAAAGAATTTATTTATTTACTTATTCTATCTACAAATTCTCTGTTTTCATTTTTTAAAATTTTAAACAGTCAAAACAAAACAAAATGAAAACACTGTAAAGTGCAAACGTGTAAAAGTAAAAAAAAGGGGGGGGGGGCACAGCCAAAATTTTTTTTGCTTGGGGCCGCAAAAAACCTAGAGCCAACCCTGCTAGGTATCTTTTAGAGCACACCAGCAGGGTCTACATGGGGCACTAGAGTACATTTCAGAGCGCTCTACAAATTACACCCCTCTGGTACTCATTGCTGCACCGTGTAGACAAGCCTATAGCGAGACACAGTGCATGGTGAAAGAGACAGAGGAGTATTTGCCTTCCCATTTTACAGATAGGAACTGTATCATAGAAAGACTATAGGACAGGTTTTTAAAGATTTAGGCACCTAATGAGGCAGAGAAGCATCTAGTGAGATTTTCGAAAGTGTGTAGGCACCTAACTACCTTTGAAATTAATGGGAGTTAAGCGCTTTTGAAAATCCCATTAGGTATCTATCTGCATCTTCCAGTGCCTAACTATCTGGTCCTAAATGCCTTGCCCAAAGTCACACAGGAAGCATACAGCAGAACCTGGAACTGAAGCTGTCTCCTGAATTCCAGCTCCAACACCATCATTGTCCCTCCAATCTGTGACACTAGGTGTCATGATGCAGTTGTGTAATATGTAGTGGGAAAAGACCTTCTGGCGAAACAGAGGCCCAAAATGCTGACTGAGACCAGAAATAATCCTTAAATGCTACTATTATAGAAGGAAGTAACATCCCACTTGACTAAGGTTTAGGATGTGGCACAGGATATAGCCTCCAATGTCAAACTCAGAAAATATAATATTACATATTTGTTACTCTATGAAAAATTTACTATAGGTTTCCGCTCCTCTTTTTTATTTTGCAATATAGCCCCCTTTTTTGTATCCATTTTGGTACAGACTTCCCGCACAGCGTGATCTTCTTGTGTGAGCTCACTGAAGGGAATGGAATATAGGATCTATTTTCCCTGGGTAGACAGCCTGAACACGTCTATGAAAGAATAGAACTCAGATGCTGGACCTGAGGCAGACTGGCAATTACTCCTTCATCTTTCTCATAAACCCCGTTGCTGTCTGCAAAAGCTTTAATGTTTAGCTATATGTATTACATATATATTGTATAAGGATTCAGAATAATTACATATTTAAAAAAATTCAAAAGAAATGCAAAAGTGAAATAGGGATATAGGTAAAATTCAGTATCCAAAGCATAATGACAATTGTCTGATGCCTCAGAGAGAAGTGAAACAATCCATAATGCACCAAGCCAAATATACCACTGCTTTGATGTGGGGCAAGATGGTGGTGGCAGAGGTGGGAAATCTTATTGCTAACCCTTACTTGCAACCAATTTACACCCTGAAGCTTGAGGTCTGATTATCCTTATAACTGTTTTAGCTTGAATAGCTGTGAAATAATAAATAGCAATAATAATAATCAGTATAGTATCAGATAGAATTCTTCTTAGGCAAGCCTGACATCAGCTTAAACTCTGATCCGTATCTCCTGATACGGATGATGCAGAACTGCAAGCTGACAGGTTCACTTAGTAGAAACTAGAAAGGCAAATGCTGAATCATTAATGCCTCCAGGGAATAAGGGGATAGGATATTATAGGGTATCTATATTTTCATTTAAAACATTACTATTAAGAAATATAAAAAGCAGTAAATAATATTAAACAATCAATAAGAAGTGGTGTTTACATAATGCCATTCATTCATCACCCATGTGAAGTAAGGAGATAGTCTCAGATTTTACTCTGAATTTTCTGGATCTGGGAAGCTTAAATTTACTATTGTTTCAATGCCTTCTGTAGGTCCTCAGAAGAAGGTGCTCAGCACCTTGCAGGACTAAGCCCAACGGATGGAAGCAATCTAATGTGACCACTGTAGAAACTTGCTGCTATAATATCAGGGAAGGATCAGGAAGACAATCCTTAGCCCTAAGCACTATGTACAAATGAAATAGAGTTGGGGACGGGGCAGGGAGGGCACACAACATAATTCATTAAATGTTCCTTCTAAATGCAAAACACCAAACTCCCTTGACATAGTCAGCTTTTGGAGCTGCAGGCTGGTTTTGACATAAAAATGATATTAAAATAAGTATAAACTTAAATTTATAAAGGAAGTTCAGAGTTAAAGCGCTGATATGTCAAGGCAGAGTATTGTAATTGATATGGCACTTTAAGTGGCCTCTAAGAACAGTGGCTGATCTTACAATATTGGACTAGAGTCTCAGCTGGTGTAAATCAGTGCAGCACTATTACTGCAGGTTAACTACACCGACCTATGTCAGCTGAGAATCTGGTCCATGAACTGCACTAATTAATTTAAAATATTTGCATGAGAACGTAGGTATGGTTCTTTTTTCTTTCCTTTCAGTATCTTTTTCTTCAAGTGTTTTTCTATTTCTGAACAATCAAATAATGTGGCTTGTTAACTGAATAATGATTTATTTTAAGGAAGTGTGTGAAGAGGTCAGAGCATGAGTCTGGGAATTAGGACTGTTGGTTCTAAGAGATAAGACACTTATGTGGCTCCTGCTATTGTAATATCTGAGCACCTCATAATCTTTAATGTATTTATCCACACAACACGGCTGTGAGGTAGGGAAGTGCTGTTATCCATATTTTTAACAGATGGAGAACGGAGGCATAGAGAGCCTAAGTGACTTACTCAAGGTCACATAGGAAGTCTGGTAGAACAAGGAACTGAACTCAGTTATTTATCCCCCAGTTTACCCAATATAAAATAGGTAAAATAATCCATGTCTACCTCATGGTCTGTTGAAAGAAAAACTCTATACACATGCAAAGGTTATAGATTTTTAAATATTTGTTGCTTTTGTAACTTTTTCTCAGTTGTCATGATTTGAATGAAAGTGATTGTTCCTGATTACCTCACTGGACATGCAGTAGAATCAGACCCTTAAAAATTACCCCCATTTTCAAAAAATGGGGGAGGATTACAAAACAAGTTCATTCTGAAGTCTAGCATAAAACACTATGAGCTGAGAATACAGAAATTCCCCACAAGAAACTGTAAAACAAATACTTGAATTATATATGCACCTGAATAGAATGAAATAGTCCTTTCCATAAGAATTGCTTGCAAGTTTGATTTTACTTATTATTTCAATTTTTTTCTCATAAAATTATATTCACACACCTTGAAAATGCATCACATTGATCAATTTCTCTTGAACAAGGTCAGTGGAGCTGAATCAGGGCTGAAGTAAACATTTGTACATATATGCACCAGGGTTGAGCGTGGCCTGGAGATATTAAAATGCTGATTATCATATAAATATACACTTAAACTCTTTCAAAAATTCTGAGTATATTTTGAATTACAAACAATACTTAGATATATTTAAAAATGATTAATATACCAACAATGCAACAATCCTGGCAAGATCTAGCTAGGTCCCAGTCTCTTTGTGCCACCACAGCATTGCAAAGAGGCTAGAGAGGATCAGAGAATCTGACCCTTATTGTTCATTCTTTCCTTTAATTTAGTAGAATAAAAATGTAAGCATTTGCCCTTCTTCTAAAAAAAATCTGTTTTCCAAAATTCATGAGGGGTTAGCTAGGTGACTATATAGATGTTCAGAGTTAGGTGTATACAATATTATCCTATTTCATAAACGGTTTATTTGGTTAACCCAGTGTCACTGTTTCTTCCTTGCCAGACACTTTGGTATGACAAAGTTCTTGGGGCTTTGATATCAGTCAGCTCTGTGTTTTTGGGAACCCAGGGCACAGTATCCAGCCAGCCTGATTTATGAAAGTCACCCACTCCGCCCCCAGTCTCTGTTTGAACCAAAACCGATCAGAGAAAAGGCTTGCAGAGAACAGGGAAGGGCATTGGGAGACCCCTCCTGACAAGGTGACAAGATTAAGACATCTCGATTAGCATAAGGAATGGGAGAACTGAGACCACTCCCCTAGCCTCATCTGCATGAAAGATGGACAGGAATTAGCATGAGGAATGAAGAAAAGAGAACTGCACTGAAGTCTGGGACCTCCCCCACCTAAAAAGCAGGGACGCACTGCATTCTGGGAATCCTTGCTCCAGATGCTAATGAGCCTATGCCTGCCACACCCAGCTCAGCAATTATCAGACCAATTCTAGTAATAGATCTTTGACTGATATCCAAAATACTGAAGCAGCCTAGTTGCATTGTGAGCTCCCTGGAAGAAAACACCACCCATAGCCAAGAGAGGTCACCTCCTATTGTCTAGCCTAAAGAAAACCCTTGAATCACTAGTTTACCCATAAACAAATCTATTGTTCTCCCTTGAACCTTTGTATTTTCTCTACTAAAACCTCTACTTGTGCCCAAGTCAGGATATGGTTACACTTACAAAATTATAGCGCTATTGCTTATAGCGCTCGCCTTATACAGCAATAATAATAGCGCTATTGTATGTCCACACTGAGCTGCTCCAGCGCTATAGCATGGCCACATTTGCGGCACTTAATACGGCATTAAGAGCAGCGCATTAGGGCAGGTATCCCACAGTACACCTCTTCCTGATCTGGCGCAATGGCTTGTGGTAGGGGGGGCGTCACTTGCGGGGCATTCTATATCCTGTTTGAACTACCCATGATGCTTTTTGGCATATCCCAGCAATCCCTGTGTTTCCTTCCACCTCCGGCGCCATCTTTCAAGGGTTTCAGCAAGGCACGCTCCGTCTTCCATTGTCGAGTGCTGCAATGAATCCAGAACTGCTGAGGGACATGCTGACGACTGTCGCCAGCACATCTCTGTGTGCAGTGGAGTTATTCCTTGACATGCAGGATGACAGTGATGATTCTGAAGACGAGATCGAAGCGGTGAATGCATTCGACACAAAGCTGCTTGTCTCATTAACGGACATGCTCACGGCTGTTGAACGCCGCTTCTGGGCACGGGAAATGAGCACAGAGTGGTGGGATCGCATCGTCATGCAAGTCTGGGACGACGAGCAGTGGCTGCAAAACTTTCGAATGAGAAAAGCCACTTTCATGGGACTGTGTGCTCAACTCGCCCCTGCCCTGCGGCGCAAGGACACCAGATTGAGAGCTGCCCTCCCGGTGGAGAAGCGGGTGGCTATCGCGATCTGGAAGCTGGCTACCCCAGACAGCTACCGATCGGTGGCCAACCAGTTTGGGGTTGGAAAGTCGACCGTTGGAGTTGTGCTGATGCAAGTGTGCAGGGCCATTAATCGCATCCTGCTACGAAAAATCGTGACTCTGGATAACGTGCATGACATCGTGGCTGGCTTTGAAGAAATGGGTTTCCCTAACTGTGGTGGGGCGATAGATGGGACCCATATACCCATTCTCGCGCCCGCCCACCTAGCTGAGGAGTACGTTAACCGAAAGGGGTACTTCTCCATGGTTCTCCAGGCGCTTGTGGATCACCGTGGGCGTTTTACTGACATTAACGCTGGCTGGTCTGGAAAGGTGCATGACGCACGCATCTTCCGCAACACCGGCCTGTTCATGAAGCTGCAAGCCGGGACTTTTTTCCCAGACCAGAGGATCCCCGTGGGGGAAGTGGAAATGCCCATAGTGATTCTTGGTGACCCTGCTTACCCTTTAATGCCCTGGCTCATGAAACCGTACACAGGGAGCCTGGACAGCAGTCAGGAAAGGTTCAACTACAGGCTTAGCCGTTGTCGAATGACTGTGGAGTGTGCTTTTGGGTGTCTCAAGGCGCGCTGGCGCTGTCTTTATGGGAGGCTAGATTTGGCCGAGGGTAGTATCTCCGCAGTTATTTCCGCATGCTGTGCCCTTCATAATCTTTGTGAGCGGAAGGGCGAAGGCTTCACCCAGGCATGGTCCTCCGAGGTTCAACGCCTGGAGGCCACATATGCCCAGCCAGAGAGCAGGGTTCATGGAGGGGACCAGCGCGAGGCTGTTAGGATCAGGGAAGCCTTGAGGGAGCATTTTGAGGCTGAAAGCCAGTTCTAAAGTGAGGTGCAGATGGAGGGAGGGAGGGAGGGAGGGAGCATTCTTTTAACAGGAACAGGCATTTGCTTTTCTGTAGCCTGTAATAATGTATGTACACTTAATAAAAAAAACCCATTTATTAAGAAGACAATTCATTTATTGAACAGGTACTTCGGTTGCTGAAAGAAAATATTGTGATGCATGTGAGGGGGAAGGCAGGGGAGGTGCAATGGGGGTGTCGTGGGGTCAGTCAGAGATCGGAGTATGTCCGGGTCTCTGAGTCTCCAGTGCCCTCACAGTGGCCATGTCCCCCGAACCCCATTTGCGGTGGCCAGTAAGGCATGTTATTAGGGGTAGACTGCAGTGGATAATGGTGTGGGGTCTGGGGGTTGTCCGGTGAAGACAGAGGGGTTGGAGGCAGCTGTGGATGGTGATAACCATTTGGCTGATGATACTGGCCTGGAGGGTACAGAGGCAAAGAAGGGAAAGGGAGTTGGGGCAAACGGTAATTGGGGTGGTGGGTGCGGAGCTTCTCCTCCTGAAGGGTGACAAGCCGCTGCATAGTCTGCAATTGAAGCTGCAGTAATGAGAGCAGCTTGTCGGTGCTTTTCCGGCGGTGAATCGCGTTCTCCTTCCGCGCCTTCTCCCTCAACTTGCTCTCATTCTCCCTCCACCTCTGTGCAACTCGATTCTCCGTTACAGCCTGTTGCATTACTTGCTGTACAAGATCCTCTTTGCTCCTTCGTGGCCGCTTCCTCAGTCGCCTGAGCCTCTCAGCTGTTGATAAGAGCGATGGCGAAGGGGTGAAGGACGACCCTTCTAAAATAAAAAGATACATTTCACAGTGGTTCCCTTGTAAAGAGCAGACATGCCTATCATTCCCCCGCATTCCCCGTTTGCCTGTCCCGCAGACAGCACAGATACAGCAACGGAGCCCCTGCCATGGTGAGTGGACTCCAGAGGCAAGGGAAATGATTTTTTCCCTGCCCTGAGAAGCTGTGGCGGGGGAGGGGGTGGGGAGTGCCGGTACGTTGCAGGAGCCCCAGTGTGAGCAGCAGGCAGGGGGAAGGATTTCTTCCCTGCCCTGAAAAGCTGTGGCGGGGGTGGGGGTGTGTGTGGAGTGCCGGGAAGTGGCAGGAGTCCTACTCTGAACACTGTTCCAACATTCTCCGTAGGTGTTTGTCCTGGAAGATATCTCGTTGCTTCGAGTCACTGAGGAACAAAGGGAAGGGATTTTATTAAGATGCGGCTTCCGCCCAGGGCCATATGCAGCGTGCCTATGTGCAGCAATGCTCCCCCCACCCATTGTAGCACAGTGGCAGGGACTAGTGACCGTGACCGGGACGGGGACCACGCTGGCTCTCCCGGGAAACCTGTGCAGGCGCATTGCAAGTGCTCTTATTGAGACCTTTGAAGAAATTACTGATGATGACTACCGCGAGGTGATAGACTACATCAATGCACTATTCCACATGTAGGCAAGCATGCAAGCATCCCCTTCCACCCCAAGCTGCCTGCCTTCCCCATAGAAAAGCAGCTTTACCGCTGCAATGCACTGCTGAGCTGGCCCCTGCAACCACCGGACGCTGTGGCTGGCCGCCCTCCTCCTGGCTTTAGAGGAGAGCTCCTGGCTGCATGCCCCCTTGCCCTCCTCCTGGCTTGAACAGAGCACCAGGTGGAATGCCCCCCTCATCCCTTTCCACCCCAAGCTGCCAGCCTTCCCCATAGAAAAGCAGCTTTACCTCCGCAATCCGCTGCTGAGCTGGCCCCTGCAACCGCCGGACGCTGTGGCTGGCTGCCCTCCTGGGTTGAGAAGAGCTCCTGGCTGCATGCGTCCAGGGACTCCTCCGTGCCCTGGATCGCTGCTGCCTCGTCCTCATCCTCCTCCTCTTCTTCATCCTCCTGCTCTTCGTCCTCCTCCTCACCCCCCCCCTTCACTGGTGGGCTGGGAAGTGTCCGTGGTGGTCGATGGAGTGACCGTGGGATCACCACCAAGTATCGCGTGCAGCTCCTTATAAAATCTGCAAGTCACCGGGGCTGCCCCGGAGCGGCCGTTTGCCTCGCGGGCTTTGCGATACGCATTCCTAAGCTCCTTTACCTTAACACGGCACTGCAGAGTGTCCCGCTCATGGCCTCTTTCTGCCAAGGCCCGTGATATCTGCCCATAGGTGTCAAAATTCCTGCGGCTAGACCGCAGCTGAGACTGAACAGCCTCTTCCCCCCAGCAGCTGATGAGGTCCAGCACCTCACTATTGCTCCATGCTGGGGATCGCCTATTGTGAGGAGCCATGGCACGAGGAGTCATGATGATCAATCAGAATGATCACCTGCAACGATTCCCTGAGACCACGCCACGCAATCAATCAGATCAATGAGAATGATCACTTGCAAGGATTCCCTGAGAGCACGCCACGCTTGGCTGGAGCAAACAGGAAGGGGATTTTCAAATTTCCCTGGAACTTTAAAGGGCGGGTCTGACGTGTGGTCACCTGAGGACAGGACAAAAGAGTTTGCAAGTGATGACCAGAGTGGCTCGAACGGGAATTATGGGACAGGCTGGAGGCCAATTAATACGCAGTGGGTGTCCACATTCTTCCTGTAGCGCTACAGCAGGTGCGCTACAGCCCTTATTCCCCATGAGGAGGTGGATTTATAATAGCGCTATAACTCCGCGGTTATAGCGCTATTAGTGCCTTGCAAGTGTGGACGGAGAGTAGGTTATAGCGCTCGTAGGGGCTTTATAGCGCTATAAAGTGCCAGTGTAACCATGGCCTCAGTGTTCTGATGCTTAGACTCAAACTCTGCATCAGTTCCACTGGGACTCCATCATCACCTAACTGATCGTGCTGGGGGCTCTGCCTGTCTCCAGCACACAGGACCTTGAGCTACCACCATCACCTGGGAATTCCAACAAGTTCAAGCCTCTTGGAGTGGGTCAAATCGATCTTTCTCTCTCTCACACTGTCTCTGTTTTCTTTTTTACCTCAGGTATTAACCTTTAATATTTGTATATTTGTTTAGCCCTCCTTGTGCAGTTATCCTTATTATTCAGTACACAACCCTAATGGTTAACTTGATTGCTTTTCTCTTGCTCTCTGAATTTTACACATTTGGGTCTTTAGCTTCTCCCATTTCCTCTTCAGCAACGCTTCTTTTACCTAAGCTAAAAGATCCCTGTAGTGCCAAAAAAAGTACTGTGGGGTTTGCTCATCAAGTTGGTTACTACCCGTACAATTGTAATGTGAAAGTGGAATAGGGACATGCTAAACTTGGGGCACATAAGGCGGGAGGATAGCTGAGAGTGCTGCTCAAGTCAGCCCATTGAGACCAGGAGCGCATAAGGGTACCAGCTTAAAAGTGCTGTTTAACCGAGCTCACTGAACACAAGGATATATGAGGGGATCAGCTGAAGAGTGCTGATTGACCCAGTCCGCTCACACTTGCTCTGTGTGTGTGTGCGCGCGCATGTTCATCTAGTTCTAGGGCTGGAGGAACCCAGCCCTGGGGAACCTAGGTCCCGCAGGATAGCTCCATTGGGAAGGGACTTGCAGAAGGAAGGAGTAGAACTCCATATGAACACACAAGTAACATAAGCAGCACGTTAATAGAATTACAGCGCTCTGCTCCCCTTAGAAGAGTAACCCAAATAAATGCGCATACTCCAAAGTAATGGGCACATCTAATAACAGCTTAGAGCCTTTGATTGGAAGACGCTAACATATATGGATCTCACAGTACAATACCCAAAGCTGAAAATCACTTCTTTCAGGTAGTCAGTTTAATATACTTTCTGGGCTAGATCCTCAGCTGCTATAAATCAGTATAGCTTGGAACTAAGATTGGCCTCTTGATGGTGACCTTGGCACCTGACCCCTTATGGCTGTGCTGTGCTTTAGCACTGTGTAGTGATGCCTAGAAATTTCACATGAAAATGAAACATTATGTACCACTCAGTGTCAGGTACTCTGTATTTCACATTGGTGGAACAAAGCATGTTATTTCTACTTAGTGGCACGAAACCAACATTATTATTTCTCCTGCTCTAATGTCAGGACTTTTTATTTCTGGTAGGATGACCACACAAGCGTCCATAACCCAACATCCACCCCCATGAAAAAACTTTGCCAGCATGAAACACATTAGAACACACACAACAAAACTGACTCCAGGCTGCAGTTAGAATAAAAATGTCTTTTCTGCTGATAGCAGTGGGTGGAATTTGCCTAAAAACGACATTTTCTGACATATAACAGCATCTGGATCTTCTCCAGTTCACCAGATGATGTGAGCAGAAAAGCAGTCTGTAAACTAAATTTTAAGAAAACCAACGCGCGCACATTACTTGTTTGTAGTACTGTAAAATAAAAGACAGCTGCCAATCGATGTATAGATACATATGGCCAGCCTGGTCACCTCAATCCCAAAGGGAAAATCCCCTGAAAGAGAATAGATAATATGTCCATTGCTCATGCTCAGATTGAGAGGAGCAGTTTAGGCTGAAGTTAGGACTCCTTAGAAATCTCACTGACAAAGGAGCTGAGGTGTTGCACTCAATTGAAGCATTCACTGAACACTCTCGCTCTGCCCTGTTCCTGGCCAGCACAATCCACTGCCCACTTTTTTGGCCTGCCCTGCCCTCTAGTTCCTGCTCTGCTTCCCAACACTGCGACAGCTTCCTCCCACCAACAGATCTTCTCTTTCATTGTCTCTGGCCCAATGGCTATATTAGAAGAATGCGGCATAGATCCGGGGGGCACTGTGGACTATTGAATTTATTCACAGTGAATAGATAAATAAAGGGCCATATTCTCAGTAGTGTAAATCAATATAGCTTCACTGACGCTGATTTCCACTAGCTAAGAACCTGGCCCCATAGATTTTTTTGGAATATCTAGAATTTATTCACCGTGATGTGGAGAAAATACCTTAAATATTTACTCTTGTCTTCATCACTCATGAGCTGAACTACTGCCAAATAAATAAATAAATAAAAGTCCCTACCAGTTGTGAAAATGTCATTAAATAAATAGATAAATCAGGTTTTCATAGATACACTAACAGATAAAGTCATTTTTTTAATCTTTAACTTTTTTGTGAGAAAATAAAATGCATGGGAGGAAAACTGTAATTTCACTACGGAATGTTGTTTTTTTATTTGTGGAAATGACATTTGTCTGTGACTATGGTCGTAGGTGCTGGAACTAGGGGTGCTGGGGGCAATGTTGCACCCCCCTGGCTTGAAGTGGTTTCCATCATATGCATGGTTTACAGTTTGGTTCATTGGCTCTCAGCACCCCCACTATTCAAACTGTTCCAGGGCCCCTGACTGTGGAGTCTTCTGTCCCAGCTGACAATATGTTTTAAATTAGGGGTAGAAGACAAAAGGCAGGTGGAATTTCATTATTTTTTGGCACCTATACAAAGCTGTACTAATTGCAAAAATGGTAAAATTTAATATTTGATCAAATGTTCAAATGCTCATAAAAATATTGATCTGTCATGAGATTATATTTAGTGCCTCACTTTAACCCGTGAATCCACAATTTAATCTTTTGAACAACATGCTGTTGTAAGCAGATCGCAAACCATTCCAATAAATGCCATGAAAACTATTTAAGCTTTGTTTTTGTACATGTCTGTGTAGGGTTTACATTGCTTATAGGTACTTGGCCACATTCTGAAAGGGCCTCTGATTTGTGTGCATGTGCTTGTTTGTATATGTAAAATCAATATCTAATGAATGACAATCCAGAATAAGGCCTCAACTGTAACATCTAGTACCCATCTAATTAATGTAATGGATCTGAGGCTGTTGCACACCGAGTCTGAATGTGATAATGGGGTTGAAGCAGCTCAAATTCCATTATGGGTTAAAGTATTCACTTCTGAATCAGGGATGAGTAGTGACAGCAGATTGGGATCCAGTGCAGTGGCTCATCATTGCGGGTACTGTACTGAAAAGCACTGAGTGCCTTCAAGCTAAGAGTTGAGAATGCTTAATATTTGTTAGAAAGTGCTCAGTTTGTCACAGCATCAAGCCCTTAAATAAGGAAAGAAAGCCTAAAATACTATCACAACTGTCTAATTTACCAGTAGTGGCAAACCACTGGACACTGGTGTATTTAAAATGAGAACACGTAGTATTACCATTTGCACATATCTAAAATTCAGAGCAATGCAAACGTCGATTTAGAATTTGTTCTGAACACTCTGTGAAGGTTGTGTTCTTTTTCCCTTCTTTGTTGCTGTCTCTCAAGTAGCCAGCTGAGGTCACTGTGGTACTATGTCTCAGACAGCTCTTAGTTTTCTTTAGAAAAGCAGCACATTGCTACTGGAAGAACAGGCATGAGAACATATTTTTTCCCCACGCATAGTTTATAAAAACGGGGACTAATTGATAGTTGTAATTTTGATGGAGATTTACCTGTAGGCAAGACAGCAATCAAACGCATACTATTAACAGAAAGCTGATTGAATTAATGAATTTAATTGTTCAAATCTACAAACGAATTTAGTCTGACTCATAATCCATCAGTTTGTATTTCATCTTGCAATTTTCCCCCATTTATATTTTGCTGTGTATGTACTGTAGGTGAACAGATAAAAATCTCTATAAATATAGAATTTTTAGAAGAAGGCAGAGATGGATGACTGGGAAAGAAGGATACATCTGCTATCCAGTGGAATGAAATTCATCGCTGTTCAAGAATAAATTGTGAAAATGGGCTATAAAGGTGTACTCATGATTTAGTGGGTGGCACTACCCTCTGACCCATGGTGTATAAGAGTTCTGAAGCAACCTTGGATCTCTTACTCCTTAGACTGCCTTGGTCTGGAAGCATGCAGTGTTGTTTTTTTTTAATTCTGTCAGTCCCAGAATATTAGAAAGACAAGGTGAGTGAGGTAATATATTTTATTGGACCAACTTCTGTTGGTGGAGACAAACTTTCGAGGTTTCACAGAGCTCATCTTCAGGTCTTGGAAACTTCTGGAAGTATCATACCAGTGACTTCATAGGCTTTCAGTTTGGTGGGGGAGATGGGCTGTGGGTGCAGCTAACTTTGCATGTGGCTAATCTGGAATTGCTGCAGTAAAACAACCACCTCTGTGGAGAGTGGGGGTTGGAGGGGTATAGGACTCCGAAAAAGCTGTCTGAAGTGAAGAGGTGGATGAAAGCTTTGGGATGCACACTTGAGAACTACACTAATGCTGGACAGCTCCGGCTTGTTTTGCAGTAGATTTCCTGCCTGGCAGGGTGAATTCTACTGAATAGCATTGAGTTCCTGTACAACAGACACCATTATCCTTCTTATCACTCAGACCTGAAACCTGGGGGTCAAAAAAGAGTAAGTGAGACTCAAAGGGCCCATGGAGGTATAAGGAGATGACTGGGCCATTCTACATTATTGGGGGACTTTCCTCCTATATTGGATAAGATTTGATGTAAAGTAGGTTAGGGATTGCACTGCAGGAAATGGGCTCTTATGTTTCTGTTCAAACACAGATTTCCAGATGCATATTTTGAGGGAAAGTTCAAGTAGAATCACGTAGTCAAAGCAAGTTCTGCTGAGAATGGATTAACCTTCACTATATTTTGACCATCAGTTAGGATCCAGGGCATTAATACTGAGTGCTCACAGTTAAGAGGAAGAGAAAATGTTCCAGGACAATGGCAAGTGCTGTAGAGGTACAAAGCTGGATTTTAGTAGAAGCTACTGGTCTGAGGTGTAATCTCACTGGGGATTAGCATCATGCAGAAAAAAGCATTTATATAATTTCAGTGGATTTACACTAGGGATACTTTTTGCCTAATGTATTGATCTAGTGTCAGTGTGACTATAGATATGTTTACAGAGAGAACATAAACCTCTTCTCTTACAAAACTCTCCCAGTTGTTGAAGTCCTTAAATCTGCTGCTATCCAGTGGACTACATGCTGTATTCTGCTTGTGGCTATATTTTTCCTCCTGTTGTCATACACACTCCCCTTTTTAACATGCACATGATGATAAGCTTATAGCTGTGTGAGTTAGGACATGAAGTTGCATTTTTAAAGCTTAGGCACATTAGATGTGAGGACAGATTTATATCCCATTTTCTCATATTTCAGCGCTGCCTTACCTTGTTCTTACTAACATATAATTCCCTTTATTTATCAGGAGAGTATTGAGGTTGCAGTATAACATTACAAGCATGTTTCTAATATCAAGGCTTTCCCTCCCTCTCTCAATTTTTTTTTTTTATATCCTATGTCACAGCAAAGAACTGACTAATACATACTGTCTGCACAACTGTGTGTTTATCATCAGGTTAGTTGGACTGGACATGTAATTTTGGAGAATATATTGCCATTGGATATACTTACTTCAGATGTTACCTGAAGTTTAATCAATAAAAATATCAGCAATAAATTTGTCTTGTTTTTTTTTATACTGCAGAAACCCCTCAGTAGCAACGACTTTCAGCTGCTCCTGCACAGATGCCTCTGTCACTTATTGAGTTCTCTGTCACTTCTAGCAACTCCCATTTTGTGTTGTCCCATCTAAAATCTGTCATGCTCCAATGATCTTGTAATCTCCAGTGATTTGATTGCAAAGGAGATATCATCTGGGCTGTTATGTAGATATTATTTTAACCTCCTTCAGCTTTTGCAATGTATTTACATATGAAGAGTATTTTTAAAAGTTTTAAAAATTGTAAAAATTACTTAATTCCAAAAAGTGACAATGGAACTGCTTGTCTGTTAGAAAGTCCACTATGTGTCAATGTCTGTAGCTCTAAAATGAAGTGTTAGAATAAATGTTCAGTCAACTGGACAATCCAACTAACTTAAAAGTCTTAAATGTGACCTGTAAAGACAAAACAATTAGGATTGTGTGCTTTTTGGTTTTATTGCTTCTTTATGGTATATAATGGCTGAGAGGAAAGAGGAGGGGAAAGTGGCATTGTTTTTAACTTATAAATGCAGCTCCTGTGTAGCCTAGAAGAATCTGTGAAGAGGAATCTATGATAACTAATGAAATAGTAACTTCAAAAGAGTAAAGAGCATGAATGTCATGCTGTTCGGGAGGGAAAGGAATTTTTGTCTGACTTTTAAAACCCTATTAACTAATGGTTATTTAACGTCAATAAGGAAATAACATTTGAGTCAAAATTCCCACATTTCCCATCATACTATTCTTGATAGGTGAAATCTTGGCAAAACTCCCAGTGACTTCAATGGGGCAGGATTTTACCCAGCGTTTCTAAAAGGAAAACCCCCACCCATCAAGAAGAGAAAATTAAACTAAAATTAACAAAGAAATTAAAGTGAATCATAATAAATAAAGTACCTGGTGCTTATTTTTATTTGCAAGTCAACTTTAAGTATTTTTTTTTTCAGAAGAAGCACTGGCATATCATTGGGTCAGGATTTATTGGCTGGAAACCATTTACTCTAAATATTGTACACAAATAGGAAATGGGGTGTTTTGCTAGCATAACTGATAATCAGTTTGGCCTTCCACTTTATTGTTTTCACTGAAATTTGCAATTTGAAGTGGTAACTCAAAGCTACAGAAATGTATGTATTGTTTCCTAGTCTCTGATCAGAAATGGGGAAAGTCCTTGTCTTTCTTTCCTTAATTATTTTAGGATTTTATATAGTAGCAATCACTATAGTATCTAGGCACCAAGGGACAGATGTTTAAAGATATTTAGATGCCTAAAGATGCAGATAGGACCTTGTGGAATATACAAAAAAAAAAAATCAATGGGAGTTAGGTTCATTCTCAATTTTTAAAATCTCACTAAATGCCCATTGACGTCATTAGGCACCTAAATACCTTTAAAGGTTTGGCTCTGAGAGAATAATAATCAGTGTAGTACCAAGAGTCTATCCTTGGAGATATTTAAATCTAGAATTAACAAAGCACTAGAAAATATAATGTAAAGAGGGGAATAATCAGGGGATATTAGACTAGATTACTAAATGGAACTTTTCTGTCTTTAATTTTTTTCTTTCTTTGGTAGTCAAAGGGTAACTTCATTGTCTTCATTTTGTCATTTTTTTGGTAGAAGACTCCAAATGCATTATAAATTAACTCTGATTTGCATGACAGTTTTCCTGTATGTAATTCTTAGTATGAACTAGAAAAACCATTTTGTTTGTGATTTATAGCTTTTATATTCAATTTTATTTATATTAAATTTCCTCAATTCTCAATAAGTTTCTGTTCCATTAATAAAACAAGGTAGACTTTCACCAGTGACCAAAACATGCATGTGAATTTCCAGGGGTGTTAATAAAAATTTTAATATAGTGGAGAAAGTATCTGGCTTTATTTTCCAAAGGTATTGAGATATCACAGTGATGGTCAAAGCATAACATCCAAGATAGATTAGTCAGAAAAATATTGAATTCAGTGCTTTCTGCTTTAGTTTAATGCAGGGGAACTAGCCCTGCACATTGTGGCTGTGGGATTGGATGTTATATGCCTACCAATGAAGGATTTTTTTCCCCAACAATTTATCAGGACAGACTGAAATTTCCCCGATACTCTTCCTGCATCTCAGTTTAAGTTTCCAGGGCTTACTTTTGATGACAAGTAAAAGGGCAACTGGGTTGCCTATAAGATATAAGTATTCAAATACAGTAATAAAGGCATAGAAAATATTAAATGAAATAAAAGAAATAGGAAATGATATTGGATAAGCCAAATCTACAGACTTTAACCTAATGTTAGCTAATTAATTGCCACGAACTGTCTGCAGTATTGCAATATTTACTAAACAACAGTACTTGTGCCTTAGTGTCCCAACAGATACTCAATCCACAGACCTTTTCTAAGATACTTTCAGTTCCCTGGGGCTCTACAGTAAACCCCTATAGGATATTCAGACCACAGTTCCCTTCTTTAGAACTTATTTTCTGAGTCAAAGGTAAAACCCCACCTTTCCAGGTAGTCAATTTCCAGCTGCCGTTTAACACTTTAATCCTGGGACCAGACACATTCTCCATTCTAGATCTCCACTCAGACATAAAAATAATAATTCACATTTATATAGCTGCATTCATTTGAGCATCTTACAATGTTTTTACAAACATTAAGGACTCAATTCTCCTTTAGTAGGAGTTACTCATATCCTCCAGTGGGAGAATAGGGGACTAATTGATTAGGGCTTACAAGAACCCTGAAAGGTCCCATTTTACAAGTGGGGAGAACTGAAACAAAATGATTTGTCTAAGGTCACATAGAGAGGATAATGGCAGTGTCTGACTTCCCAACCCAGACTGTACACACCAGCCCCTACACACACTTCTGATCTCAGCAAGGCATCCTGAGATCTTTGCTCACATGTGTGAGGTATGTACAGAGCTGCTTCATTAGCTACCTTACAATATGCAGGGGTCGGCAGCCTTAGTAAAACTTGTGAAGCCTGTCTCACTCATTCTTTCTTTAGGGCAATGAAGACTAGATCATTTTTTTGTGTACCTTGGATTAGCAGTTTATCTCCAGTTCATTCCTAGGATGCTATTTATTGTGGTTGACACATAGGAAGAGTTGCTACCAGTGTTGTAGGGCTATATTCGCTCTGTGTGGAAGTCAGCTCATGGTAAGTAAAACTTCATAAAACTAGGCGTTAGACCAGCAGTGTCCAACAGAAATTTGATGCTAGCCACACTTGTGGTTTTGAATTTTTCTTATTAGCCACATTATAAAAAAAGCCCACATGCATTAGCCACAATTCAATAGCTATTAGCCACATGTGGCTAGTAGCGAACATATTGGGCACTGCTGTGTTAGAGCTATTCTTGGCTCTGCTACCGACTGCACAATTTGCCCCATAGGTCACACAGCAAATTTCTCTGTGCCTCAGTTTCCCATTTGTAAAATGAGAATAACAATACTCCTCTTTGTGAGTGTCTCTGAGATCTGTAAGAGAGAAGATCTATGTAAATGTTAAGTATTGTGAGTCAACATTAAAGAGAAGTTTCTCACATGCATCCATAGGGAATAGACTTTCACTGAAACATAATCTAAGCAGTAATAGAAGTCACTGCAATTGCATCAATGACCTGGTAACAGTTACATTTCATATTGTTCTCACTCTCTTTTTCATATACAGGTATGAGAAAATGCTTCCCCCATTAAGATCCCATAGCAGGGCTTTTCTTTGTTCAAAATGCCTGCTAAAACATTTTGGTTTATGTAGAGGCACAAAGTAGTATTACCTGTGGGGCTTCAGGCTGAGGGGGCCTCCGGGCAAAATATTCTACATGCTGAAGAGAAAATGCAGTTACTGAAGTCAAGTTTATGTTTTTTAACCTATTTTTCTTGAGATAACTTTGTCAGATTGTCAAACAAACTCTCCAATGGGATTTGAGTCACAACCACATTAAACTGGAATCCAATCTTGTTATGCTGGCCTCAGCTAGTGGATATTCCCTCAGAGTAAGCCTGCACTGTATTAAACTGCCTTCTGTTTCTTCAGCGTAAACTGTGAATGTATAATCGTATTTCCTTTTGAAAATGACTTGTTTTTCTTCATTACAGAAGCAGGATTGATTTTCCTACAGAGTGTTACACTTGTAAAAATAGCTATAATCAAATTTCAGTATAATGTCCCTACACAAGTAATTCTTCCAATTAAAATTGTATACATTTTGCAGACCAATGGGGCTGAATTCTAATTTCAGTCACCCCAGTATGAATCCAAAATAGCTCCATTGAAATCATGGGACAACTCTTCAACTCCTATAATCAAAGTGAATGGAGCCACACCAGTTTACATCAGCTGAGGATCTTCCTTCATATTTTCAATGTAATGTGGAGTTATACTTTACATTGGTGCAACTGAAATAAAAATGTGATCCAACTGACTAAGATAAAGTCTCTGCATCACCAGTGAATTGAAAACACTGTGCTTTTTTACAGTGTCCCAAACATTCTCTCATCTAACCCTCTATAAATATGAGCAAGGCTGGTTATAACTATAGTAGTATCACAGATAAAGTATTTTTTGGCTTTCAGAGTTAGTTTTAAAGAGTCCTCTATGATCTGAGCATAATTCCCTACAGCATAGAAAAGAGAGAGGGATGTCCCACCAAGAAAAGTTTCTGTGCTGGATGAACAGCCCTGAAGTAAGAAAAGTGAAACATTCCGGCTAGCCAGGAAGAAAGCATGCTTCATCACTGTGCCTTCTGAAATGTACCTCCTTAAAAAGATTCCTGTGCTGCCCCTGTATAGTTTCTGTGCCTGTTTCTGAATTTGTTGCTATATAGCCATGCCTACTTAAATTGGATGTGGATTGTTCAGTTAACTGGACAACCCAGCCAAAATCCACTTCTGCCAAGCAACTTTCCAAATGTATTGGTTTTTCTCCAGACACTTCCCATTCTCATGGCACTTTATTCCCTCCATCAGTGTCCTTACCACTCTCTGGGTTGTGCCTTCTGTGGCTTCTATTTTTCCTTCTCAGTTTTCCTTCATTAGGAAAATTCATTATGCGTCTAAAATGGATATTGGTGTAGCTCAAAATCTTGTTTTTTCAGCAACAGAAGTTGGTCCAATAAATGTTATTACCTTTCCCACCTTGTCTCTATCAGGTAGAAGAGACACTTTAGGCATTGCCTAATAAGTTCACCTTAGTTGACCTGCACTTTATAATACCTGTCAAAGAGAAATTCAGAACAACCCCAGCTAAGACAAGGGGACAAGTCTTGTGATCAAATATCATAACAATGATTCCACAATTCTTCCAAGTAGCCTAATAGCTCCAGTAAGTGCCTGTCATTTCCTTCAAATGTAACTTGCTCATGTAACACCTCTGACAGAAGGCAACTGTAACTAGTCACCCATCATATAAAACCTCATTTTCACAGGTAATGCTCATATACAGTAGAATCTCAGAGTTACAGTCACCAGCGTTACAAACTGACCAGTCAACTACACACACCTAATTTGGTACTGTACTTGGCTGCCATGGAGACATATTGTCTCTCTCATGCACTCACACCACACACAAATTCCTGAGATCCTGACTTAAGCTGATAATTCAGACTGATGAAAATCTATATATTTAGATATAAGGCTTTATCCTGGGCCCCAGCTTAGGTTGTTTTGTGGCACTAAGGCAGTACAAAGCAGCCAGAATGCTGCTGTAAAAGAGCAGCTCAGGGTGCCCCCCACATTATAGAGAAATTTATAGGTTGGGCAAAACTGGTGTAACTGGATCTAGCCCTCCTTCCCCTTCCTGAAGTCAGGGGTCATGTCAGAGACATATGAGAGGTGGAAAGTGGCACGACAGATAATTGGTTACAGGTGGCTTAATGTCAAGCAGTTGCACCAAGACTATTTCATCACCAAGTCAACAGAAAGGTGGCTTACAGCTACTTTTTTCCTCCCCACCCTCTTTCTTCAGGTTTACAGAGTATAAATTCAGTACACCTAAGGATCAAGCTTACGGGGCCTAATTCTTCACCGGAATATACAGTGGCCTTGTACTTCGCCATCTTGCACCTTAAGTAGCAATTTACACCTGTGCATAATGGGTATAAAAAGCTACCAAATTTTGCATCCACTTTGTTCACATGTAAATGACTAAGCAAGCTTCAGGACAGTAAAGTATTAGGCCTATTTGAATATGTATAATTATATCACGATAATTACATATGCTGTGTACTGGACTACAGATACAGAATTTCTCTCACCTCCTGTAAAATGTGTTTTCCTCCTGGGTGGTGGAACAAAGCAGTGCTTAAGAACACACAGCAATACATAATGTGCACAATACATTATGAGCAATAAAAAGACAAGAAAAGTGTTGGTCCTCAACTTAGCAGAGAAGGCATGCTAATAAAGGAGGACAATCAAGAACGCTGCAGCGTTTAATGTCTATTTTGCTTCAGTCCTCACTAAAAAGGTAAATTGTCACCAGCGACTTAACACAATTTATATTAACAATCAAGGGGAAAGAATACAAACCAGTATAGGGAAAGAACCGGTAGATATGTTAGATGTATTCAAGTTGGCAGGGTCTGATGAAATTCATCCTAGAATACTTAAGAAACTAGCTGCAGCAATCTCAGAGCCATTAGCAATTATCTTTGAGAACTCATGGAAGATGGGTGAAATCCCAGAGGACTGGAGACAGGCAAACATAGTACCTATCTTTAAAAAAGAGAACCTGGGAAATTATAGACCAGTCTTACTTCTGGGAAGTGTTATTACCATTTATAGTGAGGTGAAGTGGCCTCCCTCTGAGCCAGAAGCTGAGACGCAGGACAGGAACTATAAGAGGTGGGGCTACTAGCTCAGTTGGGGAAGGGCCAGGGAAGGAGTCAGATACCTCTGCCTTGCCGCTGGCCCCAGGACCAGGGGCTGAGCAGTGCCAACATCTGTCCCCGAGAGGAGGATCCTGAGGAGCTGCCGGGACTGCTGTCAGATGTGTATCCTGAGGAGTTGCTAGGATTTCCAGCTGCTGAACGTCTCAGGGAGATGGAGGACCCTTTGACCATGGGTCCTATCCCCTGACTGTGGTAGGAAGTAGCCTAGAGAAATCAGACTTTAGTCTGGTTTTGCTGTCAGGGTGTGAGTCAGTATGTTTAGGTGGGATCCCCGCTAACCCAGTGGCAGCCCTCTGCCACTTTCACCACCCTGGGTTGGGACCCAGTGAAGCAGTGGGAGCTCTTGCCCCCAAGCTGCCAGCCCCACTCCTTGGGGTGACAGCCTCCCTACCTTAGGCTGAATAGCCTGTGTTTGCTTATTGCTCTGCCCTGCCAGAGGACCAGAGCCCCTTAGACTGCTTATGGCTCTGCCCTGCCAAAAGGGCTGGGGCTATAGACTGTTGATTTGCTAATTCCTCTGCTACTTAATTTTGATAGCCATGATGTAGTGAAGCGGAGTGGCCCACCTCCAAGCCAGAGAGAGAGTGAGAACCACCAAACTACTACACCATTATACAAGGCAGTTGCAAGACCTAATCTGGAATACTGGGTGCAGTTCTGGTCTCCCATGTTTAAGAAAGATTAATTCAAACTGGATTAGGCACAGAGAAGGGCTACAAGGATGATCAGAGGAATGGAAAATGTCCCTTATGAGAGAAGACATAAGGAACTTGGTTTGTTTAGCCTAACCAAACAAAGGCTGAGGGGAGATATGATTGCTCTCTATAAATACATCAGAGAAATAAATATCTGGGAGGGAGAGGTGTTATTTAACCTGACACCAATATTGACACAAAAACAAATGGATATAAACTGGCCACGAACAGATTCAAGGCTTGAAATTAGATGAAGGTTTCTAACCATCACAGGAGTAAAGTTCTGGAACAACCTTCCAAGAGGAGCAGCGGTGGCAAAACACCTAACCTGTTTCAAGACTGAACTTAATAAATTTATGGATGGTTTGATGAGATTGCCTACAATGGCATGTGGTCCATTTGCGACTGTTATTAGCAAATATCCCCAATAGCCAGAGATGGGACACTAGATGGGGAGAGCTCTGAGTTACTACAGAGAATTCTCTTCCAGGGTCTGGCTGGTGGGTCTTGTTGACATGCTCAGGGTTTAACTCATTGCCATATTTGGGGTCAGGAAGGAATTTTCCCCCACATCTGATTGGCAGAGGCACTGGGGATTTTTCACATTCTGTTGCAATGTGGGGCACTTGCTGGGTTGTTTAGAGTAAATGGTGGATTCTCTGTAACTTAAAGTTTTTAAATCATGATTTGAGATTTTCAATAACTAAGTCAGAGGTTTTACAGAAGTGGGTGGGTGAGGTTCTGTGGCCCACAATGCAGGCAGTCAGTCAGACTAGATGATCACAATGGTTCCTTCTGTTCTTAAAGTCTCTGAATCTCTAAGACATTCTCATAAGCAAACTAGGGAAATGTGGTCTGGATGAAATTACTATAAGGTGAATGCAAAACTGATTGAAAGATCGTTATCCATGGTTTTCTGTCAACTTGGGAGGCCGTACCTAGTGAGGTCCTACAGGAATCAGTCCTGGATCCGGTACTACTCAATATTTTCATTAATGACTTATCATGGATAATAGAGTAGAGAATATGTTTCTAAAATCTGCAAATGACACTTAGGGCTTGGCTACATTTGCAAGTTATAACGCAATAAAACTGCCCGAAGCTCTCTACCTTACTCCCTATGCACACTGGCAAGACACGTAGAGCGCTCTGACTTCCTGGCTAGAGTGCTCCTGGTACTCCATCTCGGCAAGAGGGATAAGGTCTGATGCATATTAGGTGTCAGTGTGAATGTCAGTGTGAACGAGGTGTTACGTTACTGCACTCTAACTGACCTCCGGAAATGTCCCATAATCCCCTTAAGTCAGAGGCCACCGTTCTCATTGTTGTGAAATCAGCTGCAAGAATGCGGAAGTGCCCTTTCAGAGCTCTGTTTCAGACAGATGGCTGCTTATCTGTTCCGAGTGAGAGAGAGGCGTGGCCAGTCACTCCAGCCACATGGTGAAGCCATCACAGCTTTGCTACTTTAAATAGAGTCAAGGCTAGAGACTGTAAACATCACCCCTCCCACCCTGAACTGGGGTGACACATTCTCAGCATCCTAAAACCCACTCTCTCTTTCCCCATATACACACAACACACTCCCTGTCACACTCCACACCACTCCCCGCAGCTGAAAGCACGTTGCAGCCACTTGAACGCTGGGATAGCTGCCTATAATGCACCACTATCGATGCAGCTGCAAATGTTGCAAATGTGGACACACCAGTGCGCTTGCAGAGCACTTTCCCTGGTGCGCTCTCCGAAGGCTGGTTTAACCCAAAGCACTCTACATTTGCAAGTGTAGCCAAGCCCTAAGGTAGGAGGGTTTGCAAGCACTTTGGAGGACAGGATTAGAATTCAAAACAAACTTGAAAAATTGGGGAATTGGTCTGAAATCAACAAGATGAGATTCAATCAAGATAAATGCAAAGTATTTAACTTAGGAAGGAAAAAATCAAATGCACAACTATGAATAGAGAATAAGTGGCTAGGAGGTAGTACTGATGAAAGGACTTGAGAGTTACAGTAGATCACAAATTGAATATGAGTCAATAATAGGATGCATTTGCAAAAAATAATATAAATCTGGGGCATATTAAGAGGAGTGTCGTTTGTAAAACATGGGAGGTAATTGTCTGACTTTACTCAGCATTGATGAGGCCACAGTTGGAGTACTGTGTCCAGGTTTGGGCACCACATTTTAAGAAAGATGTCGACAAATTTGAGAGAGTCCAGAGAAGACCAACAAAAATAATAATAGTTTTAGAAAACCTAATCTATGTGGAAAGTTTAAAAAAACGGGGCATGAGGGGGGACTCAATAACACGTTAAAGGCTGTTATAAAGGGGACAGTGATCAGTTGTTCTTTGGGTCCACTGAAGGTACAACAAGAACTAATGGACTTAATCTGCAGAAAGGGATTTAGGTTAGCTACTAGGAAAAAACTTTGCAGCTATAAGGGTAGTTCAGCACTGGAACAGACTTCCAAGAGAGGTTCTGGAATCCTTATCACTAGAGATTTTTAAGAACAGATTAGACAAATGCCTGTCAGGTCGAAGTATGTTTGGTCCTGCCTCAGCACATGGGGCTGGACTAGATGACCTCTAGAGCAGGGGTCTCAAACTCAGTTTAACTTACGGTCAGTGCCAGTCCTCAAATCCTCCCAGCGGGCCCATAAAGTCACTAAAGATGGTGTTCAGAAAATGTTTATATTGGGGTTTTTCCCCTCTAATTTCTTAGAAATAATAAAACTGTCATACAACTTTATACAATTCTTCGCCTGCCAGAGAGTTTTTAGTGTTTTTCATACACCTGGCAACGCTTCAGTTCTGTCAGTTTGTTGATGTTTGGCCTCAGTGACTAAGCAGTTGAAACCTTCAGGATTGCAGCAAGGCGTGCATCAGATAGTTGTGTTCAGTATTTTGACTTGTTTATATTCATTGTGGAAAAAAGTGATTCTGCCTCCATGGGTGACTCTGCCTGGTGACTAGTGATGGTATCTCTGTCCCTCTCCCCCAGCCAATGGGAGCTGCGGGGGGCAGTGGCTGCAGCAGACGTTCCTGGCAGCATGTTTACATGGATCTCTCCTCTGTGGGCCACTGTGGCCCACAGCCTGTGACTTTGAGATCCCTGCTCTAGAGGTACCTTCCAGCTCTACATTTCTATGATTCTACATTGCATTTTATCACAAGAAATGAAGAACATGGTGTATAACTGAAGTTATAGGATTTACTGGATTTGTGGTTAATCCAAACCCAATTAGTACTGAGTTCTCTTAGGATAGCCTGTTCTCATGAGATTCCCAAAGCAAAGATGTCCAGATAGTTGAGATAAACATCCAAACATTTAAAGAGTACATAGGCTTTGATTGTTGCCAGCTCCTGTACTAAAGACACAAGCAGGGATATTGGTGTGCTGCTTCCTCCCTGTTTGCAACCACTCTGAAACTAGTCACACTCTGGCCCTTATATTAATTAAAATCATGAAAATTGGAAGAGTAACATACATCTCTTTGGTGTCCTAAACAAAGTAAGTGTGGTGGCTTCAGTCCAGTACCGAGTAAAGATGTATCTGCATTGCAAAACTGCTACCATAATTGACGCTCTTGTTGGCAATCTCATTAGAGAGTACAAGGCCTTAGTTAGCATGGAGACTGAGTGACTACCTTGCCTTCAGTGATGATCCCCTCAGATTTGGGTTGATGTACATGGCAGGATGATGTGTGGAACTTAAATGATCTGACATCCACGACGAACCTATTTTGTGGCTAAATAGAGGACTTCAGTCTCTAGTACTATTGACTCCTGTCCGTGCTCCTTTTTTATTTGTCCCAAAAAATTAAGTTGACCCTTTTGTCTTTGTAGCCCTTACCTTCTCTTAAGAACTTTAAGAAAATCCACCCACTTCGTGGAGGTCAAATAGACCTTTCCGGAGCAGGAAAATGACATGTAAAAAATAGAAATGAATAGAGACAAACAAACAAAGTACTTGACACTTTTCCTTACATCCATTTACTAAATTCTATTGGTCTTGTTCCACTGGAGAACATCATGTTATTAAGGGAGTCCAGTACTGCCATGTGTTAGTGCCCCAGAGGCGATTCACTCATGTGTTAAACATTTTAACTCTCCCAACAGAAGCATACGTTATATATTTCAATGACAATTCACTTAGTGTTTACAGAGGAAACACTGGGGAGCGTATCCCAGCAAGCACAGAGTTTGCTTTTGATACCAAGAGAGCGGGCAGTAAAATCATGTACTGTATGATGTTTGCTAGACAGATGTGTCTTGTGGCAGTCAGCAAACCAGATGCCAAAGTTCATGTCAATGAGCTAATGTGTACATCAGCCTCTGCAAAGTACTGAGCATGTTTTACTTCCGCAGGCATCATAAAGCTAGGAGCGTGGGGTTAGTGTGCTTTGAGTTTCTCAGAAATATACCAGGTCCTCTAGGCTTCAGCAAAGGAATTGCCTTTTCTCAAGTGGTGATTCTGAAAGCACACTGCAACAGGAAAGATGGAAACATTACAGAATGCTTGCTCAAATTTCTTGTGCTTTCTAGGGGGAAATAGGTTTCCCCGAAAGTTGTGAGGGTAGTATGCACACATGCAGGAGGAAATAGGCAAGAAGGAATGGAAGGAGTTAGGCCAAAATGGAACGTTTCACTGAACAGCCCTCTAAAATGATTTGGCATCCTGAATGTGGCATGTAATTTGGAAGAATGTTCCTGTTTCAGTTTCCTTTAAGTAGATTTGACTTTGTTTCATTTAAAGCGAATGTGTTGCTTTGTTGACATGAAAGTTTTGATGACACACCATCCTAATTGTTCACTACTCTAGAGAAGCACAAACCTGCAGCCGATTCCCTATGACATGTTTTTGCGCTTTTCATTGTTATAGTTTTCCACCAACTGATCATCATAGCAAGTCAACCTGCAAATAAGCACTCCTGAGCATTTTAATGAGGCCCTTATCCACGGCCAACTTAGGAATACTCATTGGGCTCCTTCTCGTCTCGCCCCTGTTGAACGACAGCAACTCCAAATAACCCTCCTATTAAAATGAAAGCATTGCTGTCAAAGATGTCAGGTTGAAGGGGCAGCAAGCCTCTGAAGCCAGTTATTGCATCATTCGTTTGCTGGGCCAAGGTACAGTGCCTACCGGAGTGATTAGAGCAATTACTCAGCACTGTCTGTCACAGTCAATCAGATTTGTCCAGCCTGAATGTAGAAATGACCTAGACCTGCCTTTCTAGCAAAACATTATTATTGGATGTCATCTCAGCCTTCAGTGACTTCTCTGTACATGCCCAAGTTGGAAACACTGCTGAGAAAACTTACTTTCTAGCAATTATTTTTCTTTCCTTTCTCAACTCGATAGGTCCCTCCAATCATTTGAAACATGCTTTATTTTTCTTGTGTCTTTTCTCTTTTGTTCCTCCCTAAATGTATTGTGATTTTGTACCACCGAACCAGCAAAAAACTCCAAGACACTGAAAGCCTTCCTTTCCCTTTTATTAATTTAGCACACGTTAAAGGCATGTATTCATTGGGAGCCATATGAGTTGAAGGTATGAGAGAAACACCAAGTAAAAAAATAATGTAATCCTAATGAATCCAGATCTCTGTATGTCTCCTTTAGGGCTTGATTATAATATGGAAAAGATTAGCATTTTCTTTAACTTAAAATCATCATCCCATACTGAATGTGATATAGTATGTATACTATCGTAAATGGTTTATTGGGTTAAAAATACCCAGAAAAAAATGAGGCATTAATGTTATTTAAAGAATAAACTAAATTAATGTTATTTAAAGAATAAACTAAATCAGTGGTTTCCAACTTTTTTTCATTTGCAGACCCCTAAAAAATTTCAAATGGAGGTACAGACTGCTTTGGAAATCTTAGACAGTCTGTGGACTACAGGGGATCTGCAACCTACCCTTGAAAAACACTGTTCTATGGTAACAACAATCTTTCACAGACCCCTTAGAGTCTTAGATGTAGTCAATGGACCCTCAGGGGTCCACGGACCACAGGTTGAAAACCACCGAACTAACCCTCAATCTTCTTGCTCTGTGTGTGGGGTGGGGGGAAGGGGAAAAGGCTGAAGTCCTTAACTTGACTTTCCACCTACAAGACTGTATAACAGAATCACACTTCAATCATCTGATTCAGTTTGAACTATCTGGCCTCCATATCTGGCTACTAGTTCTCACTCTGATTCTTTATATCAGATTCAGTTTTGTTAAGGATCCTTGTGATTAACAGAAAAAAACAAATCAACCACATGTTTCCCCTATCTTTTTTTCCTATAATTCTAGGAAACTTTGACAGGAAAAATATTACCTCAGCTACAAAATTGTTGCAAGTGCTCGTGTAATCCTCCTGCCAGGTGTTACTAGCTGTAGTAGGGGCCAGATTTCAGTGCTGTCTAGGGGGCTCTTTTAAATAAATAAAGTGATTGGCTTTAAGCCAAGATAACACCTAAAATGTTATCCATTCCCAGGATTTAGAAATGTAAATTTTAACACAAATCTAAATGTTCACAAATGTTTCTTCCTTACTTGCAAGCACTCAAATGTTTCCTGGAACATGAAAGTCCATTTAACTGGGAAAAATCCATAACCTCATATTCACAAAAATGATCAGAGACTAAATAGTGTGCAAAAGGCATGGCCAACACCACAGTCCCAGTCAAGGGTGTAGGAACATTTTTTAATAATGTAGGTGCTAATGATGGAAAACATGTATTTGGTGTTTGTTATTACTACTTCAAGCCAGAGGGTATGGCAGCGCTCCCAGCAAATCTAGATCCAGCACCACTAGCCCCAGTTTCATTTGGGTTCACAACTTTTATTCTTGAAACACCCACACACCTAAACCTCACTCTAAAAACACAATGAGATTCAATGATGGTCAAGTGAGCACCAGCAGACGGCTAACCTAAGTCTGTCCTCAGCAGACTACTGAAGTTTATACCATCAGCTCTGTCTCTGATCTATAGGTGCTAGGCTAGATTCTGTAAAGCAAGGTTAACCATGTGTGCTACTGCCAAGATGGGTCCTGTGAAACTGATTCCTTAAGGCCTGTTATTATCAGGTCCTGGGTCAACAAAGTCAAGTCTAGCAATTTAGCTATAGATGATTCCAATTCTACAAAGTCAGCTCCATGAGCTCTGTTGCTATTAGATCTGGCCTTACACTAGGTTCAGAACTTCTGGGGAGAAAGACCCTTAGATAGTATCTCTATCCTTTTCTATAGACAGCCTCTAATCTCTCAGACCAAATTTCTCATCTTCTTGTTGATGATGGGGTTCCTACCCAGTCAGAGCCCACTGCCTGTCAGCTTAGGGTGACCCACTTTCCCCAGGCTATACCTTTCACAGTTGCTCCTCCTTGGACAAATACATTCACATGCACCATTTAATATAATTTCCAGAACAAACAAATGCCAAACAACATAACATAAAACACTGGACAGAACTGAACTGGGCTGAAATTATAATATTTAAGTGATGACCAGAACCAATATCTCCCCTTTCTCCTGTACAGGGAGCAGAGAACTTCTTTTTCCTTTATGTCTTATAGCTCTGGCGCTAACACTTCTTTTTAGATAACAACGATTTACTAAGATCAGTAAAAGTAGCAGTATCAGGCTGTAATAAATGTATCATCATAACATGTTTTGAGAAAAGTAAATATTCCTTCCTTTTCCCATTTTCACTGATGGGGAAATTGAGACAAAAAGGGGCTTATGTCACTCGCCCAAGATCACACAGGAAGCACATGGAAGAAGTAGGAAAGAACTAACATCTTCTGAGTCTTATGCTTATGCTTTAGCTACACAGCTATCCTTTCCATTTCCCTGATGTTCTCTAATTTCACCAATTCAAAGGTAGCCTGTTGTTTCTGCAGTGTCACCACTAATTAGTCACATTATGGAGTTCTAGCTCCCACTTTAATAAGACTTCCACTAGAAGCATGCAGGCTACTGCGCACACAATAAAGCTACATGCAGCAGAGGGTGACTCGGGATGATTATTTAAAAAGAATGTATTTGCTTTTTTCATTTAACAAAAGCATATGAGAAAATCTGCACAGGTCCTGTGCAAGAGCAGATTTACAGACTGTATAGGCCAGTGTTTCTCAAACTTTTGTACTGGTGACCCCTTTCACATAGCAAGCCTCTGACTGCAACTTCCCTTATAAATTAAAAACACTTTTTTACATATTTAACACCATCATAAATGCTGAGGGCAAAGCAGAGTTTGGGATGGGGGCTGACCACTTGCAACCCCTCATGTAATAACCTTGTGATCCCCTGAGAGGTCCCAATCCCCAGTCTGAGAACTCCTGATATAGGCATATTCCTCATAACAAATAACTAAAGAAAACTAATGATGAACAGGCTTTTCAGAAAGATGACAAGGAGAGAAGTCTGCCAAAGTAAATATACCTAGAAGTGCCCTTTAAAAATGACTCTGTCATCTCAGTTTACCTGTTCAGCTGATGCGCGGGACCTGAAGGGCACTTGCTACCCAAAGTTAAATAGGTTTTAAAGTAGTTTGTCATCTTACCAGAGTCTGTTAGCAAGACTAAGGTGTTTTTTCCCTCAGCCCCATGTAAAACAAAGGAGTGGAATGTGGGACTGTTTAATGCATTGATTTAAAACTTTCACTTCTCTGGCTGGTGATTACTTATATTTTAGCAAGGCTTGGTTTCCTAGTCAATTATAATTGCCAATTTGCAAAACAGAACATGCTCCTTTTAAACTTTGCAAATGCGAAGGGGCAGAACTGAGGGCTCTGGATTTGCATAACCTTGTTTTCTCTAAGATGCAAAATGAGCTCAATCTAGCCCTCAGTGTTTAGTAATAAATAATCTCTTTTATTAATTTCTTCACAAAAGGGGCAATGTGGTCTCAGTTTGAATTCTAACTGTGCTCTTTGGACACATACACACTTTTGGCTTTAACTGTATGAAATATTTATGAAAAATGAATTTTTCCAATAGTATTCATGGCATCTTTAATCAAATGCTAGGCAGATTTTTGGCTCATGATGTCAACTATGTCCTGCCCAGGGATTTCTGCCTGGCAAAAAATCCTGTAGTTCTGTTTTATTTTTCCCCTCCTCATTTCCAGGATTCACTTTTTGAAATTATACCACAGGAACAAACTGATCAATCTGTACTAAGCCACATAACTAAGCCCTTTCTAGACAATAGCACATTCAGCAACAGGTGCAGCTTCATTAATGTTGACGAGGGTTAGTGTCAGTGTAGAGACACCATGGGACATTTTGGGTACATATATACTGCACATGCCTTATGGCGGTGTGTAAAATACCTTACATTACTTGCCTCCCTAGCATAAGTATAAATAGCAGTATAGACTGTGACAAAGCTCCAAGTCTGTACTTGTGGGTCCTGCGCTTCCTGGCAGATTTAGGGGCCTCAGAAACTCATCTAGGCCCCAGAATGACCTCCCTTTCTCAGTATAATTGGCAAGAGTCACCACCTAGTGAGTTGCCTTCATCACAGGCCAGTATGGAAGATGGAAAAGGGGGAAGCCCGAGCCCGCCCTCTACTCCGGACTCCAGCCCAGGGACCCTAATAGTATCAGCTAAGATGGCTGACCTTTTAGGCACAAAACACAATACAATTCCCTGGGCTACTTCCCCACAGCAGTCCCCGCTTCTTCAAACTCCACTTCACCCTTACCTCAGGGCCTCCTTCCTTCAATATGATATGTTGTCCACCACTCAGTCTCACTAACAGCATAACTTCCTTCCACAGCTCCTGACACCCACACCCACCTGACTAACTGGGAGGTTTTTATCTGGTTTCAGCCAGTCCCTGATTGGCTTCAGGTGTCCCAATTAAGCTAGCTGTTTCTACTCCTTTCTAGAAGGCTCTTAATTGGCCCCAGGTGTCTTGATTGGCCTGGAGTAGCCTTTGTTTGGCTATCCAGGGAACAGGGACCTGCACATCCTGAGACTAATATACCTGCCTTCCAGCACTCTCCTATATCCTTCTGGTCTGACTCCGTCACAAGACACAGAGACACAACTTAGGCCAGCAGAGTAAAGATATGCCTGAACTCTGTGAGTATGTACTTTATAGTGCTATCTATGTGCCTAAGCGCTGTCTTCTCTTATCCACACTGCTCTATTTAGCAGTGTAATGTCCTGCTAACTCTCTGATGCCTGAGTCTTTCCCCATTGCCATCTGTTTGGCAGAGCCAGTCACTGATATATGTAGCTACACACTTCAGTGTGGATGCCCTGCTTTTCACTGTAGGTCATGTGGCTACACATACCCTACATGCCGGGCACCATGCAGTGTCGACATAGCTTTTGTCATCATTAGTGCAACTGCACCCATTACTGATAATAGCTACAGAATGAGCTGGTGTAGCCAGGACTTTAGGGCCTTGAATTTACATTTCACTAATTTCATTGGCTTTAGAAAAGACTGTGGCTCAAGTTAAGTTTAAATTCACAAACAAAAAACTGTTTAATGTTAGTTAAGTTTGCTCTCATCAACAACCATAAAAACATAAAAATTAAGAAATACAATGTCAAAGATTAAAAAGGTGTTAAAAGATTGCAAAGTCAAGCAACCTTGAGTCAGGAAATGCCAAAGTGAATGTTAGCTATGCACTCAGTTTGGCCCCTTTGTGTGTATGCATTATGATCACTGTGATCAGTCCGTCCATCAGCCCTCACAGAGAGAGCACCGATCACAGCACGTCATTCGTGTTACTCTAACCAGTCCTTCAGCAACCCGCTGGCTAGGTTGTCAGTGGTACCGGACATCTGATTGGCATAGCACACCAGACCCCAGAACCCGTGAGTGATCTGCCAGCCCCAGCCTCCCTAGTAGCTGGGATTACAGGTGCCTGCCATTGTGCCCAACATGCATTACGATACAGCCTTTAATGATATGATTTTTTTTTTCAGAGGATCCCTGCCTCATTCAGTGCACAACCTGGATCTGCTCTGGGAATGAACCAGGGTTTGGTAGTGAAGAAGGTTTTTGTCTGTAGGATCCCTGCCTCATTTGTTGCAGAAGTTGGAAGGTTTGTAGTGAATGCAGCAGGGGACTGCAGGAAGAGAAAGGATGGTCTCATGATTAAGGCTTTTGAATGCCATGGCTGGAGACTTGAATTCTCTCTCTGCCACTGAGTTCCTATGTGATGCTGGGAAAGACACTTACAACTATCTTTTCAGGTATAGTCACTTCTGCATTTAATTAAAGGCTGTATCATGCTGCATATGAACAAGGGAAGGAGGGGTGAGTTAACGTTGCGTGGGCAACTTTCATTCTGGCATTTCCTAAATTTGAGAGTGCTTGACTTTTCAATGTATTAATCCTTAACTTTGTATTTTCTATGTTTATGGCTTAGTTTATTGATAACAACAGCCTTAACTAATATTAAACAAAGTTTTTGTCTGGGGTTTTCTTTAGTTTTTGAATAGAAAAAAATATTTTATATGTGTACTACTAAAATAACAAAGCCCCTATATATTTGTTGTCTTCAATGTATACTTTATTGCCATTACTATCTTTGTGAAGCTCCATATTTCACTATTCAGTGCCATATTGACCAATATACTGAAAATAAGCAAATTAAACTATTCCAACAAAACATCTTATTTTTAATGCAACCTCAGTTTCACTGTAATTTCCAAATTACATTTTTTTTTAAATTGTGTAATTAAAAACTCAATAGGGATGTGTAGCTCCCCCCCCGTTTTTTTTTAGAAGTTAAATATTCAGAAAGCTGCAGCCCCTCACATGAAAAGGAGCTGGGATTTTGTATCTTATTTTCATGTAACCCTTTCTGAGGAAAGTAACAATTACCTTTTGAAAAGAAACGATGCAACTTACTCTGGTACAAACCCAAAGATGCACAGCAGGAGAGTATAAAAACCTAGGATATTTTCATGACAGGTCTGCCTGTGACTCTTCTCTGTTAATAATGTTCTGGTCCTCTGAGGTAAATCAGTTAACAAAGGCAGCCATTGCCATGACACCCAGGGTCAGAGCAACTCTCCCCAAGTATGGAAATGAACTGAATGGAGTGAGTGATGAGTGGCTGATTTTCTCTGATATCACAATGTTTCTGGTCAGGCTGCAGCAGGGGGCAGCAAATGTGCACTCGGGGGGGAGTGGAGAATCAGGCTTTTTCTGGTTTTCTTGTTTTCCCAACTTTCATTATAAACGTCATACAAACACAGAATTGGAGATACTCCCCCACCCTACATTAATTAGGTGGGTGAAATTTTGTTCACATTCCCCGTGGCACATTTAAAGAAAAGGGTTCAGAAAAGAGGTCAGACACTGAGGTACAGACTATGTAAAACAAAAAATTCTCATAGCCTTAAGTATGGTCTCACTACTGTCAGACTAGAATCAGCTTCCTGCAGTACTCTGAGGCTTCACCTGGCCATCTGAGGATGTCAATGTCCTTACAAATCTTAATGAATGTAGCTTCACAGTATTCTTGTGAGGTAGCCACTCAGTGATGGGGGGACAGGTAAATACCTAGAGAGGCAAGTATCTGTGGTACCAAGAGATTCATGAGTTGCCAATGTTTCTACAGGAAGCCTGTAGGAGAGTTGGTAATAGAACACAGGTATCCTGATACTAAATCCTGTACCTTACTAACAACATTTGTTCACTTTCTTATAGTGAGCATATCCCACTGGACAATACTTTCAAAATGTAGCTTCCTGTGATTGTTATTGGCCATTGCTGTTCTATTCTGAGCTCACAAAATACTGTGACACTTGCTGTGAACCACACCACAATAATTGCACATTCCCACAGTATTTTCTGGCAAGCAGGAAAGGTCAGACAAAAACATTGAGAGACTGCAAAATGAATTCTGTTTTTACTGTGGGGAATATAAGCCTCAAGTCCATCAACATACTTCCAGAGACTGGATTAGACATCCAGAAACAGCATGGTTTCTACTGGTCACTCCAAGTACCATTTCCAGACATCTTTCTGAAGGAGTCCTGTGTGCAGAAACTATAAAGATCTAGCCATACAATCAGTTCAAATACAGTTCTGGGACAGAACATCAGCTGTGGATGAAATACTCTGCCAATACCATCAAGATAAGGAGTACACAGTGACTGATTTTAACAAACAGGGCGCCTGAACTTTTCGAAATAATTTGTAATTATGCTGCAGTTTGCAGTCAGAACATGTATGACATGCTCTGCTGAGTTATGTAATTCAGTGACCTTTACCTTATTAATATCTGCCTGCATGCTCTACCTTTGGAAGACCAATCTCAGTATTGTATTTCAAAGGTGCATCCCGATGAACAAACTGTAGATATGGATTTATTTTAAAATAAACAAACAAACAATCTTACATGTTAGAGGAGCTCATTTAGTTCTGCTTTCCAACTGATTGTGTGCTGTGTCACACTGATCTAGGCTTGTCTTTTATCAGTTTTAAAGCTTTTGACATACTGCATTCAAGTTCACTCGGGATTAGCAGGAATTACAGACCCTAAACTTTTGATTATTAATGACATCTTTGTTCATTTGGTCCACCAACACGTACAAATGCACCATCTTGTTTAATAAAAGTCTCACTCCTAGTGCATCACCTTCAGATTTATCCTTCCCCCGCATCTAAAAATACACACACACATGCAGAATCAGTAATGCTCGTACACACACATCCATGCTAACATGACTCAATATCGCTAACTATAACAGGAGCAGAACAATAACACTCAGGTCTCTAAGTGGATGTGGCATTGTTTAAGCCTGGGGCATACAAATTAACGCACCTACTAGCTGGCATAATTTGCCTGGTCAAATATCAAGACAATTCTTCCACCAGCTCCATCCTACGAAGAAAAAGAACTTTTGAAAACAGCCACTATTTTATTTTATTCACTGTGTCTGGAAGCACATCTCACATAGCTTTGCAGAGTGGAAAATATTTGTGTCTCAGTGGAGAGTACACAAAATAAAACACAAAACAAAGCATAGAAGCAATGACAGTAACTGTCAAGCATCAGGATTTCTCCTTCACTGTTTCAAAACATCCCAGTGAAAAAAGAAAAAAAAGCACAGAGTAAACCTCAGCTGCTTGATGTAATAATTTGCTGCAGGCCCACAAAACAGCAGCTTTTTTATTGCAAAACAATTAAACAATTAGTACTGCAATTGAATCCAATGGGTTTTGGGCACCTAACTTCCTTAGGATCCTTTAAAAATCCCATCATGTCATCATGACTGATAGTCTACATGTTTTCCCTGACCCAGTGAAAGGCACTAGAACACGGTAGCTGGCTAACCCTCAGCTGGGGTTCAGCTGTAGTCACGTTGAGTGTTTTTCTCCTGAGTTCCCTTCAGGACCCCCACTCCTGGGCCTACAGTTCACTTGTCTGTAGTCTCTGGAGGTGCTCCCAAGTTCTGCCACAGATTGCTGGTGAGAATCAGCTCTCCAGAGCCCCTGGTCCATAGCGTCAGTCTGCCCCAACCAAAGGGTGAATGGCTGGATGGCTCCCTTTTCTGCTGGTGCTCACTAGCAGTTCCTAGCAACCTTCATGCTCCTGGGCAAACTTCTCCCATTCTTCTTTTTCTTGTATTTTATGGTGTAGCAGGCTCACATTCTGAGTCTAACCTCCAGGTGCTGGATTTCATGATGTATGGCTACAGTCTCTCTTTTTGTAGTGGTTTTTTTTTTAATTGTAATATTGCTTTCTTAATGGTGTCCCATTTTCCTGATGCTCTTACCAGGTATTTTAGGGTAAACTTTGTCACTTTTAGGTGCCTGAGTTTGTCATACAGAATCCCCTTCTCAATATTACTGTTTATTCTCCTAGAGGATGGAATCAACCATTTCTCTGATGTTACATGTGTCGCATAATTAATAAATGCAACAACTGGCTAAGGCCAAGCATTCCCATTTAAGCCATAGTGCCTGGCAAGTATTTGAAGCAATCTCACTCTTGCTCTCAGGTTCTTGCAGTATGTCAGCATTTTTTATTCTAGGGCATACTTCTTGAATCTTTTTTCTTTTGGGCATACTTCCTACTACTCCTCTCTTAGTTCATTTTTAATTAAGTTTTTAAACTCCTGTTTACTTAGAAGGATCTATAGGACAAGTTCTTCCTTTTCTACAGCATTTTTTTGCTATGTTGTCTCCAACCTCATTTCCTGCTATTCCTAC
The DNA here is from genome assembly GCA_007922305.1 of Dermatemys mawii. Classification (NCBI taxonomy): domain Eukaryota; kingdom Metazoa; phylum Chordata; order Testudines; family Dermatemydidae; genus Dermatemys; species Dermatemys mawii. The sequence goes on from ML677334.1 coordinate 24,210,875, forward strand.
ATGCCCTGGGATCCATGCTATTTCATTGTTTACCTCCATCTGTGCCAATTCTGTTAGTAACAATATTTAATTAAATATATAATTTCAGATATCTGAATTCCCATTTTCGATGGCCAGTAGTCCTGATAGTGAATCTGACAAGATCACAGTGGAGGTAGATCACACATGCAGCATCCAATATAAAGTGAACATTATCCCTGCTCCTATGGCCATCATAACAGCTACAAAATTAGATAAACTAATAGATTTCTTTACTCTGAGTATTGGGAAACAGAATGTTGTCCTCACTCCTAGTTTTCTCATCTTTAGACCTATCTGTAAATATATGGCAACATTTGCCCCATTTATCACATACATAGCAATTTGGAATATTTAATACACCTAGCTCTCCTTCCCTTGCCTTTTAATTTCATTTCAGGCATTTTACCAGCAGCTATCTGCATTACACACAAAGCACAATGAAGGCACCGTATGCAATGCACAATTCCTGGGCTTGGATTGAGTCAAGCTTCCTTAGGTTTGCTTTTGATGTGGAATTAAACACCTGGCATCTGTACTCAAATGATGGGTCTTATCAATGCTCTATGAAAGCATAACCAGTGATTTCTGATCCACACCCTAAGTGATTCAACAAATACTTGTAAGTAGATTAGTTTTACCTTTACATTATCTACAGTATTTTCAGTGTGATCTTTCCATGTCAGCTTGTGATTAAATGTCACACTTAGGAATCTGTACTTTTCACTATGCTATTTTGTGGTCCATATAGAGACTGTTTACAATCTTTTTTAAGTTTTCCTTTTAGTGAATATCATTCCTTAGTTTTGAGAATTGAAAATTTAAAGCCCCACAAATTTCCCCATTCCACAGTTTTCCTAGCTCTTTCCTTAATTCAATTTTCAGCCTTGTTCAGCCAGCCAGTTCTCCTCATTATAGCATTCTACTCCTTTGTGTCTCCAACACTCGTTTAAATCCACTCTGCCATTTTCAGAGGGTTAATATCCCCTATCTGCACATCCTCAATTAGTGATTTCATTATTATAACAGTTATTTTTCTCTTTACTCTTTTCTGTCTTTCTGCCTCCTGTTTCTTCTTGTAGCTCTTGCATGTCCTCCCTTTTCTTTTTTCTAACCCACACGCTGTCTCTCCTTCTGCTATCGCCTTCATCATTTTCTAGGCTGGTTTCAGTATTCTCCACTAGATCTTTCATCTCTTTCCCCACCACATATGGCACAGCTATCTCCAGCCTGAGCAACTCCCCCAACCTACTACCCTTCCCTATTCTGTGACCAGTTTCACCTTTTTGTGCTCTGCCTGTTCTGCAGGGATGCCTAACTGGTGCTGCCTGGGTGGAGGAATGCTCGTTAGCCTTTCTATCAGTGAGACGTGGAAGGGGTTGTGACAAATGAAGTGGGGGCGGGGGGCAAGGGTTAGCTTCCTTTTATGGATATTCAGCCAGCCAGCTAGCTATAAAATCCCTCTTAGTAGCTGTTCTCTACTTGCTTTACCTACAAAGGGTTAAAAAAAAATCTCACTGCTATGTATAAGTAAAAGGAAGTGAGTGGGCACCTGACCAAAAGTGCCAATGGGAAGATTAGAACTTTTTGATTTTTTTTTTAAAAAAAATCCTCCTGCTTTATCTGCTTGTGGTTATTCTCCCAGGGAGAGGTAGACAGGGCAACAGCTATGCTGTAAGAAGTTTTGGGCCAGGTATGAAAAATCCTCAATATCATACCTAGAAACTACTCATTTGAACTCTGATATTTAAGTAGATCAGAAAATGTCTAGGAAGATGCGATTAAGCGTATCTTTTTTTATTTCTTTTTGGCTTGTGGAATCCTCTGTGCTAACCCCAGGTGTTTTTGTTTTGCTTGTAACCTTTAAGTGGGACCCCAAGAAAGCTATTCTTGATGCTTAATCCTTGTAGCTACTCTTTTAAAATCTATCAGTAACCCAAGTTTCTAGGAGTATTTTTCTTTTTTTTTCTTTTAAATAAAATTTACCTTTTTTAAGAACAGGATTGGATTTCTGTGTCCTAAGAGGGTTGTGCACATGTTGTTTAATTAGCTGGTGGCAACAGCTGATTTCCTTTGTTTTTCTTTCTCAGCTCTTCCCTGGAGCAGGGGTGAAAGGGCTGGGGGGTACACTATAGGAAGGAATTCACAAGTGCACCTTCCTGGGTTCTCAAAGAGGTTCTGCACTTGGGTGGTGGCAGCCTCTCCGAATCCAAGGTCAGAGAGAAGCTATAGCCTTGGGAGTTTAATACAAGCCCGGAGTGGCCAGTATTAATTTTTAGAATCCCTGTGAGCCGCCGCCTTCTGCACTTGAAGTACCAGAGTGGAGAATTAGCTTTGACAGGGGAAAAACCCTACTTTTACACTCAATTCTTAGTAAGGGGAAATACATTTTGATGACATTGGGCCATATCCTGAAGTCTTTAGTCAGTTTCTACTCTGTCCTTATTCAGTTAATATCTGACAGAAGTCAATGAGAGTTTGCCTGAGTAAATTCTGAGGGTGTGATTTTTTTTTCAAATGTGTTAAGCACCTACAACTCCAGCAGAAATCAATGGAGGCTTCAAGTTCTCATTTCTTTGGAAAATTAGGCACTGAGTAAAAACTGAGTAGGGAAGCTCTGAGTTGGTTATCTTTCTTTTCTCATTGCTTAACCCTAAACAATTTTTTCCTTTCTTTGTTCAAAGAGAGATCTTCCAGGAACCTCCCCTGTCCCTAAATATGTTCCCTTCTCTAAGAGAGCAGGGGAGCAATTTATTTCATGCCGACATTTTCAGTTTGGTCAAGACATATTTTTGTAGTTTTAATACACTAGTTCCTTTGTGGAAAATCCCTCTTTTTCAGGATGCTGTTACTGCAAATATCTAAAATACAGGTTTTTAAATTATAGTAGTAGTGTGTGCTAAAAAGAGCAGGGAACTTTCAGGAAAATATGTGATATGTGGGGATGGCTGCCACTATATATCCTGTTTGATTTTCAGATTCAGCTGGATCAGCGCCTTTTGACCTCAACAACCTGCCTTACAGCCAGCTCAGAACTCTATTGTTTTGGCTTTGTCTTATAATCCAGGTGGAACTAGCTCTCTAAGATTTTGTTTTTCAAACAGCTCTGTCAACAAATATCAATCCTGATTGATAATTATTATTATTTGTATTCTAGTACTGCCTCAGGGCCCCAGCTAAGATCAGGGCTCCATTGTGCTATTGCAGACACACAGTCCTTGCCTTGAAGAGCTTACAATCAAAGTGGATAAGACAGACAAGGGGTTGGAGGGTAAACAGGCACAAAGAGGCAAAGTGATTTGTTCAAGGTCACACAGCGAGGCAGAGGAAGAGCCATGAATAGAAGCGATCCTTTGACCACAGCCAGGCCCTCCAGACTGGCATACTTGTGGATGGTGAACGGAACTGGAAGAAGGGGTCCAGGTTTCAGGAAGCACCTCATTGATGTGGCACCAGAGGGCTCAGAAATGCAAGCGGAGTCCAGATTGATAGCGGTCAAACTCTGAAGCTCCAGCATGGAGTACTAGCCGCTCAGCATACTTAATAAAAATCTGTTTCATTTGTGTCTGCCTGCCTACCGCAGTAAAGCAACACTTCTGCCTCTCTTCTATTCTAGTCTTTGGCCTTTTGCAGATAGATGTCAACAATGTACAATCTGCGGGAGCTTGTGACACATTCCTAAATATTTCCCTCAAAAGAGTTGGCTGACCCCATTTCAAATATGTTAAACTTGACTGACTTAACCTAAGATCAGCTTTTATCTTCTGCCTCTTATAGGTTATAATATATATTGAATAAAATAGATGCCACACATGCTATTATGAAACTTCTGCGCAGGATAATTAATTACAAAAAAGGCATATTGCATTAAGCTTATGTGAAATAAGAACTTGAAACTGATCTGAAAACATCTTCTCTCCTTTGCCTATCCCTATACCTCTTAATTTTTCTCTTCCTATTTTTTATTAAACGCTGTAGAGCACTTTGGTATACAGTTCATATAAAATATGTTATTTAAAGGAAAATTGTGTTCTCTTTTATAGTAATTCTAGTTTAAGTCCATATTGTGGTGAGTGCTTTGCATTTTTGAAAATCAGGCCACTTATTTAGGTACCTAAATATGTATTATCATAAGGGCCTGAGTTTAGGTGTCTATTCTTGAAAATCTTGGCCTAGATTTTCATAAGGAAATTCAGAGACACCTGTCACACACAGGCACAGGCCAGCAGGGGTGGGTTTTAGTGGCATTCAAGGCACGTGCACATGAAACTGTGTTCAAAGCCAAATTGAGGGAGGAAGAGGGCCTACCTCTTTTTTCTCCCCATCCTCACCCTTCTCTTTAGTTCCCTACCAATCTCCTTCTGTGGAAATCAGTGTACATTATAGTCAAAACTGGGATGGGAGTAAGTCGTATTATCTCACACACACCCTCCTTCATTTTCTCCCCTTGTTGACTAGTTTTCTCTCGCATGCTCATTCATTCTTGACTCCACCTTGGACTTGGCACAGCAAGCTTGTGCTGTGTACATGGTTTCTTAGGGACTATTAATAGGAGACAGCAGAGCAGAGCACCCAGACTGCTATAACCTATGCAAGGCTGTGGGCATCACAGATCTGCCCTGAAAACGAGAGTCATAAGTGGCTCCCTTGTCAGCTACCTTCCTGCTGCCAGCCCTACTTCTGCTACATCAAGTGGAAAGTTGGCAAAGCCTATCTAGGCCCACATTTTTTGAATTTCTTTGAATATTAATAATTGTAAGAGACTCCTGATATGTGTTAATATGGTAAAAACATAATTGTCTTTTAGTTTTTTAAAGAGCGTATCTAGAAGAGTCTTGTAGCACCTTATAGACTATCAGATGTTTCGGATCATAAGCTTTTGTGGGCAAAGACCCACTTCGTCAGATGAATGTTGTGGAAATCTGCAGAGGCACGCAAGAATCAGGCTAGAGATAACAAGATAAATTCAATCAGGGAGGATGAGGCCCACTTCCAGCAGCTGATCTGGAGATGTGAACACCCAGAGAGCATTGAGTTGCATAGGGAGTGACATCCTGTAACTTGATATTACATTACAAATTGGAAACACAAATATATTGTCCATTTTCTCTAGATGAAAGTGGGAAATTTTATGTTCAAAATTTTTCTTGGTACATTTCTGGCACATATGGCAAAAAAAAATTAGGCAGATTTAAGAAAAATTAAATTTTATTGATATACAACACTGTTACCATGGCTTGTTTTTCTTTTTTTTAATCATTTCAACACTATTAGAACATTCTTACATGTTGCCAGTGTTCGATTTATCTTGTCTGGTAAATCATCATTTTTTAAAAATTGTGATAGTGCTCCTGAGCTCCAGTCATGGACCAGAACCCCATTGTGATATGCCCTGAACAAGAAGAACACAAAGATGGGCCTTCCCTCTGAGCTTGCAATCCCGTAAGTGAATAAAGTGTTTATTTGTTGCCTGGGCCATGGAGAACTTAGACTATCCTCAACTCTTCATTTCCTTATTTATAAGTAAATATGTTTAGCAGCCTTATCTGATTTCATCCTTCCAGCCCAAGCCCTTTGTGTGTTTCATTCACCTGTTGCATTCTGTCTGACATGTATATTGTGAGCAATTAGGGCTGGAGATATTCTTTGTTGTTTCTTGTCAGTACTGGGTCTAGCACAATGAAGCCCTGATCCTTGACTGGGATTCTTAGAATAATGCAATAAAGAATAATCATACATGAAGTTGGGGTGGGGAAGGCTGGAAGAGAAATAGCTCTGAGACAGGGAATTCTGAACTGGACACAGAAAACAAACAAAACAAAAACAAAACCTTCCACAAAATGCAACAGTTTAGATCCAATATTGGGCCATGTCTATTTATAACCAATCAGATGAGTTTAATATTTTTTTGTGTTAACTAGTGATCTATTAGTAAACAAAACTTAGTGGGCGTATGCAGATATGCAGGATAAATTAAACATTCTCATCTCTGTCTGTTCTATTAGGCTCAACAGCATTAAAGTGATATCTTTTTTTAAGTGTTATCAAGGAAGGTCTGAGGGTGAAAGAACTCTTCGATAATTTAAAACTTCCCCTTCAAAAACCTAGTCCAATTCATCTTGCTTTTTGAAGCCACAAATTACTCTATGACATGAAATTTAAGGCTGGAGCTTGAAATGTTGATAAAGATCTCCCAGTGAAATCACCCAAACATTGTTCATAACATCATGTGTGATATAGTGACATGCAATATGTTTCACTGGCACGGAGATTGAAAATGGAAATGTTAAGTATAAATCTTTATGGAAGTTTCAGTAATTTTTAATAATTTGTTCTTTTGTGGCATGCATGTGTGAGTGATATATTTGTCCTAGAGCAATATGAATTCATTTCCCCACATCTATAATATCAGCAGTAAGCTAAATTAAAAATACATTTGTACTTGTACAGTTAAATGATCATATTTAATGAAATGTCGGAGATGAATCTTAGCAAAACGTCAGGAAATTATTTCAGAAAGAGAAGCATTTCATTACTGGAAGTCAGGGAAAATCAAAGAGATTAAACAAATGGTTTACAACTTCCAGATATTGTGGGGGTAAAATGCTCTGTAAGGGGGATAAGATGACTGTCAGGTCTCTGCTATTATTCATCTGAGAACTGGGAAACTGTTTTAGAATGTGAGGTTAGCATGATTAATACCCGTTCACAAAAGCAAGGAAACTATTGATACTCAGGCCAGTAATGGTTGGGAGTGTTATACATGGAGCTGGGAGAAATTTTTTGACTGAAACTTTTTTCAGTGGAAAATGAAGATTTGGTGACACCAACAAAATTTAGTTTTAGTCAGAAAAAAATGCTAAAAAATTTCCAACAAAAATCAAAACATTTGATTTGGACATTTTTGAAACAAAATGTTCTAATTGTTGTTTAAAACAACTTTTCATTTAAAAATGTCCTTTAAAAACAATACAAAACATTTTAAATGTGGTTGAAATCAAAACTAAATATTTCAGTTTTGTCACACAACAAAATATTTTGTTCAACCCTCTAGAGGAGTCGCACCTCCCCCAAGTGACAGCATGACAAATGTTTCTGCCTCAGTTTCTTCTTGCTCTGGCTGTAATCAAGAACACAGAGTCTTTCATTCAAAGGCCCGCCTCTGGGCAGAGTTTATTTCTCTACACAGATAACAGCCTGCAAGATTGTCTCCCAAATTCTAAAGTAAAAATGGGTACAGTCACAACAGTTTTCCATGCCCCTTCCAAGAGCATCATTTCCAGGTCACCCACCCAAGAGTCTCAACTCACAATTCCTTTGCTCCTATGCCAGGGCCCCACTCTCCAGGCCATCCATTGCATTACCAGAGTAGCTTCACTCCCATGACTCTGCCACCACAGCCTCCCAGGGTAGGTCTCCCATAAGAGAACTCCTTGCAGTATTTCATTCTCCAGTATTCCTTGCCTCCAAGTTCCACCAAAGCTCAGGATATGCCTCTGCAGAATCCACCCTCTTGTTTCTGGGCATGGTTCCTTCTGAGCAAGTGGTTCTCCTTTGTCTAGGGGTCTCTGCACAAGCCTTCTTCAGCTTCTGTTCTGGTCTCATCACTTCTCTCTCTTTTCCTTCAGGCAGTTCTCATCCTCCATTCCATATTTTCTCCCTACGCTTAGATGCTTCTCAGACCCAAATTAAGTGCCTTTATTTTCTTTTAAAGATCAGCCTTTGTTAATCTTTCAGCAATACGAAAGCACCTAGAAATAATGATATAACTCAAAAGATAATTTTTTTACTCTAACAAAAGCATTAATATACATTGATAATAGCACATAAATAACAGGAAATGAGAAAGACACGTGAAGTTCCCTCTGCCCAAGCATGCATGCACATGAAAAGACTTTTTCTTTGTTAGCTGAATCCTTTTATCTTCTTCACCCCAACTCAGGCAAAATCATGAGAAAATAGATGGGCTTCTTGTGTCTTATTTTTGCTTATGCTTCTGAGTTTTTAAAATTGGGTGTATTTTAGAAATTAAGAAAGGAAATCATATCATATATCAAGTGATTGATTTTTATTTGCATACATATGCACTCATATTATACGTAACTCTGCTTTTGAATGCATGCACATGCATGTGCGGGCACACACACAGGAATTTGCATGAGAATCTGATTCACAGAGAAAAAGCTTACCGGATTAGTTTACTAATTAATCAAGTGCACTAAAGCATCTGAATTATCTGAACAACACTCCACGGCGGAACTCAGATCAAGCTTAGCAAACTGAATAAAGGAAAAGCAGCTGAGGTGCATCAGCTTTGAATTTGGCCAATGTCAATCATATTTGTTTAAAAGGTCCTTTTCAATTTAAATCATAAATGTTAAAAACAGACATGGAATCTGTGTAAATATCCACCTAATTCTGATGGGCAGAATAGTTGCCTGCTGAATTAACCTTCAAGGAACTGGAAATATACTCAACATAGATTTCTAAATAGATGCTTCTTTGGGTAGACATCCCTCTTTTCTGATTTTAAATGCAAAATTTGATTTATTTTCTTTATTTTTGCTTGTTGGAAGAAGTTGTAAATAGTCACACTCAGAGCTGTCCTTAGTGGCACATCTTGAGATATGCTCTCTCTATCTTTGGGAATTGGGAGGCTGAGGAGAGGCAGGGACCAGAAAGAGTTCAGGCTATAGCTGCAAAGTTCAGTATACCCTTGTAGTGGGGTGGTTACCCGCTCCAACCCTGGAAGGGTTAAAAGCCAGCCCTTGGAGAGGGCTGCAGCCTGAGGAGCAGGTAGGCTGATTGGGGTGTGGACCACCAGTGACTGCTTCCCCAATCAGGCCACACCTGGCCGTGTTATAAGGATTCAAGGAGGAGCTGGGAGAACAGTCTCCCTCCAGCCTTGGAGAGAGAAGGACCTGGCTTCCTGAAGAAGCAAAAGGTACTGAGGGTAGAGAAATGCTGGGGAAGGGGCAGGCTGAGCTGGGGAGCTCAGGCCTGGCAACCTCCCACGCTGCAGCCTGATAGGAAGGCCTGAAAGGTACTCGGCTGCAGGGAAAAGTTGCAGGTCAAAACTCCCCTTGCCTAGGATGAGTGGCTTTTACACTGCAGTCTGCCCCAGGGAACAGGGGTTAGATGATTGTCATGCCCCAATGGCCCCTCCCTCAAGTTCCCTGGGCAGGGGGCAGATCAGCATTGTACGTGGCTAACACTGTTGCAGACATTGCAAAGTATTTTGAGAAAAGTTAAAGGAGTGAATGGGAGTGGAAGTTTCCTTTGCAGGTTATGAGAGGCCAGGAGAGGAGAGGGGAAAGAAGAAAAGAGCAGTGAACGGGTTAATTTGAAAAGTCAGCTTGGCCTAGAGATAAAGAGAGAGCTGCTCTGCCATCAAGGTCAAGAATCAACACAGACCAGGCCAAGCACCAAAAAACCTGCTTTCACTCCCAGCTGGCTGTGAAAAATATAGACAGAAGCAAAACAAAATGCAAAGGCTGCAAAAAGAAGTGAGACTGACGAAGGGCAGCAAGAGAAAAGCAGTCTGCCTTTGCGACCCTGGAGCCGCTGTGTTTTGGGGAAGCTGAAGAAGCCACAAAAGGCGATGTGGACTGGAATACTGAGCAACGGGCTCTGACGGGGACGCCCTCAAGAGACCCCAGGGCATTAAAAACCTGCCCAAGAGCGAAAGCAGGTTGGAGATCTATTCTGGCAGAAAACCTCTGGACAACCTGTGCACAGGATAACCTCCTGTCCATCCCTATCTCTCTCCTCTACCCCCAAGCCTGGCCAGTCTGGAGCTGTGTGCTTGTGGCTATGAAAGGGGGTCAGGGTTTGAGCACTAATGCTTCTTTCTTCCTTTGAGTGACGTGGAAGCAGTTCCCGCACTCACTGCTGTCTATTTATTATTTTATTAATAAAGCTTTAAAATTCAGTCACATGATGTGTTCTCTTCATCACAGAAACCCTCCTTGGGCTGCCAACTGATGTGCCCTGGCAGCTTGGGACTCAAGAAATTCTGTCTGGTTTGAGTCAGGCTTGCTAGCCTGCTGCAAACTCAGACCTAGGTCTGAACCACGTCCCCTAACAGTTAGAGGCTTGCCTGGAAACAGGTTAGGAAGTGTTCCGCCCTTTAGCACTCAGATGCTCAACTCCGAATGGGGTCCAAACCCTAAATAAATCCATTTTACCCTGTGTAAAGCTTATATAGAGTAAACTCATAGATTGTTTGCCTTCTATAACAATGATAGAGAGATATGCACAGCTGTTTGTTCCCCCAGGTACAAACACATACTCTAGGTTAATTAATAAGTAAAAAGTGATTTTATTAAATACAGAAAGTAGGATTTAAGTGGTTCCAAGTAGTAACAGACAGAACAAAGTGAATTACCAAATAAAATAAAACACGCAGATTTGTCTCTAATACAGTAAAAAGCCTCATCCTCAGAGATGTTTCCTCTTACAGGCTAGCCTTCCTCTAGCCTGGGTCCAGCAATCACCCTCACTCTCTGTCCTCTGTTCCAGTTTCTTTCTGGAGTCCCTCAGGGTTGGAGAGGCTATTCCTTAAGCCAGCTGAAGACAAAATGGAGGGGTATCCCAGGGGTTTAAATAGACTTTCCCTTGTGGGTGGAGATGCCATCCCCTCTCCTATGCACGATCCAGTTGCAAAATGGAATTTCAGAGCCACATGGGCAAGTAACATGTCTCTGCAAGACTGAGTTCCTTACCAGTCAAGCCACATTCCTGGGAAAGCTCAGATGTGGATTGGTGTCTCCAAAGTTCATTGTTGGCTTGACTGGTTTTTGATTGGGCACTTACTGAGAATAGTTCCTGCACAGAAAGCTTCCCAGTTGCTTCACTGAGGCTATTTAGAATTATTCAGGTACATAGCCAATGTTTATAACTTTGAGTACAAAAGTGATGCATACATACAAATAGGGTGAACATACCAGTAGATCATAAACTTTACATAGATATGTTACATGGCATATGCAGCAAAAACATATTCCAGTTGTATCATATGTACATTTATAAGCATCTCCCCATAAAAGCTTATGGGGTACACCATCACACGAGTTCGCTGCTCTTTTCTTCTTCTTCTCCTCCTCTCTTGGCCTCTCATAACCGGCAAAGGAAACTTCCATTCCCATTCACACCTTTATTTTTTCCCAGATGCTTTACAATGCCTGCAACAGTGTTAGCCACGAACAATGTTGATCTGCTCCCCGCCCAGGGAACTTGAGGGACGGGGCCATTGGGATGTGACTTAACTTGATCAACTGAGGCCCAGGCAGAGTGGTAACAGAAATCTGTCACATGATGCCTGGCAGTAGCCCTAGAGTCAGACTGAGGCAAGGTGGGGATAGAGGGTTGGAGGTTCTCCGGGGAGGGGAGACCCAGAGAAAGTGTGAGGGTATTGCTAGGGGGCAACACCCTTGGTGAAAGGGCACTGGGGTCCGGGAGGGACATGGGGGCCAGCAACAGGCCAGGCACTGGCCTGCAGAGGGCACTGTGGCTGGAAAAACAGCTAATTCTCAGACAGCCACCAGGAGGTGCTGCGCTGGTGAGTCTCGCACGATACAACCCTGATCCTGTCTCATGTTACCACACGATGATACACAGCCTGCACCCTGGGAGTTTGTGTCAGGTGACAAGAGGACTGGTTATACAGTGTAGTTTTCTCCTGCTCCTGAGGAAATTGTACTAGAAAAATATAAGTTCAAGTTGGAAGGTAGCAGCAGCAGCCCGAGTTGTTTTTCTCTAGGACAAAAAGGAGAAAAAAAAAGGAAAAATTGGAAAAGCCATTGTATAGTAGCATCACAAGGTTTCATCCCAGTCTGTACTGACTGGAGGGAATAAGACACTTGTTATTGTTTTGAAGTTTGCTTTCAATCAGACAACAGAAGAATTCATTCAATTTGCTTAGTATTTTGCCCTCATGAACTTCAGCCTTACAATAGCTTTGCAAAACAGTTGAGCAATCCCGTAGTGGGTTTTACATCCATGGTAGGCTGCATCTGTATGTCTACATACAGGGCTTGAATTTTATAGGGACTGTAATGAATGATTCTTTTCAAATTTGATTCCGTAAAAAGCTACTTGGATGCTCCAAGTAATCTTTTTTATTCTTCATCTTAGTTTACTCTTAAGGGTTTTTTGTTCCATCTTTTATGGCTGTCCTAATGTACACAAATCACTTTTAGAGATAGTGTCATGTGTATGAAGGGAGCAATTTATCAATCCGGATGCCTCTTTGATGAAGGATGGTTTGTCTTTACAAGGCTGGACAGCCCCAACTAAATTTCAGTTTGCTATAGCATGCAAGGGATTTAGGGGATTATGGCTGGAGAGAGGTTTTAAGAATCAACCAGCTTATTATTGCAGAAGGAATATATAATTTAAAAACCTTGCTTGTTTTGACTTTTCTTAGATGTAAAGATGGAAGCGTGTATCGATGAGAAAAGCAATAAGCTACTTGATTAAGTTACAGTGATTCGTTTTTTATGCTTTTCAGTCACATGCTGCCTAGTTTTGAATGTGCCAAATATAAATTGTGATGCCAGATCTGATTTACACCAGCTGAGGATCTGGCCTCTAGTGTTTTACTATTAGATACCAAAAAAAGCTGTGAGAGGGATGAATCAAGAAATACAGTCCTAAACATTTATGCAAATGAAAAGGTGACAGATTGATACAAATTTAGTTTTAAACATGATGTATAATCAGATGTTTAATGTAAGAAAATAACTAAAGCCTAAAATTTCCTAAGGAAGGAAGATAAAATATGTATTAAATATCTCAGTCACTTCTTCCTTGTTGAAATGAAAGAGCTGGAGGAGGCTCAAGAAATCTAGTGACTCAAAGCTATGTTAGGTGCCTCGTATGCCACAACATTCATTACTGATGATATCTAAAGTACTGCAAATCAATCACCATGAAGTCTAATATTAGAGTAGACAGCTGTATTCTTCCCTTCTGATCCCTATAAAGAATTAAAATATTATGAGATTGATTGACTTCTCATGGACTCAGATTTTAAGGTCAGAAGAGACAAGCATGATCTAGTCTGACCTCCTGCACATTGCAGGCCACAGAACCTCACCCACCCACTCCTATAATAGACCCCTGATATCCGGCTGAGTTCCTGAAGTGCTCGAATCATGGTTTAAAGACTTGGTTTCCCCCCAGCATCACTCCATTGCAATTAGTGACATCACACTTGAAACTGGAATAATGCAATTAGGGTGACCAGATGTCCCAATTTTATAGGCATTTTATTTCATTTTATAAAATTTTATTTCATTTTATAAAATGAAATTTTATTTATTTTATTTATTTCATTTTATAAAATATTTCATTTTATAGACAAATGAACAAGCATCAGATCGTAATCAAGTTTGCTCACAACCATCAAAACCAGTGACCCAAAGACAAAACCAGTGACTTACATGATTCACACCAGTGATCTAGAAATGAAAGGCTCAGTTTCTCATTATCAGTCTCCTGAGTCTGTCATTAGCTTCATTTTTATTATAATCTTACAATTCAAACATATATTTTGGCCTCCCGTATTCAGAAATGCTCCACACTTTTGCCACAGCTAGATCTACAAAATACTCTGTCTCCTCCACATACCTGGAATCTCACATTTCCACATCTCTGTATTTTTAGGATGACCAACAGGGAATTAGATGCATAATGCATTTTCAAACAGCTGCTAATTGATAAGCCATGCCTGCAGTATCACATGGCTAGTTCAACACCTTTGGGGAAACATGGGTAGAACTACATATCTAGTAGCACAAACAACATTTCTAAATTCTATTTCTAGCTGGGCAACCTGAAACAAATGGAAAAGATGACTAAGAAAAATCTTTTCTATAATTATATAAAATTACAGCAGGAGTGACAGTAATCTTCTAAAAAGCCTCTAGGGATTTGGATTAGCAGAAGACAATTTCTTAGATGGGGGTTTAAACCTCAAGGTTGAGATTCAGAATTAGACGAGTGAGCTAATATAATTAACCCTTGGGAAGCCAGACTATGTAACCCACAGGATATGTACCATTTATACATACAATACGCCCATACTTTCTGGGAACAAAGTATGACTGACTTATTTGGTCAAGTCTGTGTTAGCTGGAGCTATGATGTTCCATATAAGAATTATAGAAGATTAGGGTCGGAAGAGACCTTAGGAGGTCATCTAGTCCAATCCCCTGCTCAAAGCAGGACCATCACCAACTAAATCATCCCAGCCAGGGCTTTGTCAAGCCAGGCCTTAAAAATCTCTCAAAATGGTGATTCCACCACCTCCCTAGGTAACCCATTACAGTGCTTCACCACCACCCCTAGTGAAATAGTGTTTCCTAATATCCAATCTAGTCCTCCTCCTCTTAGGGCCGGCTCTAGCTTTTTTGCCAGCCCAAGCACGAAGAGCACAACTGCCCCCCATCAAAAAGGGGTGGGAGCGGAATGTACTGCCCCAAGAATGTCCGGAATGCTGCCTCTTAAAATGTGCCACCCCAAGCACGTGCTTCCTCTGCTGGTGCCTGGAGCCACCCCTGCCTCCACTGCAACTTGAGATCATTGCTTCTTGTTCTGTCATCTGCCGCCCCTGAGAACAGTCTAGCTCCATCCTCTTTGGAGCCCCCCCTTTAGGTACTTGAAGGCTGCTATCAAATCCCCCTTCATGCTTCTCTTCTGTGGACTAAATAGCCCCAGTTCCCTCAGCCTCTCCTCGTAAGTCATGTGCTCCAGCCCCCTAGTCATTTTCATTGCCCTTTGCTGGGCTTTCTTCAATTTGTCCACATCCCTTCTGTAGTGGGGGGACCAAAACTCCAGTGCTGAATAAAGACGAATAATCACTTTCCTCGATCTGCTGGCACTTGACCCAAAGTTGTGTGGGTCACATGGCTTGTGAATTCCGGGGGGGGGGGGGGGCCTAATACTCTGAACTGGCTACCCAGCTCCTATAGTTCATGCCAAAAGTTATTGTTTTTAAAGGGAAAAAAAATCCAGGAATTTAAGTCTAGTATCAGCTATAGCAAATATCCAGATTCATTTATAACGCCATCAAAGAAGTAAACTGGTTTATGAGAAACTAAGCTCTTATTAAAGTACCCATATGTAAAATGACAGCAAAGGGAATTCAGGAAATAAGTGGACAAGTAAACAGAGTGGAAAGGAGGGAGAAAGAGTGTTCTCCCTCCTACTATGGCCCTTTTAGGCCGCAGGCCATAAGATCCTCTGATCTCGCTGTGAGGGATTTTCCCCAGTGCAGGAATTGACTAAGGGTATGGTTACACTTACAAGATTATAGCGCTATAGGTTATAGCGGTCCCCTTATACAGTAATATGTATAGCGCTATTGTATGTCCACACTCAGATGCTCCTGCGGTATAGCATGGCCACATTTGGGGCACTTAATGCGGCATTAAGAGCAGCACATTAGGGCAGGTATCCCAGCATTCAGCTGGGTGCAACGTGCTTTTTAAACGAGGGGGGTGAGGGGGGACGCGTTGTGTGTATGCGGAGGGAGAGAGACAGTGATTTTTCCGTTCTTCTAAAAGCCTGTCAGGGAGCCTCCGTTCACAGAAGGCTTTGTTTTCACACAGGCTCCCTCCTTAAACATTTGCATTGCTTATCTGCCGAGTTAAGAAAGAAACTCTAAAGAGGTACTTCCGCATTCCTCCAGCCGAGTTCAAAACAAAGGGAAGAGACGTCAATTGCCTTAAATGGCTCTAGGCATCTCCAGAGATTACTTGTAGCGCAGTGGGTGTCCACATCCTTGCTGTAGCGCTACAGCAGCTGCGCTACAGCCCTTATTCCCCATGCGGAGGTGGATTAATAATAGCGCTATAACTCAGCAGTTATAGCGCTCTACGTGCCTTGCCAGTGTGGACGGGGAGTAGGTTATAGCGCTCGTGGGGGCTTTATAGTGCTATAAAGTGCCAGTGTAACCATGGCCTAAGACTGCCTACAAAGCCCACACCACAAGCCTCAGGATAGTGGATGTGACAGGAATAATGTTGGGGGCTGGAGCAGGCAGGATAGGGGGTACAAGGGGACAGGCACAGTGTGGATGCTGCTATAGTGATTCTGGGCTACTCAGCTTGAGGGAGCCATTTTAACCTTTGCAGCAGCCCAGAATTTGAGGGCACAAAATTAGTACACCTCCCCCTACCAGCTCCACTGAATCATTGTGTTATACGTAATAGTAGGCAGGACTGAAAATAGACTGAGCTAGATAATAAGCAATTTGGAAGAGGGCCTTTCCTTTCTTATTTGTTGGTAGAGCACTAAGCATATTGTCAATACCTGGCAAATAAGAAATCAAATAATAAATAAAACTCTGCATTTTCAAACAAGTAAGAGTCATTCTTGATTTACAGTAGCAAGAGTACAATATAGTTTAATGCACGGCTATGTCTCCTTGATTCATGAGACTTAACTTCTCCAGATGTATCTGTATCTCTGCTCCCTTTGTATTACATAAAGGGAGCCACTTCAGTGCATAGCCATCAAATGTAATTTCCTTTATCTGGAATAATACTAGTTCATGACAGTTGTGCCATATGTTAGATGAAGTCTTGAAACAGAACAGTTCAGCTTTTATGTGTGCATATGTGATGAAAGAATGGTGGAATCAGCTGAGTCAGTAATCAGTGGTTGACTTTACAAAATGCATATTTCTGCATTAAAATAATTTATTTTCAGAAATCCCTCCTTATATTGAATGTAGTCCTATCAGTTTTCATCTTCAATGTAGCAAAAGACAGACACACTACCATCATTTGTATGAAATCCCTGACTGGTATAATTCATGCAGCTTTCTAGTCTCAAGGAAATAGTTATATAATTTCTATTGCTGTGATTAAGGAAATAACAGATAAAAACACTATCTTTGGACCACAGCATCTTGTCTAGCTTTCCCAAAAAGTAGCAGGTTCAGGTTTAAAACAATTAGACTTCCTGGTATTACTCATTCAAATCACAGGATCCTAGCAGAATCAACTCTCTGGGTGAGATCTGATGATACGCCCAAGAGGCACAGCACAAAACTTGCAGCCCAGAGAGATGTGGGACTAAGAGGGCTTTAAGACTTACAAGGCATAATACAATAGGGGGAAGGCAAGGTAAAGAACAAAATGGTTCTGATTAACTTAATAAATAGAAAGGTCAGGCGTTTCAGGATAACAGCTGCCTAACTATTTTTGAATCTTCTCCTCTTTCTCTTCATAGTGAGGACTTTCCAATTCAGTTGTACATTTAGGCTGAGATTCTGCAAGATCCTTAAGCAAGTGGCTCTCTTTAAATACATAAATAGTGCTATTAACTTCAGAGAGACTGTTTGCATGCTTAACTCTAGGCACATACTTAACAACTTTGCTGAACCAGGACCTCAGTCCTGATACACAACAAGATTAAGGGGTCCAGGTTCATAACTTGGCATCCCTTTGACATTACTGTCATTATTTCTTCAAGGCTTAATCCCGTGCCCACTGAAGACAATGGCAAAGTCCCCATCCTTGAATAGTAGAATTAGGCCATCAGTGAGTAATGGACTCCCTTAATGTTTGTCAGCTGAATAATTTAGTGCAAAACAGTGCATTGCTTTATTCTTAGTGGTAAATGTTTGTGTGATCAGCCCCTATTTATTTATGCTCCAGTAGCATGTTGGTTGGTAATACCATGGTTTTGTGATCTACCTGGTGTGACCATGTTATAGGAGGGGAAAGCCTGTGTGCTGAATAAGGCATGTTCTCAGGGCTGGAAGCTGTACAGCTTCAGGAATTGACAAACTTGAGAAGGAAAGTGGGTACAAAAAGGAACATCTTGAGCAGCTGTAGTTTTCCAGGGCCGCTAATGACAAAAGAGCTTCTTCCCTCCTTGTTTCTTTGCCTTATTTGTCTTCCCTCAGAAAGAGATTATCTTATAAACAAAATATTCAGTAGTACTTACATGCCATTGAAGAATAGGCTTATTGATGAGCATCAGTTGGAGCTCTTCAGCAGATTTGCCTGTCTTGCAGGAAACCAGATTCATGATGATCTCTGTCTGCTGTTGTAAAGCTTCTCATTGTCTGTTTTGCCTACCCATTTTCAGATGTCACCAAGTTTTGCTTATGACTATGTATAGTTTACAACATTGTGCTGTGAAGGATCCTTTTCTCAGCTCACCTCTTCCCCAGTTCTTGGGAAGTTAGATACATTCAAGAAGACACATTTATGTAGCAAAAGTTTCTGCTCTTTAGGGAGAGAAGTGTATTATGCAAATTTAATACATTTAGTGTTATTCATACATAGTATTTAGCAGTCCTTTGCTTAAAAACTCAACATGATAAAAGTCTAGGCTCTGCTGAGCACTCCAACTCACGCTGAAGCTGCTTTTAGAATGGTAGCACTGGACTAAACACGTGCTTTCAATTCTAGTTTTGAACTAATTAAACATAATGGCCTTTAAGAATCAGAGAGGTAGCCATGTTAGTCTGGATTTGCAGAAGCGACAGAGTCCTGTGGCACCTTAAAGACTAACAAAAGTATTGAAGCATAAGCTTTCGTGGGCTAGTACCCACTTCGTCGGATGCATGCAGTGGAAGTATCCAGAGACAGGTATAAATAAGAAGGCAAGAACCAGGTTAGAGATAATGAGGTTAGTTCAATCAGGCTAAACCACCTTGTTATCGCTAATCCAGGAGGATGAGGTCCTCTTCTAGCAGCTGATCTGGAGGTGTGAACACTGAGAGAGGAGAAATTGGTCTTGTAGTTAGCAAAACTCATAGTCCCTGTTCAATCCTGAGTTGATGGTGTCAAATTTGCAAATGAATTGCAGCTCCGCAGTTTCTCTTTGAAGTCTGGTCTTGAAGTTTTTTTGCTGCAGGATGGTAGCCTTTAAATCTGTAATTGTGTGTCCAGGGAGATTGAAGTGTTCTCCTACAGGTTTTTGTATAATGCCATTCCTAATATCTGATTTGTGTCCATTTATCCTTTTTCATAGGGACTGTCCAGTTTGGCTAATGTACATATTAGAGGGACATTTCTGGCATATGATGGCATATATTAAATTGGTAGATGTGCAGGTGAATGAACCAGTGATTGTGTGGCTGATGGTGTAGCTGGTTAGGTCCTGTGATGGTGTTGCTTGTGTAGATATGTGGGCAGAGTTGGCATCGAGGTTTGTTGCATGGATTGGTTCCTGAGTTAGAGTTATTATGGCAGGGTGTGCTGTTGCTGGCGAGAATATGCTTGAGGTGGGCGAGGACTGGCCTGCCTCCCAAGACCTGTGAAAGTGAGGGATCGTTGTCCAGGATGGGTTGTAGATCACTGATGATGCGTTGAAGAGGTTTTAACTAAGGACTGTAGGTTATGGCCAGTGGTGTTCTGTTGTTTTCTTTCTTGGGCTTGTCTTGCAGCAGGAGACTTCTGGATACACGTCTGGCTCTGTTGATCTCTTTCCTTATTTCCTCGTGCGGGTATTGTAGTACGCTGCGGGGATTGTTCTTACTTTTTTTTCCCCATGCTGGCCAGTGATGAGGTTATCTGAGTGAATGGCAGATTTGAGCCACGAAAGTGGCCACACGGGGCTACTGTGAATCTCTGAGGTGAGCAAATCCGCCAATAAGAGTAGGACCCACCAAGGTAGATGAGGAACTTTGTCACACCTGGCATGATGTTTTCATAGAACTAACTAAATATGTCCTGTTCCAGCTTACCTCTTGTCTTTTTATAAAAACTGCGGTGAGCACTTCAGAGCTAATTTAGTTGGCTTTCATCCTTAACAAGGATGTGATCTTTCCAGGAAAATACATTTAGTGGGAACAAAATTGAAAAACTGTTGAAAACTGCAGGCTGAAAGTTGAAAGTCCATTACAGTAGAAAGAGATGCCACTATTTCATTCTCTCCAGGATGATCAACAGTACCTTAGTGAATGCTATCATATTATTAATATGTCCCAGGTGGAAAGATAGTCCTGGTGATGCACTACAGTGCTTAGGGACTCTGAGTCCAACTCACCATTGCCCTGCACTTTATGCCACCATTCATTCCAATGTAAAGTTAATGCCAAATGAGTATAAAATACTACAAAATCAGTATGGTGTCATGTTATACCCAATTTACGGTGGTTTAAATGTCTACACAAGTGCAGTGGAAAGATAAATTGGGCTTTAGGGGCCAAATTCTCAGTTGGTGTAAATTGGTGCATTGCCTTTAATAGAGTTGCACCCATTTACATTAAGCAGAGAATTCGTCCCTTGATCTCACATTTGAATACAGGAGTAAACAGGGACTTTTGAAGGTATAAAGTATGTTCTCTCTCTCTCTCTCTCTCTCTCTCTCTCGTATTTTGGTTAATTTTGCAAGTATAGATATTATCTTATGACCACTGTAAAAGTCTCTGCTTTCACATACATTCTGCTGGGGACTTGGAGTTCTGTCTGCTTCATGAACTGTCATGACAATGTTATTGATGAACATCTTAAATATATATTTAAGATTCTTACTCCACTATGGAATTTATGGGCTTTTTTCGCCTTCTAATGAAGCCAATAACAAAACTCAAATAGCCTTCAAAGACAGCTGAATCAATCCCTGACTATTGTAACTATAACATTTTAAAATTAGATTGAAGTTTTCCTTTCAAAAATGCCTTTTGTTCTGAAAGCATCTCTCCTGTCTGTACTGCACTGCTTGCATGTTTATGACAAAACTGGCTATAATTGCAGCTGAGGAATAATTTAGGTTTAAAAGCTATTAGTCCCAGATGTACAACTGAATTCTAGTCTTCATTACTGAAAACACAGCAGACTGAAGACAACCAGACAAGAGCTGAGCTGCCCAAGGAGCAGTGAAAGGAAAAGGTGATTATTTTCGCAAAAGCCCACAGGTGTATTACCTTGCTTAGCCCTCTTTGACTGCGGGTAGGCTGCATCTTTAAGGAACATTGCTGTCGTTTTAGAGGCATTGTGTGGCTATGAATGCCAGGGAGATTTATGTGGTTCATTCTCTGACCTGTGATAATACATCATTAGAGCCCTCCATCTTTTCCACCTTTGTGAACAAAGACTCATAACAGGGACAATTATGAAAAAATAAAATAGAAGCAGCAGCAGCAGCAGCAGCACAGGGAGACTTGACTTATCCTCTCTGAATCTCTGCCATAAGTTGAACTGGGATATCTTTATTGCTTGATACATTTATTTTATTTTATTTTATTTTGAGGGTTCTACCCCTTTCTACTTATAGCTGCTGTTCAGACTCACTTACAGAATTAAAAAAAATAACCAGCCTCCTTGCTGTTTAACTCTTCACTGTCTTGGTGACCATTCTAAATCAATTCAGGGATGCACCAGACATCTAAGGGGAGAGGTGAGGCCACTGATGATACCCTGTGAGAGCTCTGTTGGGTTCTCTGAAGTAAAATGGTAGTAGCACAATCTATTTCAGGCCCGTGTGTACCTTTGCTTTTATCTTGACCCCAGGCAATCTTTTTATTTGGCTCACTGAAATGTAGGACTGCTGCTGTGGTTGACTGACTGGGGAATACCTTTATATCTATTTAACCAAACCAGACTAGCATCCCCTCTTATGTGGCCATGGATTCAAACAGTTGTAATGCATTTTTGAGACCATTACTGAGCCTTTTTAATCACGGCTTACTGCACTGGTAGATTAGTACCCAAACCTTTTTCTGCAGTGGACTTGAATACACCAGAAAAACAAACCTAGGATTGTTTGTCTTGATCCAATAAATTAGGATAAAAAAATCAAAGAGAAACAAGTGTGGCATACTTTGCAATTCTGATTGCACCTGTTTTGTAGTGGAAAATTTGATATTTTTAATGACAACTCTTGCCCACGTCCCTCTGTTTGGGAGCAGGAGAGAGAGGAGAGGGCACAACAACCAGAATTTACGCACGGCTTCCTACCAGTTATGCACTTAGCTATATTTTTAAACCCTACAAAAATCTGTGTGTGTTAGAAGGTATTATAATGCATTAGTATGACTGTCCATCTTCTGCACTGCATTGGGGTGGGCACCACAGATAAGCACAGGGAGGTGGAGGTTGATGTGTGACTGGGTTGTGGTGAGATGTGACAGAGTAAAGAGATGTGTAAAGCCTTACAACTGACTCTCAGACTAGCCATAAGCATGAGGTTCCCGGGTCTAATCCCCCATTGCCTTTCCACCTTTGTATGGGCATTTTTGTCAGTCCAAAGTGACTGTGAAACACTTTGTGACCAGGATGGTAGAGTTTTACACCCACTTTGCACTAGTTTAAAGGAATCCACCAAGAGAAAACCAGTGGAACATCAAGCCCTATGATTCAGAAGTTGGCAAGAATGCCCCATACCAGCCGAGTCTGAGCTCACACACTACGCCTTGCATAAGCATAGCAAGGCAAAGATGGTTTCTGTTGGAGACTCCTGTTGTGTGTGCCAAATTGCATCCAGACAATCACAGTCTTTTTGGCGGCTGGAACATTAACACAACCAGCCCTCAAATAGGAACCATCATGGTTAGGGTTACCATATTTCAACATTAAAAAAAGAGGACACTCCAGGGGGGGAGGTAGGGACTTGCCTCCCAAAACACCCTGGCCCTGCCCGCTATCTGCTCCCTCCCACTTCCTGCCCCCCGATTTCCCCCCTCAGAACCTCCAACCTGGGAAACTCTCTTTGTCCAGCTATCTGGAAGAAGAAAGGGATGGACAGAAAGGACAGGAAAACTTTGGAAGCAAGTTTGTTTTTTTTAAACTATAGTAATTAAAATGTATATTTTAGATAAGGGTGGTCTTTTGAAAGATTTATTTTAAAAACTATATGTTTGAAGATTCAAGCATTCAAGGCTAAAGATGACTGTGCATCTAGAAATCTATGCAAGGATTTTTTAGAGATGTGATTTTATAATTTTCACCAACCCACTAAATAAATATTTTTAAAGCAAATTTTAAACTAAGGTCCTGTAGATTGACATGTTCTGAGTAAATATTACAGTAATGCCCAACTGTTTTTGTCAGTAAATTCAGAAACTGACCGTACATACCTTGGTGTTGGCAAATGCTTGTTAAATGGCTTCATTACCCCTTGAATGGCTCTTTAACAGTTTCAGTGTTGTGCTAATAGATCTGGCAAGATGGAGGCTTTTTCACTTTTAACTACTAGATCCCCAGACTCACCAGGCTGCAGCAGCTGAGTGTGAGAGCCTGCAGGAAGGGTCAGAACAGGGATAGGAAAGTCAGAAGTGTGGACACTAAGACCCTGTGGTGGCCGAGAGGCTCTATGTCAGTTGCACCGCATTGACTGTGGGTGGGGGGAGAAAAAATCCTGGACATTTGAAACTATTTAAAAAGTCCTCCCAGACAGCAATTCAAACCCCAAAAAGCCAGACATGTCCAGGAAAAAACGGACACATGGTAACACTAGGAAATAGCTTTACCAGGTGAGAGATGCATCTGTTTGTCTGAGCTGGCAGAATCTGTGCTAGGCTGGTTTCAGCTGGAAGTTATTCTTCACGTGCTCCAGGTGGTACTGAAAATGTTTGCTTGGTTTTGAAAGATTTAAACAGCACCCTTCCCCCACCCACCCACCCCCGACCCCGCAACAACAAAGAAATGGTTCTTTGATTTTGGTGAGTCATTAACAGATGTTTTGCTTATGCATAACTGTAATATTTTAATAAAAAAGGAAGTGACCTCATTTTTCTTCTCTCCTGAAATGCTAGTAGTAAAAATAATTTTACTGCTACCACGTGTCTTCCTAAGGGAGTCAGGTAAAATAGTGAAAATATTTTTAGAGAGTTTATAAACAATTTTACAATATACTAATAATTTATGTTTGAGACTAGATAGTAGAGGAGGTTTTTTTTGATGTACAAGACCAATGCAAGGCAAAACAGACTGCATTTTATATAGGATTTTGTTATATGTATTAAGCTTTATGAAGGCAATTCTACAGATATAAAGCTTTAGCTGCATCTGAAATTATCATTTTTATGTGGTGTCTTTATGAAACCCACTGGAAATTGAAACTATAGTTCAACACATGAACTGTTTCCTAATTACAACCCTGGTTCAGAAAGATACTTAAGCACTTGCATAACTTTAAGCCTCATTTGGGTCTACTCATGTTCTTAAAGTTAGACAGGTGTTTAAGTGCATGGCCGAATCAGGGCCTGTGGAATTGTTCCTGCCCCCAGTGAAGTCAAGGATACTTTTGCCATTGCCTTGAATGAACTTGTCAATACTAGGTAACTTTTTGCTTACATTTCCCACTGTCAGTACTACAGGTTTTGTGCTAACAGCAGTCAGAGTTCTTCTACAGAGATGGTGCCCCTGGAGATTAGTGTTTTAAGCACCATGTCATGTACACCTGCTTTGAGTAGGGCTGGATGACCTAGTGCTTCATATGCTGATGGCTCACACTTTTGCTAACAATGGCAGAGCTGAAATGGTGGTTGCAATGGTGGGCAATTTTAGCAAAAATACCCAAGGCATCTGCTCCAAAGGGAATTGCACCAGTGGGGACTGGACAAATTCATTCCCCTAGGCCCAGTTTTCCTACTGCAGGGTTCTCAAGAGCAAAATGAGAGTTGCTCATAAGCAGTGTCAGAAGCGCTGAGCCCTTTGAGTATTGCAGTGAGAGGGGACATACTTTTGTAGCATCATCTCTATTCTTGATAAGCATTGCGGTGGTGCAAACTGCCCTCGAATGCTTGGATCACCTGTTTTTGTTGCCAACAAACCATTTTGAGGGCAGGTGCTTTTGTGACTACCCTGTTCCCAGAGCAGCAGGTGGCTAGGTTTTTTCAGTAACCTGACCCTCCCAGAATGCAGATGGCTCCCTGGATAATAGCTGCAGAGTGATCATATGGAAAATTCCACAGTTGGCATTTTCTTTTTACTTTTAGTTGGTTTATCAAGCGAAAAATTAAAACATTAAAAATCTAATGTACCCTTCAGAAAATCTATTTTAATAACACTGCATGTAAAAATGCTTACATTTATCTTTAGAATATTTTCATTACATTCCCACTTATTTTTATTGTCCTTTTAAAAATTAAGGACTCCCCTCACCCTTTCCAATAACCCTTTTCTGTGCCTCCTACATGGGCTCCTTAGTCTAGCCTTACCATCTGCAATCTGGCAATGGGATGTCAGGAAAAAAATAGCAAAGGGAAAGATGCAACAGGTATTATGTGCTACTAATCCAAGCAGTGCTTACAAAGAATAGTAAAGTCCTCCATTTTATAGTATTAATAGCATGCAAATGTTTCAGGAAGAGAACAGCAAATCACAAAACACATGAAGGAAAAAAAACCCAAAACAACAAATGGAGAAGGTGAACATTATTCCATGTAAACTTTATGGCCATAAAGTCAAAGGGAGTGAATATGTACTAAAGTGGAGAGAAAGAGAGTAGATGAGGGAAGGAGCAGCTGATAGTGAAGATAAGAATGATGCCTGGGGAAGAGGAATGGAATAGGGATATTTGGGGTTCAAACCGTGCTCTGGAATGCAATTTAGTATGCAGTATGCCTGCTGTTCTCCCCGCTACAACAAAAAAACCCTGTTTAACTTAGAGATACAGCTGCCCCGGTGCTTCCCCCATCAGTTCAATTACTAAAAATAACCTGCTCACCTTCCATTAACAACAACGCTAATCTCAAACCATGTCTTACCACCCAAACATCATAATTAAGTTGCCATGGGATAAGAGGGAAGATCCTCTCCTGCATTGAGAACTGGTTAAAAGACAGGGAAGAAAGGGCAGGAATAAATAGTAAATTTTCAGAATGGAGAGCGGAACTAGTGGTGTCCCTCTCCCTTGTATGTCCCTGTAAGCAAATGGGGCATTACTTCCCAAGGTGTCTCAAATTGGGCTTGAGGTACTAAAAATCAGTGGCTACTTGGGAAAAAATTGGCTGAAGGCCCAGATCCTCAAAGGTATTTTGGTGCCTGACTCCCATTGAAAGCAATGCGAGTTAGGCATCTACATACCTTTAAGGTTCTGCGCCTAACTGACATGAACAAAGTTGAGTCAGTGACAAACTCAGAGATAGAATCCATCCCAGTTGCTTCCCTAACCAACAGACCGCTCTTCATGCTCTACCAAGGCATATATTAGAGCTACTTTTCTGATTTTACATTGCTGACTGTCAGTCCCAAACATCTTATACCCAATAGACCGGCATTTCCTGTGTGCCTCATTTGCCCTTTTAGTAACAATGGTGGCATCTGTTATTTTCTTGATTGTGAAAAGTTCTTAGATTTCTAGAAAGCCTTTGACAAGGTCCCTCACCAAAGGCTCTTACCCCATGACATCTTAATTTATGTAAGAGGAAAGATCCTTTCATGGACTGAGAATTGGTTAAAAGACAGGGAACAAAGAGTAGGAATAAATGGTAAATTTTCAAAATGGAGAGTAACTCGTAACTAGTGGTGTTCCCCAAGGGTCAGTCCTAGGTCCAATCCTATTAAACTTATGAATAAATGATCTGCAGAAAGGGGTAAACGGTGAGGTGGAAAAGTTTGCAGATAATACTGAACCACTCTAGATAGTTAAGACCAAAGCAGACTGTGAAGAACTTCAAAAATATCTCACAATATTAAGTGATTGGGCAGCAAAATGGCAAATGAAATTTAACGTGGATAAATGTAAAGTAATGCACACTGGAAAAAATAACCACAACTATACATACAATATGATGGGGGATAATTTGGATACAACTAATCAGGAAAAAGATCTTGGAGTCATCGTGGATAGTTCTCTGAAGACTAGCATGACCAGATGTCCCAATTTTATAGGGACAGTCCTGCTTTTTGGGTCTCTTTCTTATATAATTTTCTATTACCTTCCATCCACTGTCCCGATTTTTCACATTTGCTGTCTGGTCACCCTAGTGAAAACATCCACACAGTTTGCAGCTGCAGTCAAAAAAGCAAACAGGATGTTAGGAATCATTTAAAAAGGGATAGAGAATAAGACAGAGAATATCTTATTGTCCTTATATAAATCCATGTTACACCCATCTTGAATACTGCATACAGATGTGGTCTTCTCATCTCAAAGATATACTGGCATTAGAAAAGGTTCAGAGAGGGGCAACTCAAATGATTAGGGGTGTGGAACGGGTCCCATATGAGGACAGATTAAAAAGGCTAGGACTTTTCATCTTGGAAAAGAGGAGACTAAGGGGGTATATGATAGAGGTATATAAAATCATGAGTGGTATGGAGAAAGGAGAAGTAAGGAAAAGTTATTTACTTGTTCCCATAATATAAGAACTGGAGGCCACCAAATGAAATTAATGGGCAGTAGGTTTAAAACAAAAAAAAAGGGAAGTTCTTCACACAGCACACAGTCAACTTGCGGAACTCCTTCCCTGAGGAGGTTGTGAAGGCTAGGACTATAACAGGGTTTAAAAGAGAACTGGATAAATTCATGGAGGTTAGGTCCATTCATGACTATTAGCCAAGATGATTAAGGAATACTGTCCCTAGCCTCTGTTCATCAGAGTGGTGATGGATGGCAGGAGAGAGATCACTTGATCATTACCTGTTAGATTCACTCCCTCTGCAGCATCTGGCATTGGCCACTGTCGGTAGACAGAATACTGGGCTGGATGGACCTTTGGTCTGATCCATTATGGTCATCCTTATGTTCTTAACAGTAGCCCAGTATCCCGTCCTCTGACAGTGGCCAATGTCAGGTGCCCCAAAGGGAATGAACAGACAGGTTATCATCAAGTGATTCATGCCCTGTCACCCAATCCCAGCTTCTGGCAAACAGAGGCTAGGGACACCATTCCTGCCCATCCTGGCTAATAGCCATTAATGGACCTATTTTTCATGAACCTATCTAGCTTCCTTTTGACCCTGTTATAGTATTGGCCTTCACGACACCCTCTGGCAAGGAGTCCCAGAGGTTGACAGTGCATTGCATGAAAAAATACTTTCTTGTGTTTGTTTTAAACCTGCTACCTATTAATTTCATTTGGTGGCCCCTTGTTCTTGTATTATGAGGAGGAGTAAATAACACTTCCTTATTTGCTTTCTCTATACTACTCATGATTTTATAGACCTCTATCATATCCCCCTTAGTCTTCTGTAGATCTTAAAATACCCATAGATATTATTAAATCCCTTTCACAGATGGGTAGGCTGAGGCACAGAGAGATCAACTTACTCAGCAAAGGTCACACAATGAAGTAGAAATAGAATCAGGAGCCTTGATTCTTTTCTCCAACCACTAGATCATACTTCCTCCCTTTGGGATGCTGGAGAGCTTTGCAAGAGGGGAATATGTACTTAAACTTCTACTGATGGTGTAAAATCCATCTTATTGCTCACACATTTCCAGCATAAAATGAAAGATGTATGTAGGCGCACACATATATACATATGTTATAGTTTATAAATAATGCTCCAAGAATTCCTCGTGTAAATCTTGACATAAACCGATCTTTCCCTTATCTTGCTACTTGAATCATTTATTTAAGCAGTGATAATAAAAGGTGTCAGTAATTCAGTTGTAAGCTCTTGAAGATTTCTGTGCGCATTGACCTTTAAGTGTTTGCATCTTGACAGGTGAGCCATTCTTAACGTCTCTTGTGAGATATGGTGGGGGCAAGCGGTCAGGCACGCTAATGATAAAATTACCATTTACCTTTTACCTCACCAGTCTCAGTGCCTGACATTATAAATGTAGGTAACCTTTCACCTGAAGGCTCTCTTTCTTCTGCATTGCTAAAGATTATGGCAAAATGAACATGCTTGCAGCTGCAGAAGAAGCCTCAGTTTAAAAAAAACTGCTTTCAGGGCTCCTTTTCCCTTTAATTTTCACTGTTATTATTTTAACTCCAAAAAGATAAATACATGTTTTCAGAAAAACAAAAGGATAGAGAGGTCCATTCACTTTTATTTTCCAAAGAGAAGCTTATTTCCTTTGTTTTTATCTTAATATGTTTTGAAGTGAAGATACTTATTCAACATGTTCCTTCATTCCTTTATTAACATGAGGGTACTATTACTAACTGATCAATTAAATTTTATTGCTACAGAGGGCGCATTCAGGGATCAGGGCCACATAGTGCAAACCATAGTGAGTTTGTGTTGATCTTCATTCTTTCTCATAACCACAAGATCCCACTTATCTATCTCTGGATCATGATCCAAACTTTCCTAAACTTCAGGGTTATCCAGATTCAGGTGTTTGGATGGGATTTACGTTTTTTGAGGAAATAAACAGATGAGGGAAGTTTTCT
Source organism: Dermatemys mawii (assembly GCA_007922305.1). Classification (NCBI taxonomy): domain Eukaryota; kingdom Metazoa; phylum Chordata; order Testudines; family Dermatemydidae; genus Dermatemys; species Dermatemys mawii. The sequence goes on from ML677334.1 coordinate 24,240,156, forward strand.
CTAAGTAATATTCACTATTTTAAAAGGCTGTCTATTTTTCCCTGGTCCATGTTGAGGCACGATGGCAAAGCAGTACTGTGGAATGCTTATACCACCTCTGCCCATGTTATATATGTTTTGAGAATAAACGTAGACACTGAGGCATATTCTTTCTTGTGTTCTGGTCTCTTTATATCACTCTAATAGAAAGGGGCCAGAAAGGGGCCAGATCTTCTTACCTGAGAATTCTACCAGTATTGGAGGTACCCTCAGCTGGAATAAAGCTGGCTTCTGTTTTGCCTTCTTTCTTTGTCCTGTGCTAGGGACAGGAGAAACCATGGCCAGAGATGGTTATTCTGTCCTGCAGTTTCTTTAGGGGCACCTACACTCCAGTATAGGTTAGAACTACCCTGAGGCTGCTTTCAGCTATACCAAGACTGATGCCAGCAGAGAGCTAGCTGGAGAATAAGGAAGATGGAACGGGCTCATTTGCGACATCTGCTGGAGGTCTTTTTTTGATGGAGCTCATTCTATCTGTCATCTTGAATCTCTGGGGTTGTTAGCCTGGCATCGTTCACCCACAATTAATAATTCTTTATAGTCAAAGAAGAGAAGAAAAGGAAAAAAATCATATAATTTTAGTGTTAAGGTCCTTAACATGAACCATTATATTGAAATGAACATGCTTGCAGCTCCTGAAGAAGTCTCAGGAGGAATCTGCATTCAGGATTCCTTTGTCTTTCAACATCTGCATTTTGTTTGTATTCTGTGTGTGCATAAATAAATATGCATACATCCATAAGTTCTCAAAGAATGCAATTGTCCAATCAATACACTCATTCATTTTGATGGGTTTTTAGGGTAATATCTGCAGTGCGTCACATCTTTGACATATGGCGATAACTGTGTGTACAGTTGTTCTTAGGGTGACTACATCTGTTTGCAGTTGGCTTCAATTTCTTTTTCATTTTGCTTGAAATACACTATCAATAATAGCCTCTCATACTTTGTATTAGAAAGATCATGGAATACTGTGCTCAATATCTCACCTGAAAATACAGCTTGACATTTTTCAGTTTCAGATTTCTGGTGTTGACAGTCAGGTGTTATTTCAGGGGAAGAATCCGATTGCTTCTTGATTTAGTGGCATGAAAACAATAGATGGTAAACCAAAAGGAAAGTATACTGAAAACCAGTCAGAAACGTTATTGTTCATGTTCTGATTAGCTGGTTCCGTGGCAGAACAGCTAGACTGCAACACTCTCCCTGGCACGGGGGGAGCACAGATCTTAACATGGCTGGAGGGCTGAGTCATGCAAAGTGTGACATCTTGGAACCCCCTTTTTGGGGTGGCACCTAATGTGCTGGGGTCCCACTGAGCCCACCTGTTCCACCAGCCTGGGTTCCCCTTAATCTGTGATGCGGTGACAGGCTCTCAAGCCCCCTTCTAGCACACACACCCAGCTGTAGAATCACAGTCTGCAATCAGCTCTGTGTGGGAGGACTCAACTTGGGCAATTGCCCAGCACTCTGGTGCACACACCCTCTGGTGTGCAAACCCAAAATTATATTGTCTTGCATGGTATAGAGATCTACACAAATAAGCTCATGAAATTCGCTCCTTCCCTCAGTATGGAGGAAGATATGCACAGCTTTCTTTCCCACCCCATGAATTGCACAAACTGGGTTTTGGAATAGACACCAAAAACCCCCAAACTTTATTCATTACAAAAGGTAAATTTTAAGCAATTATAAGGAATAGCAAATAGACCAAAGCAGAATACTGAGCACACAAAACAAAACATGCAAACTAAGCTTAATACACTAAGGAATACTGGCTACAAATAATAATTTCTCACCCTAATTGTTGTTTCAATCAGGTTGCAGAGTTTTTTGAAGGTAATTGGACCTCTTGCAGCTTAAATCTCCATGGATTCCTTTTACAGGCTGACCTTTCTTACCTAGGCTCAGTCCCTGCCTTCCCTAGCTTAGTTCCTTTAAGTGTTTTTAGCAGTCTTCCTTCTTGGCGGGGAGGCAGAGGAGAAGAGCCTAGATTAACTCACTCCCCAGCCTCAAATAGGATTTGCATATGGCGGGAATTCTGTGTTTCCCATCCTGTAGAAAAATAGCAGCATTTTAAGATGGTATCCTGTACCAGGTGACATGGTCACATGACCCTGCAGTGTCAAAGCAGCATCCTGGGAAATTTATCAGGAAGGCGGGAGATTAGAATCTTCAGAGTCCCATTGTCCTTTCTAATGGTCCATCCAGGCTGTTTGCATACTGTCCAGTGGGTGTTCCCCAGGTGAAAACACAGTTGTAATTATAACATAGTCAATATTTCTAACTTCAGATACAGAAATGATACACGCATACAAATTGGATAATCACATTCAGTAAATCATAACCCTTCCAATGATACCTCACATGACCCATCTTGCATAAAATATATCTTAGTTATGTCATATTCATATCATATTAATATTTCTATGAAGAATAAGGGGCATAATGTCACGAAGAGAATGTCATAGTCCCTGGAGTGATCTGGCCTGGGAGCAGAAGTGATGGTGAGCGAGGCACCACGGGGAGTGCATGTACTGACCTGCATAGCTAACCCACAAATTGACCAGCAAGAGGACCTGCATGGTGAGTGGAGCCCCGTCACAGTATTCCATCCAAAGACTGGTAAGTATTTTACAAATACACTTCTGAGAGACCAGTAACAAAGTATTATTAGCTCCACTTTATAAATGGGGAAACTGAGGCACAGTCTGAGTCTGGCATTAGAGCACTGTATGCCTCAGGAGATGGTGTGGAGACAGCAAAATATTTTGGCAGGATCCTCTGCTTTTTAAAGAGGGTGCAGTGTGCATTCAGGCCTGCCATTGTACCAGGCCCTTTCACAGCTTCTTATACCTTTTCTCCTGTTTTCGCATCAGTGCAGGCATCTGTTACAAACCAGCTCTACATGTTTGCCTAAGCTAAAAAATCACATCAGTGGCAAAGCCAGCAGTTGCAACCCAGCTATCTAGCATGCCAGTTCTGTGCTTTAGCCACAAGACCATGCTGCCTTGCATATGGGACAGTTGGTATAAAACCCTCCATTTCTGCTACATTTTAAAGCTAGGGGGAGCGGCGAGGGAGCCATTGGTTTTTAATTTCCAGAAAAGAGAATTTAGGCTTTCTAGAAGCCATGCATGTTGTAGATGGGACAACTTTAAGCTACGGCTATGCTGCCCCACAGTTCAGGCTACAGGGGTGTGAATAGCAGTGGGCATCAAAGTACTATCTTGTAATTCTTCTGTATGGATGCTGTAGCCTTGAACTAAAAGGTTCCTGATTTCCACTGATGTAATCTTGTTTGAAGAGGACTAACTTAATGTGAATTAAGGACCTGCGACATCCATCCAGGGGAGTTACAGCACACCATTTTGGTGCTCATTGCTATCCAAACCCTGTATGGGCTTGGCTACACTTGCAGATGTAGAGCGCTTTGGGTTAAACCAGCCTTCAGAGAATGTACTAGGGAAAGCGCTCCAGTCTGTCCACACTGACAGCTGCAAGCGCACTGGCGTGGCCACATTAGCAGCACTTGAAGCAGCATTGGGAGTGGTACATTATGGGCAGCTATCCCAGAGAGCACATTCGTGGGCTTTGGGGTAGGCATTCCGCAACTCCTTTACTTTAACGCTGCACTGCACAGCGTCCCACTCATGGCCCCTGTCCGTCATGGCCCTTGATATCTGCCTGAATGTATTGTAATTCCTATGGCTGGAGCGCACCTCAGACTGCACAGCTTCATCCCCCCAAACACTGATGAGGTCCAGTACTTCACCATTGCTCCAAATTGGGGATCGCCTGGTGTGTGGAGGCATGGTCACCTGTAAAGGTGCACTGAGAGCACTCCACACCTGGTTGAACAAACAGGAAGGGGATTTACAAAATTCCCAGGGAATTTAAAGTGTGAGTCTGACAGTTGTTCATTTGAGGGCAGGGCAGTAGAGTTCAAAGTGATGACCAGAGTTGCTTAGAACAGGCATTGTGGGACACTTCTGGAGGTCAATCAGAGTGCATTAGGTGTCCACACTGGCGCCATGGTACTCTAGTGGGAGCGCAACAAACATTAATCCTCTCGTGGAGGTAGAGTATCAGGAGCACTCGAGCTGTGGAGTCAGAGTGCTCTATGTGCCTTGCCAGCATGGACGGGTAGAAAGGTAGAGCACTCTGGGCGGCTTTATTGCGCTATAACTCGCAAGTGTAGCCAAGCCCTATGGGACAATGTACATAAGCCCTTAGTCTCTAGGTGGAACATTGGTTATGGGCCCAAATGTTTAAAGGTATTTAGGTGTTGCTGTGCTCAGCATTAAAATGCCTAACTGATTAAGGAGCTTAAGCCTCATTTTCAAAAGTGATTTATGAACATAGCAGCCTGAATCCTGTCAGTGGGATTTTGTGTCCAAAATGTCTAAATCCCTTTTAAAAATGAGGTTTAGGCTCCTAAGTCAGTTATGCATTTCAACGCTGAGCACATAAACACCTAAATACCCTTAAAAGTCTGGGCCATAGCACTTGGGCAGCATCCATATTTAGCTGATTAGTGTGGCAACCGCAGTTTCTTTGCAGGGTGGAAATGTGCATCCATGCAGCAAGAGTTAGAGTGATGAGGATGGAAATATGATACAGACAAAGATAGAGATTTAGTGTATTTCAGTGATCAGGAATCAAATGCTCATTGGCTTCAGTTACCTCCCATGAAGAACAGCACACTTAAGATGAATACATAATTTTAATGATAGTCCCATAACTGTTAGGGTTGCTTCATAAATCATGTTAATTTAAGACTTAAAATGCATAGCTTGATCATATATCTTTATATTCAACATAGTGAAATTTGTCAAACATAAATGTTCATGTGTGCGTGTGGAGTGAATCTTCAGCCACAAACCTTGTTGCAGTTTCAGTCATGTAGTAAGGATATATCTGTACCTATATCTATATCTATTAGGGCTCTCAAGTGATTAAAAAATTAATTGCACTGTTAAACAATATAATACCACTTATTTAAATATTTTTAGATGTTTTCTACATTTTCAAATATATTGATTTCAATTACAACACAGAATACAAAGTGTACAATGCTCACTTTATATTATTTTCATTTCAAATATTTGCACTGTAAAAAATAAAAGAAATAGTATTTTTCTAGTTACCTAATACAAGTACTGTGCAATCTCTTTATCGTGAAAGTTGAACTTACAAATGTAGAATTATGTCCAAAATAAACTACATTCAAGAATAAAATAATGTAAACATTAGTGTCTACAAGTCCACTTAGTCCTACTTCAACCAATTGTTTACATATGGAGGAGATAATGCTGTCCGTTTCTTGTTTACAATGTCCTAAAAGTGTGAACAGGCATTCGCATGGCACTGTTGTAGCTGGCGTCGCAGGATATTTATGTGCCAGATGCACTAAAGATTCATATGTCCCTTCATGCTTCGATCACCATTTCAGAGGACATGCGTTCAGGCTTTTGATGGGTTCTCCTCGATAATGATCCAAAGCAGAGTGGACTGATGCATGTTCATTTTCACCATTTGAGTCAGATGCCAATGTATTTTTTTTTTTTGGTGGTTTGGGTTCTGTAGTTTCCACACTGGAGTATTGCTCTTTTAAGACTGCTGAGAGCATGCTCCACACCTCGTCCCTCGCAGATTTTGAAAGGCAATTTCAGATTCTTAAACTTTGAGTTGAGCACTGTAGCTATTTTTAGCAATCTCACATTGGTACCTTCTTTGCATTTTGTCAAATCTGCAGTGAAAGTGTTCTTAAAATGAACATGTGCTGGGTCATCATCCGAGCCTGCTATAACATGAAATATATGGCAGAATGCAGGTAAAACAGAGCAGGGGACATACAATTCTCCCCCAGGGAGTTCAGTGACAAATTTAATTAATTCATTATTATTTTAACAAGCACATCTGCATGGCAGCATGGCCTCTGGAATGGTGGCTGAAGCATGAAAGGGCATACAAAGGTATAACATATCTGGCACGTAAATACCTTGCAATGCAGCATGTAAATACCTTTCAATGCTGGCTACAAAAGTGCCATGCAAATGCTTGTTCTCACTTTCAGGTGACATTATAAATAAGGCAGCATTGTCTCCCATAAATGTAAAAAAACTTGTCTTGGCTGAACAAGAAGTAGGACCGAGTGGATTTGCAGTTGCTAAAATTTTATATTTTGCTTTTGAGTGCAGTTATGTAACAAACACCCCCCCCATTTGTAAGTTATACTTTCATGATAAAGAGATTGTACTATAGTACTTGTCTGAGGTGAATTGAAAAATACTTTCTTTTGTTTATCATTTTTTACAGTGCAAATATTTGTAATAAATTATATAAAGTGAACACCATACACTGTGTATTCTGTGTTGTAATAGAAATCAGTTTATTTGAAAATGTAGAAAATTTCCATTAGTATTCTATTACCCATGTGATCATGGTTAATTTTTCTGAGTTAATCACGGGAGTTAACTGCGATTAATCGACAGCCTTAATATATGTGTGTATAAGTATATGTGTGTGTGTATATCTATATCTATCTATCTATCTATCTATCTATCTATCTATCTATCTATCTATCTATATCTATAACCCCACAATTTTAGAATACCAATAGTCAAATTGATGTTTACTGTAATCAATTTATTTCCTTGTAATTAGTCTTCTACAAGAAATTGTCCCACCTTGGTTTAATTAGAAGATCTGTGTAGGCTCTGCTTCTAGATAGACACAGAGATCACACACAAGTTCTCTACACCTCAAGCTATTAACACATAAAAGGCACTACGATGTATTGATTTTACTTTCTCTTGACTGTGTCAATAAGAAGGTTCTTGAAAGGGTCTGTTCCTACCAAGGAAAGAAAAAATGAGGTATATAGGTAAAAGAACAAAATGAATGTTGCTCCTTTAAGAAAAGCCAATACTTCTCCCCATGCCTGGACCTGCACCATTTCCTCCAAGAGTGAGTTTTGTGAGGTAGAGAAGCAGGACAGAGTGCACAGGAAAAGCCTTCCTCTGGGAAGCTTGTGCTCAAATCAAATGTGTTGAAAGGGCACTGGCAGGGATGTCATTCAGGCTGGATGAATTGGCAGAGTTATTTCCAGGCTTATCAGATCATGTTCCACTTGTCTGAATACTCTTGTTTTTCTTCGGTGAATCAACACACACTCACTTGCCAGCACCAAAAGCAAGACTTTCCTTTCCACTGCACAAAGGGCTTCGCTGTGCATTTTATGACATTCCTCCTACCCCATCGCCATCATTTTCCCGGAACAGAATGCTGGTGCTGCATTCAAATGTACATGTGCCATCCTACTTAAAATTAGATTTTAGGGGGCAGTGTGCTACTGACCTGCTCTATACACCCATCTTATGCCACACAAGGGAATGGAAACCTATACTTCTCCTTGTCTCCTCTAGGGCAGGGGTTCTCAAACTGGGGGAGTGGGACCCCTCAGGGGGTCACGCGGTTTTTACAACATGGGAGGTTGTGAACTGTCAGCCTCCACCCCAAACCCCGCTTCACCTCCAGCATTTATAAGGGTGTTTAAATATATTAAAATGTGTTTTTAATTTATAAGGGGAGAGGTCATACTCAGAGGCTTGCTATGTCAAAGGGGTCACCAGTACAAAAGTTTGAGAACCGCTGCTCTAGGGCATTCATAGGTGAGGCATATTAAGGTCTGAGCCTGCTAATTGCTGAATGTTTCTTGAAGATGTAAAACACCATCTTGCAACTCCCATTGCCACAGCACCTCCCAGAACTGGCCTCCACATTAAACACAGCTATATTCCCCTATCATCCACACTGTTGCAGGAAAACCTTGCCAAAGTTGCAGCGTTACCAGGGATCATAAGGTTTGGCTCTTTATATTAGCGAAATAGGCCATTTCTAGAATAAACAAGCCAGATAATAAAATAATAAGCACCATGAAAAAAACCTTTGTGAGGGTATGTGTATAAAAATAGACTCATGTAATAAATCACATTCAGTTTATAAATGGGGATAACTGTATATAAAGCACAGATATGTAGGTTATATAAATCACAGAGAACAATTATATCATGACTCTGCAATCTATTACATAATTCTTCAATTTATCCTGTACCTTTGACCATCTTACCCGTCCTCTCTCTATTAATCCATTTCCTTGGAATTTATTTTAATATTCCAAATCTCTGGGAATCTTCAACCAACCAAACCAAACCAACGACAATGACAAAAAACTACAAAAAACCTTCCAGAGAAATCTTTTTTGCTTTCCCCTGAATATAGCATTAACCCCTTGCCATGCTTTCCTGTTCCCTGAGAGTGCACCAGCTTAAGCCTTGGGAAGGGCAAGATTCAGTCTTGTGCTAGTGAGATGTTTCGGGTTCCACCAGAGCTAGAAAAGGGGCCTTCATTACTATTGGAAAGGGAAGATCCCCAGCTCTAAAATGGGCCACATAGCACTTTGTGTCTAGTCTTGGCAAACCCTGAGATATTTTTCAGCATTTATGAATAATGTGATTGTCCAAAATTTATGCCAATAAATCTTTTGTTCTTTCTATTTATCTATCCTTGAACATATGACCCTCACCAGCATGAAAAGAGCCTTTCTCAGGTCCCATTTGATCTTCACTAAGGGCTTGATCCTGCAAGTTCTTGCTAAGCAATGAAGCATCCTCAACTCCTACTGAAACCAGTTGAAGTTGAGGGTACTCAGCAACTTGCTGGATTAAGCCTTGAAAAGGAGACTAGTTACCAATTCAGGACAACTGCACCAGTATTGCCCCTGTGTGGTCCACCAAGGGCATCCATTCTAGGCTCCTGGCTCCTCAGACCTCACCCTTCATGGACAAAGACCTGCATCTTTCTTCCTCCTGGCTAGGGTTTTTTCCTCAGGCTGCACAGTTCCCTGCCTACCCTCTGATCTCTCTACATTAATACACCGTTCTTTATAAGTAAGCACTTTTATTAAAGTGAAAGTGTTACAGACAAAACATATTTTAAAAAATGAAAGAAACTAAACACATCTTAATAGGTTTACCAGAGGTCACTCCTGCTCCACAAGGGCTCTGGTAGGAGTCAGTCCTTCAAACTCCACCCAGGGACTTGTCTGTGATTGAAAGTTCATAGTCTTTAGCTCAGAACTAGCACCTCCCATGCGTGGGTTAGGGCTCGTCTGCACTGGCACTTTACAGCGCTGCAACTTTCTTGCTCAGGGGTGTGAAAAAATACCCCCTGAGCGCTGCAGATTTCAGCGCTGTAACATGTCAGTACAGGCAATGCACCAACAGGCCTCATGGAGTTGGTTTTTTTAGAGTGCTGGGAGTACTCTCTCCCAGCTTCGGTGCCATGCATACACAGTATGTGACTACACAGCCATGCTTTAACATTGCCAATGAAGACGTGCCCTTAGGGCTTGGCTACACTTGCACTTTATACTGCAATAAAGCCTCCCGGAGCGCTCTATCTTACTCCATGTCCACACTGGCAAGGCATGTAGAGCACTCTGACTCCCTGGCTGGAGCGCTCCTGCATGCCACCTCCCCAAGAGGATTAACGGCTGTTACGTATTGGGTGAGACGCTTCAGGGTCAGTGTGGACGAGGAGTTACGTTACTGTGCTCTGACTGACCTCCAGAAACGCCTCATAATCCCCTTAAGTCAAGTGGTTTCTCTTCCCTTTGTTGTGAAATTGCTGCAGGAATGTGGAAGTGCCTTTTCAAAGCTCTGTTTGAGCGGCTGCTTATCTGCTCCTGGGGCAAAGCAAACATTTACTGAGTGAGTGAGTGAGAGGCAGAGGGGTCTGAAATTACAAGATAGGGTGTGGACACACGCTCAGCACTCCACAAACCCACTCTCTCTTTCCCCCCCACATACAGACAACACACTCCACCCCATCCCCCTCATTTGAAAAGCACACTGCAGTTGCTTGAACACTGGGATAGCTGCCCATAATGCACCACTCCCACTGCCAGTGTGCTTGCAGCTGTCAGTGTGGACAGACTGGAGCACTTTCCCTAGCGCGCTCTCTGAAGGCTGGTGTAATCCAAAACGCTCTATAGCTGCAAGTGTAGCCAAGCCCTTAGGGCTTGGTTACACTGGCACTTTATAGCGCTATAAAGCCCCCCGCGAGCGCTATAACCTCCTCCCTGTCCACACTCGCAAGGCACGTAGAGCGCTATAACCGCAGAGTTATAGCGCTCCTGGTAATCCACCTCCGCATGGGGAATAAGGGCTGTAGCGCAGCTGCTGTAGCGCTACAGCAAGAATGTGGACACCCATTGCGCTACAAGTGATCTCTTGAGATGCCTAGAGCCATTTAAGGCAATTGACGTCTCTTCCCTTTGTTTTGAACTGGGCTGGAGGAATGCGGAAGTACCTCTTTAGAGCTTCTCTCTTAACTTGGCAGATAAGCAATGCAAATGTTTAAGGAGGGAGCCTGTGTGAAAACAAAGCCTTCTGTGAACGGAGGCTCACTGATAGGCTTTCAGAAGAACGGAAAAATCACTCTCTCTCTCCCTCCGCATACACACAACGCGTCCCCCCTCACCCCCCTCGTTTAAAAAGCACGTTGCACCCAGCTGAATGCTGGGATACCTGCCCTAATGCGCTGCTCTTAATGCCGCATTAAGTGCCCCAAATGTGGCCATGCTATACCGCTGGCGCGTCTGAGTGTGGACATAGAATAGCGCTATACATATTACTGTATAAGGGGACCGCTATAACCAATAGCGCTATAATCTTGTAAATGTAACCATGCCCTTAGTCTTTCCTTCACACAGGTTGGGGCTTTGATCTTGAAACTCCGGGAACAGGTAATCAGCAGGTAATGGCTCTTTCTTCAAGGTGTGGCTTCAAAAGGCTGTTTTTTTGCATAACTGGTGGTGGGGAATTTGCATTCATCTCCCTCAGGCAAACCATTTGACACTGTTTGTTCCAAAAGACCATACTTGTCTGGCACATTGTTCATTTCAGTCCTTTGAAGTTCATCATGCTTCCCAGGGTTCACATTGTATTTCTACCTAAGGGGAATGATGGCTGACTGTGAGTCTAGAGTGGGTGTCTCCAAGGGACCACAGAAGGGGAAGACAGATGCAGTTGCTCCGAACTGTGATAATAAGGCAGTGAGAAATATAGGAATGGCTAGACAAAACAATAGTCCTTTTAAAAAAAGCACTATTAACAACTACACTTCCTGATTGGAATTCTTACAGGATACATTGCACTCATGAATCTGCAAAGAGATGTGGTTTCAAAGTAAGGACAGAGTAAAGCCAGAGAACTTTTCTATGGTATCATGAGCCTTTCAGCTCCGACCCATTAAGTCCAACCGAAAAAACATTGTGTAGATTGACTAGGAAACTTTGATGACTGCTCACATTTTAGAATACAGATTTCTCCACTTCAGAGTGTGTTTTATTGATTCCTTAAGCTTTCAAAGCAACATTAATCATGCAAAAAGGCAAAGATGTGACACACAAGATCAGCAACAAAAGAAAAGGGAGCTGACTTTTTAACGGCAAGGTTTATGTTAACACATTTCTGAAAATTAATCAATAGTCAAATAAGTCCAGTGACAGACTGAGCATTCCAGGAGAAAGTCTTTTTAAATTTCATAGGATTAATCTGTTCTCCAGTAAAAACATATAAGAGGCTGTGGCAGAGGAAAATTCATTTACATTTCTGTAGCATTTTTAAACTGCTCAGGTTTGAAAAACATTTATTTTGAAATAAGTTTTTTCAGTAGCGTATCCCAGTATTTAAGTCCTGATTCCACGCTCACTGAAGTCAGGGAAAAGGGAAGGCTCTGATGGGCTTTGGCCCAGGATTTTAACAAGCTTTGGATCTGGCTGTTATATTGTAAGCCACTTAGGACAGGAATCAGTTTCTTTTATGATACCTTATACAATGCCAAGCACTCTGCACTGCTTAAAAAATAACAAATAAATCAATAATAGGATCTGGCACTATTTCACATGGCACTGTGTAAACGAAAAGTGCATGCTGTGTTTTCCATGCATTCTCTTACAAACTTTCTCATGTTCTGGGAGTTGTAAGTGATGAGTTAAATTTTCAGCTCTTTGCTTGATATATAGTATGACTAAAAATGGGAAATCCTGGAATCTATACAGAAATGGAGCAATCATGAATAATAAAGGACACTCATTTTGTACAAATTATGCTAGACATCCCCCCCCCCCACGTTTTCAAATAATCCAGAATACAATAAGTGTATTGGAATATATCTGGTGGAGTATAGTGAAGCCTCCATTTCCAACTTTTATGACTGCTTTACTATACCAGATATCTTACAGTACATCATTGTACTATTTGTAACCTGAGTACTTAAAAAAGGAGGGTATAGTTTGTGTAGCATAATTTGTTCTGCATAAAACCAGCGCTCTTCTTTATTACTATGATTGTTCCGCTTTCATATAGACATTGGACCTGATCCTCAGTTTGTGTTAATTGGCTTCAATGGAGCTTTGCTGATTGACCCCAGCTGAGGTCCTGGCTCATTTTCTTTTCATGTTTGTTCCATTATTTTATTATGGATTAGAGGGGCGGAGGTAGAGGGGAGAGTGCTCTCTCTCTCTCTTTCTCTTTTTGAAGGATAAGTTTTACAACCTGAGCTGAATTCTCTTCCCAGTCATACCAAAAATAATCTGGAGCCCCTGCATTTAAATCACAAAGTTATCCTAAATTTCCTCTGGTGTCAGTGGGAACAGAATTTGGCCCTAAGCATTTATGTTTTTCAAAGTTCCCAGGCAAACAGAAAATACTTTTCTAGTCAGTCTTTGAAACGCTAATGAAACCCAGAGTAACCCACTGATATGCAAAGTACCTTATTTAATGACAATATATATAGTACAGCTGGAAAAAGTCTAAGGGAGAAGAAAAATCCTCAGGACTAGACACAGTACCCTTTAAGTACAGAGCTGTTTAAAATATCAATCTCCTTATTGTAATTTGATGTGTGAAATTCAGGCATGCATTTACAATTCAGATCCCATTCCTTAGGGATTCCCATTTAGGGCCTGTTCATATGATTTATTTAGTGCCTTTCTTCACTTACTTATGCTTGAGATCGTTAGATATAATGCACATATATGCAGAGAGAGAAAATGTTTATCATCATTACTTCAATGAAGTCATTTGCCATCCTTGACACCCTCTAATGTCCCAAGTGCTTCAACCCACTGGCTCATTTGCCTGGTCTTGCTCTCTTCCCTTTTTCATCTCAGATTCTCAACATGGTACTTTCGTCAGTCACAGAGGGTTAGCTGGTAGCAGGGGGGAAGGCAGCACAATAATTATTCAAATATAACAAAAGAAGGGCCCCTTTGTGTTGAGGGGAAAGTATGTGTGTATTTCATGCTCCTTTGAAAGCATAATGACATCTAATGAAATGAGGAAGTGCCTACTGAAAGACAGAGCAGTAATAAAGCCATGTCTTGTGAGGAGGAAGACCCCTTTTCCTTCATTGCCTCCCACTGCCCCAGGTAGCCACCATTGCAACACAGCTGATATTAACCTTCAGGAACTATTTCTAAAGTAATCACTTGGCTCTGTTTTTCAGAACGGGACCCAAATCACTGTATGCTGACTGCATTCAGATAATTGGTCCTTATCTTCAATGACACCCATGAAGAGTGAGGAACAAATTGAAGCAGAAAGGGTCATTTGAGTTGGGAGATGAGGTGAATTTAGCTTGGCACAGGGCACAAGATGGGAGATTCATCCAGGATTCCATGTCTGCACCAAGGTGGTGGGGGTGGACAATAATCTGGTGGCTTTGTTAGTCTATTTTAGTTTGGTAGTTAGAGGAACAGCATTTGATGTCTATCAATTTCTCAGTGTTTCAAATATTGAAACAATGCTCTTCCTTACAGACTGTAACTAGGTATTTTTGCACAATTTGAGAGCAAGAATATGCAAAAAGTCAGGTACAATCACAGTGTATAATATTAGGAGCAGTAACTTTGAAAATGTCGACACTCAGGAAAATGGGACTTTGTGGGCTTCTTTGTTCAATTAATTGAATTGTAGTAGAATAGGTACAGTATGTTGTACTGGATGCAGTATAGAATAGGTTTTATATGTTCAGTTGGATGGGATACAGCATTGTGGCCTACCATATGTACGATCCCAGGAAGTGGCAAGATGAAATGACAGACCAGAGATAGTGCAGATAAAAATGAAAATGTTCATATGCCAAACCACAAAAACAACACAGGGTGAAACATAACCCTTTGAAATACAGTGAAACAAATCATAGATAGATGTTCGTTGTTCTATCTATCTAATCTTCTCTAAGGGTATATCTACACTGAGCTAAGAGTATGATTCCAAGCTCAAGTAGATATACCTGTGCTAGCTCTCATTGACCTACCATGCTAAAAATAGTAGTGTTGGCATGGTAGCAGGGGCAGTGGCAAGCAGTGGCATGGGCTAGCCATGTGAGTATATACCCAGGCACCTTGGAAGTGCAAGCTCTCTAGGGCTGGGATTCTATGGAGTTAGAGGGGGGATTCCAGGAATGGGAATGAGAGAAGCCAGTGAGCAGGCACTGATCACAGTAAGTTTCCTTTCACAAAATATGGATTTCCCAGCATCTATGAGTTACTGTTGGCAGAAGCAGCAGTAACTTCCTTTCCAACCTGCAACCTCCATTAGAAAAGGGGGGAAGGGCACAAGTGCAATGGCCAAAGAAAGAGTCCAAAGGGATTTCCTGTACTGCTGGGAAAACAAAAGCTGAAATATGTGCAGAGGGGCTTGTCTTTCATGTCGATAGACAAGACAGTTGATGTGTCTGCATGGTTTTGTGTGAACTTCCCAGGAGGTCCATTGCATCACCAGGTTTTACTGGCTATATTGTCTTCCCTTGGAATTGGCTCTCCCATGGGGAGATGATGTGACTTTTATCCTATGAGTTCTAGGTGGAGGCTGAGGTGAATATTTTACCTTCCTGTAGGTTTTTCGATGAGAAGATAGCATGTGGTTCAGGGCTTTGGAAATGTCTGAGACATTCACTTTTAGTCAAATGCACTTAATGCCTGCTCAGGTTCTTCCAGATAAACGGTGCCATATGAATAAAAAGTACAGTATCCATAATTATTTATATGTGCTAATCAATTACAAAGCAGAGGCTCTGTCTATGTACCCTATCTAGGTGGCTTCGTTCTGTTAAACTGGTGTAAATTTAATGTAAACTCACCAAAGTCAATGGAGTTGCTCTGGATTTTTGCTGTTCATATTATTATTGATTATTGTCCGTATCGCAGTTATGCCTACAGTCAGATTGGGCCCCATTGTGCTAAGTGCTCTATCTATGCATAGTAAGAGACAGTCCCAGCCCCAAAGAGTTTACAAAGGGTGGGAAAAACAAAGTTCTAATAAGACCAGGTTGTGGTCAGAATCTTTCTCCATCTGAGATGTTTCTGTAGCACTCGTGACCATGGCATCTAAGGACTGACAACATGATATGTAGCAAGTTCAAGAGATTTCCCTTTCAAAACATTCCCTCCACAACATGCAACAAAATCCCTCCACTGAGGAACAGATTTCTCTTTTTCTTAGGACCCAGTGACTATGACATTAAAGTCACTCTTTACTGACCAGGGCCCGTAGAACTGACACATACTTGCAGGCCTCCTGGCTGAATCAGGATATTAATGAGCGAGGAGACAGTAGAGAAGGTGATTACTAACCAATCAATAATGACTGAATTACAGTTTAAAAATTGGATGTGTTAGATAGTTATTAACAATGTAATTATTCATAAATGTGCCTAATTATTCATAATTATTCAGAAACGTATTACTTTCCAGATTGTCATAAGTGATCTCTGAGGCCAATTATTATTTGATTATGGCCAAAGGACTATATGTTAATATTACCCCTTTTGTCCTAGAAAAGCACAGAGAAAGCTAGTGCAGTGAAATTCCTGAAGAAGTTTCAGTGTTGACAGGCCCTTAAAACACAACAAACCTTTGGTTTGACAGCCTTTGTTGTCTGTCCTCCTTGCTCTTTCTTCGCGTTTCTTTGGTCCCTTTATTACAGAACCTGCTGCTGTTTAATTAGGGTTTTCTTCTTGTAATTGCTGCATTTGAGATCTTAATAGCATTACAGAAAATGTGAAGGAGCAAGGGGGAACAGGGCCGATTGGGACTATCAGTGCGCATGTTTGTAGAGAAACTGAAAACTCCCCCGGACTGTGTGACTGCACTGGAAAGGCCCAGGTGTCAAATCCCAACTGTTTCATCTATCCCCTAACTCTATGAGGAACTCCATCCGATCAGGATACTGTCATTTCCTACTTCCCTTATTAAGAACAATGAGTGTCTCTCCCTTTAGCCAATGCTACATCTAAATGGGGTCATTTACACAAGTGAGGCTGGAAAACATATTTTCAGTTTTGCATGTAATACTTTCCCTCCTGTAAATGTTAACCCAGTTGTATTCTTATGGCAACTCTTCAATCTGTAACGGGGGTACTGATGGTAGCAGAGTTCATCATTTGAAAACTTGCTTCTCTTAAGATGTTGCTCTATGCAAAGAGGCTTGGGAGAGGGAGAACCATTTTCTTTCCACTTTTTTCCTTCCCTGAAAACATTCAAGCCATTATATTGTGGGGCGGCATTAGTCGCTTGAAATTAGCATATAGATGAGTTCTGAGGGCTGTGGGGAGGAGGGAGAGATGGGTTATGAAAACCTAATGCTAAAATGCAGAAATCTTTTGGCTGTTATATACCGAGCCCCTTAGAGCCCTGAGTTTATCAAATGGGGGAAGATTGCAGTTTCTGGGCATTTACAACCAGCTTTTACAAAGTGATTTTAGTGAGAGACCTTAGTGAAGTATTGCCAACCCCAAGCTTCGGAAAAACATGAATCCAGGTCCCCAAAAATCATGAGATAATAATGAAATAAAAAACACATCTGAGGTCCTTTTCCTTTGTCTTCCATTTTTTTGAACCATTAGGATGCACTCCGGTCATGTTTTCAGGCTTTTCTATCAACCATGAGGGCTAGAAACTTTTCTTTTTAAATGAAAGTTGAGATTGCCAGAAACTGGGTTTTGAGAACAACATTGCATATCATAAGAATTGTGATAAAATCACAAATGTTGCCAACACTGTTAGTGCCTCACAACCACTACCAATTGCGCGCTCTCTCTCTCTCTCTCTCTCTCACACACACACACACACACACACACACACACCCACACCCCCACACCTTTGCATGTTGTCTCACTCTTCTATACGCAAGGACACTGGATCAGATTCTGATCTCAGTTACACCAGTGTGAAACCATTGTAATACCATTGACAGAATTGAGTTATCCTGCATATGTTTTATGCAAATGAAATTAGACTTCTCTGTCTCCATTCCCTTGGATGAAAATGTGGGTGGAGATACCTCCTTGCCTGGGAGATGGCTACCAGATATGGGAAACTTAGCTCATGGATCATGAATGTCAATAGACCAATTAAAAAAAATTCCATTGTGTGCTTGGAAAGGTTAAAAGTGAAGTTTTTTTTCAAACCATTTAACTACCACTCTAATCTAGACATGCCTGTGATATAATCCATCACATACTGGGAGTTTGCTGAGCTGCAATATTGCCCAGAATTCCTGTGACCAGGATTAAAGGCACACATCAGAAACATACCTCCAGGATGTATTCAGTGGCTACATGATTTCTGCTCATTTTTTCTCCAATTAAGAATGCTCAGTCTTTCTTTGGAGGCTCCCCAAGTACTTTGTAATGAGCCTCAAACAGTTTCTGTGCTGAGAAGTAAAATAAAAGGAAAGTGATTCACGTTGCAAGAGGTGTGTGTGTGGTAATCAAATCTTGGCAAGATGTGCAGAGAACGGAGTCTGTGCAAAGAGTGGGGATGGGGGAATAGAATCTTTAAATTCACTTTGAATTTACTTGAGGATATATAACCAAAATGAGAGAACTAGATTATATCCATGTAAATTTAGGCTGCTGCTGCAAACTGTTTCTGTAAGAGTACTCACTTAAATGCAACAATGAAATCATTTTGGCCATTCTTGGACCCTTTTGGTCTTTTCCCATCATGAACAACCCAGCAACGCAGTTTCGCTTTTGGAGCCCTTACAAGGGATGGGACATAACTTGAGAGGATTCTCAAAACCTCTTACCAAAAGTGGCAATCAAGACTGCTTCTGCAACACTTAGATCCTGATTCAGCTAATGATGTAAATACGTGGCTAACTTTAAGCACACATTGATGGATCTACTCATGTGAGTAAGTTACAGTCCAAAGAGTGAGACTTACAAAGTGACTCCAGATCGTGGCTTAATGAGCCTGAAAGAGTTTTTGGATTGGGACTAAATGAACCAGATAAGGGTCTGATCCTACCTTTTTGGAGGCAGGATCATGAATGTACACATACTATTACACTGTGTGGCTGCACTGAGACAAACTAAATTTAAACTCTGCATCCAGCCAATACTTACCACAGCCAACTGTCTTCTAGCAATCATCCCTCAGGCAAGGTATGTGTGGCCCAGAGATTCAGAGTCCTTGTAGTGTCTGCCAACACCTTCTTGCATTAGCGTCGCACAGTCAGGGATCAGAAACAGTGCCATGTGATTTGTGTGAACAATTCCAACTAAGTAACTTTAATTGGGAATAATGAGCATCTGATACTTCTAGCAAACTGTTCATGATCTGTCCAGAAAAGAAAAAAATGTAAAAATTCTTTTTAATCTGATAGTGGCTTTTTAATTTATAACATGTCACTGGGGATCACACAAACCTGTGCCTCCTTGACTATTTCTGTAAAGTATCTTTCTTCCATGCTTAAGGTTAAGGCTCAGAAAGTTCTTGACACATACAAGGTGCAATGACGCAGTTACTGCTTAACTCCACTGCATGGAGAGGAAGAAACAGACTACCCGCTCAAGAGAAACAAGAAACAGTCAACGCACAGCCCAGCAATAATCCTCACCTCGTTTTTCAATAAAGTTAAACCAGGCCCTGAGCAGACTGTCATGTGACATATACAATAAAGTCTCACTGTAAAAAGGAAGAAAAGAAAAAAAAATTGTACGTCCATGTGTTATTTCCCCCCCTCCCCCACACTCTCCCAACTCCTTCCTCCATGGCTTGAAAGAGTAAAAACAGAAAAAAGTGACTGCAGAGGATAATGGGTCAACACTGCAGCTCTGATCACTGGAGCACATACTCTAAATTTCACACTACATTAGGTAGATTTTAAAACCTAATCTGCTCCTGTGAATGTTTTATTGGTAATTTCATGAAGGTACAGATTGCTTGACAACACGGGGACAGGAGAGAGGTACCTGGAAATCAGCAACTTTGTGACATCTCACCTGTGTGCAGCCAGTGCACATGGATTCTAGGCAGCGCCATAATGAGTTACCTTCCATCTCTTATTCCTCTATACAGCAACACTGAAGGTTATTCATGTAACCAATTATATTTTTTCTTCTGTCATGACTCTGCTGCATTGATCTTGCATGAAGAAATGCTGTTTGGGAAGGTTAATAGACTGGCAGGAACGGACAACGAAGTCCTGTGTTCCACCAGATGCCTTGTGAGGTTCAAGGAAGCTTAGTGCAAGCGTCTCACACTGCTCTTCCAACTTTTGTTCCTCAAAGGAATGACACCGCCTGCTTTTCCCCTCTGCACACTGGCCTGGAAAGAGCATGAGAGAAAGAGACTGGAAATGACTGAGCAGTCCAGTGATTCAGGTATCCAGGTGGGAGACCCAAGGTCCAGTCCCCCTGCTCCAATCACTCTTTCATTATTTATCCACAGTGGAAGAGCTTCAACAGTAAAGACTGAGGGAGCCTCCCCTCAGAATAACCTGTAGGTCAGTAGTTAGAGCCCTCTGCTGAGAGGTGGGAGACCCCTCTTCAAATCCTTTCTTCCCCCTGGCAGAGAGCGAGACATTGAACTGGGGTTTCTTGCATGCCAGGTGAATGCTCTAACCATGGGGCTGAAAGGTTTTCAGGTGGGCATCAACACCACTTTCTCCTCCTGGATTATGAATTGGACCCAATCAGGGAGGTAGCTTCTAAGCATGCCTGCCAGATTAGGCTCCACATGTGACTTTGGCAGCCAAATACCTCTCGCTCCCTGGTTTGTGAATTGGTTTGGGGCTTAGGAGAGAGAGAACCATCTGGCTGCCTAGAAGAAGACAGCAGTGCACATGTTCAAAGGCAGTAACATAGAGACTGAGGGAAGTTTTATTGCAAAAATGTAGGTGTGAGTGAGTTTAGGTGCTTGCAGGATTTGGCAGGAGTTTTGTGGGTCACAGTGGAACCTAAACTGGGATTTAGGCACTTAAGTCTGGAGTTTTGGGGCCTAAGCACCTTTGTGGATCTGGGCCATAGTTCCTAATGTTTGTATGTGAACAAGCTCGGTGAGTTTTCACAAACTTGTCTGTCAATGCCTGATCGGGCAACCTTTAAACTGCCAGGATAGCAGGACCAGGCCCTTATTCTATAGTCTTCATCAGAGCATCTGTGGCAATCCTTTTCCTCCTGCAGCAGACACACTACAATCCCAATTCTCCTGTAATCATATAATTCCTCCAGAGAAACTTAAGTTTATAGTTCTTCTGTTTTCTCCTTTTTTATTGTAATAATTGTTTTACAGATACATTACAAACAACCGTACAGAGCCCAAGATTGAATAGTCAGGCTGTAATTCAGTCTCAAGGCTGAGAGGTTTGCTACCATATCCAAACCCTTAAGCTATGTTCTTACATTGTAGGACATTACCAGGATCCCTCAATTGAATTACAGTATTGGATTCCATCTGGGACTTAGCATTGTAGTGTACTTAACATTGTACTACATAGGGAGGCATGGGAGTAATGGATTTGTACAGTAATACATTTTTTTTTCTTAAATCAAAAGTATAAGGTACCTAGTTATGTGGCATAAATGTAGTTAAACTATACAGCTGTGAAAAAACCACCAAACACCTGAGAATTTAGCATTTGTTTTATGTTTCAAATATCACATTGTGCCATTAATAAACAATTAAGTAATGTAAAATACCAGATTTTTTTCATAATTTAAAACATTTCTCGTGAAGTTTCAAGTGGATTTTGATCGCATTGATTACAACAATGTTCATATCTAATTTGAGACAAAGGCCTCAATTCAGGAAAACACTTAAGCAGGTGTTTGTCTCATCATTAAGCATGTACTTAGGGGCTGTCCTACGCGGGGATGCTTTCCTGATTCTGGACTACAAAGAGTTAAGGTAGAGAAGGTAGCAAAACAGACAAAAATGTAAAAATGCTAATTTCGGTGCAAATTTTTTTTCCTCTGCACTGGTGTGATGGTGCCACATGATTTGGTTATTGAGTAACAAAATGTAAATGTTCCTATCTTTATATGAAGAAAAAAAGATGTGTGAAAAAACAGCCAGACACAACAGAAATAACTCCCTATCATGTATTTTTCTTTTTAATTAATATTTCATGATCCGTTAACCAGCAGTCTGTTATCCTCCTAATAAAGCAAAGGTATTACAACCAATAAAAAATATTTATGGCCACATTTTTATGTTTTAATCAAGGGCATATTCTTTTTTAGCTGCTTGACATTGTGAATGATTAAGTAAAAAAATAGCTTTTTATGCTAAAAAGGAAATGTTCTGCCTAGCTTAGTTAATTAACATAGCGTCCTTTGGAAATGCAATAAATCCTGGATATGGAGAAGAAAAAGAGATAATAATCCAAAATATACCATTTACAATCTACACCCAAGACAATGCTGACTGTACTCGGGAGAAATCCTGGCTTCACTGAAGTTAATTGGAGTTTTGCCATTGGTTTCAATGGGAACAGGGTTTTTCACCTTCAATGCACATGTCAGGAGAGTAAGTTTAAGGATCTCAGGAGTCACTGAGGGAACATTGGCCTTAAGGTTTCCAGCCATACAAAATGGAGAAACTGCAGTAAGTAACAGCAACATGGGCTTTCCAGTCAAAAGAAAATCCTAGGAAGGCATTATGTAGTGGACCAAATTCTATTCCGTCAACAGTGTAACCCCCTTGGGCAAATTCAAACATGGTGTAAGTGGACACAACTCTAATGAAGTCAGTTGAATTCAGATCTGAATTTGGCCCATCGATTGGCTATATAAGCATAAATGAGAGAAGCATTTGGCTCATTGCATATATGTTTACATAGAGTTGTGTGTATATGTGAACATAGGGGCAAATCCTGCCTCACCTTTGTGGTTGCAGGGGTTCTCATAGAGCAAAACAGGTGCAATTTCTCAATGTAAGAAGGAAGGATATTGGGACCAGCACAGGGGGCTGTTTGCTTTGTGAACAGGGGCCATTAACAAGGAGTTTCTAGAGGGAGTTTGGAAGGGGAGCGGGAAGGGGGCGAGGTACACTTGCCATTCTTTAAAACCTTTACCCTAAACTATAATCAAAACTTCTTGATTTAAACAAAAAACCCTATCATTAACCTAGGTAGCTGTGGGAGATAATGCAGGCAGAAGCCCAGCAGCAGAGTGGGGGCTATCCTGTTTATTGCGCTCAGTGTAGCATGTATGATTACCTTCCATGTGGGTGGGTGGCGCATGTGTGCATTCAGTGCAATGAGTTCCTGGCCCTCAGAGACCGCGTACGGGCTTTGGAGGCCAGGGTGGTAGAACTGGAGGATCTAAGGGAGGCAGAGAGGTATGTTGATTAGGCTTTCCGGGACACTGTAGATTTGTTCCACCTGCAGTCAGAGAGCCCCTGCGCTGTTAAGGAGGATGAAAGCAGGGAAGGAGAGCAGTCAACGGGAGTAGACAGAAACCTTCCCATAGCTGGGACCCTCCTTCCAGATGATGTTGGGGTATCCTCTTGCACTGAGGTTACCTCCTCGGGGGAGGGAACTCTAATCATTAGGAAAAGGCAAGTGTTAGTAATGGGAGATTCGATCATTTGAAACACAGATAGCTGGAAGAACGAAGGATACTTGTGGCACCTTAGAGACTAACAAATTTATTTTGGCATAAGCTTTCGTGGGCTAAAACCCACTTCATCAGATGCATGGAGTGAAAAATACAGTAGGAAGATATATATATCTCTATATCTCTATATAGATATAGATATATATACAGAGAACATGAAAAGATGGGGGCTGCCATACCACCTCTAGCAAGACAAACAAGGTGAGCTATTATCAGCAGGAGAAAAAAAACTTTTGTGGTGATAATCAGGATGGCCCATTTCAAACAGTTGACAAGAAGGTGTGAGTAACAGTAGGGGAAAAAATTAGCATGGGGAAATAATTTCAGTTTGTGTAATGACCCATCCACTCTCAGTCTTTATTCAAACCTAATTTAATGGTGTCCAGTTTGCAAATTAATTCCAGTTCTGCAGTTTCTTTTTGGAGTCTGTTTTTGAAGTTTTTTTGTTGAAGAATTGCCACTTTTAGGGCTGTAATTGTGTGTCCAGGGAGGCAGAAGTGTTCGACTGGTTTTTGAATGTTATAATTCTTGACGTCTGATTTGTGTCCATTTATTTTTTTGTCCAGTTTGGCCAATGTACATGGCAGAGGGGCATTGATGGCACATGATGGCATATATCACATTGGTAGATGTGCAGGTGAACAAGCCCCTAATGGTGTGGCTGATGTAGTTAGGTCCTATGATGGTGTTCCTTGAATAGATACGTGGACAGAGTTGGCGATGGGCTTTATTTCAAGGATAGGTCCCTGGGTTAGTGTTTTTGTTGTTCGGTTGCTTGTGAGTATTTGCTTCAGGTTGGGGGGCTGTCTGTAAGCGAGGACTGACCTGGGTTTGTGATGACCAGGAGAACCGTATGGTGACTTGCCTGTCTGGTGCGAAGGTTGCAGATCTCTTGAGGCATATACATAGACTTATGTGTAGTGCTGGGGAGGAGCTGGTGGTCATGGTACATGACATAGGGAAGGGTAGGAGACACGTCCTGGAGGCCAAATTTAAGCTGCTAGGAAAGAGACTGAAATCCAGAACCTCTCTGGTGGCATCCTCAGAAATGCTTCCAGTTCCACGTGCAGGGCCAGGTAGGCAGGCAGAGCTTCAGAGTCTCAATGCGTGGATGAGACAATGGTGTAGAGAGGAGGGGTTTAGATTTATTAGGAACTGGGGAAACTTCTGAGCTATGGGGAGCCTATATAGGAAGGATGGGTTTCGCTTAAACCAAAGTGGAACCAGACTGCTGGCACTTAACATTAAAAAGGTTGCAGAGCAGTTTTTAAACTAAGAGATGAGAGAAAGCCAATTGCTGCAGAAGAGCACATGGATCAGACAAAGTCTTATCTTAGAGAAGAGTTTATTGATAGAGATTCTCTAGGCTTCCGTCAGGAGGACAGTATGGAAGAGGATAAGTAATAAATTTTAACCTTTTTAGAAGGTCTTTCTACAAGTCTATAATATAGAACTAAACTATTGTTGTATGTAAAATGAATAAAGTTTTAAAAATGTTTAAGAAGCTTAATTTAAAATTAAATTAAAATGCAGAGCCCCCAGACCGGTGGCCAGGACCCGGGCAGAATGAGCGTCACTGAAAATCAACTCACGTGCCGCCTTTGGCATGCATACCATAGGTTGCCTACCCCTGCTCTAGGGGGCTGCTAGTGAGGGTCTGTCTGTGCAGAGCTCTGACAAGAAACAGACAGCTGAGTTTATTTTAAAACAAAATCCCAGAACTCTAAATTGATAATTATAATTAATTGAAAAAAATTGACCATTTAAAAATCTTTCAAAAAGCATACCTTACACAAAAAAGTACTGCTCCTTGTCTTTCAAGTAATGGTTTTCCCAGGGCTCTGGAGTGGTAAAGCGATTTTAGATGCACATTCCTTCCTGTCTGTTAACTGTATCCACTGGTTTTCTCTAATCATATACACTTGGACTGTAAACTCTTTGAGGTGGGGACTTGTCTTTGGTAAATGTGCTTATAGTGTTTAATGCAAGAGGACTTGAACACTGATTGAGGTCTCTAGGCTATCACAATTTTAAAATTTACTGCTGCCAAGTCTGATATTTCTTTTTGTAAAGCACTTTGAGGGCTATGGCTAAAAAACACTATATAAGAGCTGGGTTTTAATTATTGTTGTTGGTCTTGTCCTTTGTTCACTGGTGAGAAGCTCTGAAACATAATCCGTACTGTCTTATATATGCACAAAAATAACAGCTTTGCTAGAGGTTCTGCCATAAAGACTGGTTAGTGTTAAACATTAGCTCTATTGCTCTTGACACTTCTCATTCCCCTAGGCTGTGTCTGCACTGAGCCTTTTCTTAAAATTTCCCAATGTTGCATTACTACCCATGCAGCTCCATTGGTGATGGCAAAAGGATAGAAGAGATGCAGGCATTTTATCACTGTTATCTACACCTGTTCAGAGCATGTCTAGGAACCAGGGTGATAAAAACCTTGAAAACAGAGAGGTTCCTTGTCTACACTGATGCTCCCATGCTTACTGACAATAGAGCCACAGTGATGAGAGTGCAAACTAAAAAATTGCACAGATTGGATCAGAAGGAAGAAAGTTTTTTTTTTTTTTTAAATATATTTCCCCATCTTAACATAGTTGACTTATTCCTTTAATTCATTTCCCGTTGATTATTTCCACCTTTCTATTTACTATTCAACTAACCATTGCTATCAGTATCTCAAAAACTACACTGTATCCCCTAGGCACTGTATCCCCTTTTCTTTCTGGGGAAGGAGCAGAAAGGAACACTGATATATTACATTTACAAGTGGAAGCAACATATCCATTCATGGTGCTGTATGGAGAGTTTTTAAAAGGACATGATCCCTGCTCCAAAGACCATCTTATTTAAATGGGGGCAAAAAGAGTCCCAGTCATGCAGTGAGAAGTTCATTTGGGCACTGGTTGGAGCTGGGCCTCCCACAGGAAGCTTTTTGCAGACCTGGAGCCACAGAACATTATGATGGGCTATGGACGAGGGTAAGGACAGGAGGGATGAAGGTTCAAAAAACCTCCTCAAGTGACTGACCTTATGCAGCAAAAGTTCTGATGTTTGTAAGTAGCAGAATTCAGGCAAATGGGGATGGATAGACAGCTCAGGATTGGAAGTCTTGGAGGAGAGCAAAGTGAGAGAAGTGGATTTGGAGGCGGTGAGTGAGGAGACACAGGAGGAGGGCTGGCATTCCAGGGACTGCTGTGAGCATTCCAGGGGTTGTTCCAAGCGTCGTTTATGGGAAAAGGCCCAAAGAGGAGCGTAAAAACAGGATTCAAAAGGAGCAACAACATAAGACCATTTCAAAACGTATTTTACAAACCATGCTCTGATTTAGTGTGATGTGGTGAAAGCATTAATGTGGGCCTAAGAGGACTGATGGGCCAGGCCTTGTCAACAATGAAACCGAGCTGGGAAGGGGCCGAGTGATGCTATAAACAGAGGAAGTTTGGAGGGGAAAGAGGTGGATGAGACTGCTGTGACTTAAAATGATAGGAAAAGGAAGGACAGAGGTGCAACTCTATAGAAATGCTTTAGTCTCTTTCCTGGTAAGAGAACAGGATGAGGAGAAAGCCTAGGGAAAGGGTTGATAGGAAGAAGTTCAGGGAGGTGGTAGCAAGGAATTTGGTGAAGTGAATCTTGACTTCCTGTTTTAGGGTGCCTGGGTTGGAACCCTGTGCAAAAGGTAGGCCTGGGTTTCTCTAATAGCCACTGATAAGGTGGTATGAAGCCCCTGAGAAGGGGATATGGATTACTGGAAATCCCGAGCAAGGGCTGTCCAGAGCCCTGGGCACAGAACTGAGGGCAGCAGTGGAGGAATTGCACGTTTGTTTTTGCTAGACATTCTGTTACTCAGGAGTTGAACTAAATGTGACGTGGCTGGATGTCTGAGCCATGAGATGAGGCAGCCCCCGTAGGGCTGTCAGCAGGGGATGCTAGAGCAGTGAATACCAGATAGTGGGTCCCGTGCCACCAGTGGGTTGCAGGCAGGTTTTAGATTAACCAAATGCTGAACCCTGATGGGATTGAAATACAGAAAAACCAGCATCCCCTCCCAGGGCAAGCCTGCTGCAACCCCAAACTCCAGCCCCAGAGTAGCCCCGCAACTGCACCCCGCTCCAACAGCCATTTATAATATGTAGAGCGATAACACATAGCATCATTTTCTTACCTTGGTCATGTTTCTCCAGACTGATTGTTTGTGTCTGTCTTCACTGAGATTATTTTTTCCCATACTGCATTGATTATATATTTGAACTATATACTTGAATGTGAACATTTTGGGACTTTATACCTAAAGAAAATCCATAGTGTCTATTTCTTGAATTTGCATTTGCTGTGTGATTTTGCCGTTTCTAGCAATTTATTATGTTTAACTGCAATATTGTAGATGGGAATAGCTGAGGTTGCAAAGCTCACTTTTGACCACTTTAACACCTAGGCAATTCCTCTTGTCAGTCCAAAGGTTTGGTGGTGGACAGACAGCTGCTGTATTTTCAACAGTTGTTGTCTGCTATCACTTAAACAGTGGAAGTGGGAACACTGCATCATCTTAGCTACACACAGACACTTTTAACATTAGCTATCCCAGTGTGCTGTGATAATAATGCAAATAATTAGACTCCTGTAAAAAACCCAAACAAACTGTCAAATGAAATTATTTTTCTGGCAACTGACAAATCCATAAAAAAACCTGGCTATGGTCAAATACCAGCCGGGTGGTAACTCTAGGCAAACATACACTTATCTTTACAACCCCCAGGGTAGGGAGCCAGGCCCAGACCTCCGGACAGGTGCTGTTGCTGTGGAGGTGAGTGTCTGTATGGGCTCAGCAGTGATGGAAAATAGAACATCAATAGTTTTGGGAGTAGTGACCCTGACCCCAGGCTGAGTTGCGGGATCAGGCCCTGTGTTTGCTAGTGTATCAGCACTCCAGCCTCAGCTAGGGCAGCTCCCCAGTTTTTTTTTTAAGCATGTCACACCCAAAACATTTGAAAATACAAGTCTGTTACTGGGTAGTGAATTAAAAAATAAAAATTAATTCAGGGTGAAATTCATCCTGGTGCAGAGCACCAGCAGCATGACTTAAATCCCACTCAGGCCTTGGGCTAGCTCTCTTCAGAGAGGTGAATTTCACCCTTAGTATTCAGAAGACATTCCCCACAAGTTAATCAAAAGCCTGGGTGCAAACAGGCTGACATAATGTCCATTTAAGGCTTTTTATTTAGGCTGATTTCAATTTGTGAATTGACTCTCCTTGATCAGAATGAATAAGTGAGTATTAGTGTAGTTCATGGCATCACTCACACAGTTGGCAGCCCCAGCAGCAGATTGTACACTGTTCTGTATGTCCAGAGGGCCAAATAAATTCCCCTTCACTGGATGCTCTCTGCCTGTCTGATGGGACCGAGGGGATTAATAATGTGGTCAGTGTTTTATTAATGGTGGTGATAGTGAAATGCTTCTGAGAAGCCACGGGTAAACATGAAAACAGAATTGGTTCAGCTTATAAACACTCATTGGTACAACTTCTTCCTATATGTTTTCATCAAACTCCTGTTTCCGTATATTCAATATATAAAAATATAAGAAACAATACTGTAGCAGAAAGCTTTTGCTTTTGTTTTTGTTCTGCAGCATTATTCTTCCCTCCCTGAGGTTTAGCATTTTGGATATTTCTTTACAAAAGAAAATAAAACTTCTTTGCTAGTAATAATACACCCCTCACACTCCAAACCTCCTATTATTAAATAGTCACTATGTTCCATTCTTCTGGCTTGAAGAGATCCATCTGTACAGGTAGTGGTGGGTTTCTTCTGCTGATTATGTTAAAGAGCCAGCCTGACATTATCAGTGGCATTTTCTACTAGTGAGAACAGATTCGTTGAAATTAGGGCAACGTTTGTGCCACCTAGTGGCTCCTCCTTAATATATCTTTGAAATTCTCTTATGGAAGAAAAACTGTTCTATAACTGTACAGGGAAACTCATAAACTATTAGTGAAGACACACACTGCACATTAGTATTTCCCTTTACTTAACATGATAGTGATGCTATTCTTCTTTCTGTACCCTTCAAAAGTGTAAATTGTAAACTAAAAATATTCCATAGTAAATAATGTTCCTCACATAATCTAGAGTTTCCCGCTTAGTTACATTTTGTACTGTTGTTTATATGGACACTGATTCCTTATTCCCTTAGGCATTGTCACTTTGTTGGCTTTTTCTGGTTGAGAAGAATGTCATTAGGTCTGTAATTATGGTTGGGTTTTGCCATGAGCTATCTTCATTTTTGGTCATTTGTTTTACTGAGATTTTAATACTTTGAAAAACTGACTGTTGTGTTAACTCAGTTTCCTGTAGAAAGAGGGCCAAATTCTCTGTTGCTGTGAACTGG
This sequence comes from Dermatemys mawii, assembly GCA_007922305.1. Taxonomy (NCBI): domain Eukaryota; kingdom Metazoa; phylum Chordata; order Testudines; family Dermatemydidae; genus Dermatemys; species Dermatemys mawii. The sequence goes on from ML677334.1 coordinate 24,269,577, forward strand.
TCCAACTCTGATGTCAATGGAGCTAAACCAATGTATATTAATTGTAAATTAATGTAAGGATTTGCTCAACCTTTTTGAACAGTTATATTGCTAACCATATTGACCAAAAATATTTAAACCCAGGTTTCTAAAACCAGGCACTTATATTTATATTTAGGCACCCAAATAAGATTAACTAATTTCCAGAGATCATGAAAATGTGCAGACACCATTGACTACAGTGGGAGATGTGGATGGTTGGCATTCAGGATCAGCCAGCAGGGAAAATTTCTGGCTGATTTCTGGATACCGCTGTAAGGACACCATACGGGTATAGGTATGGTACAAAAGTGTTGTCAGTGGCATGGGCCTGTTTCCTAACTGAGACCCATCTTGGACACAGGTCCCCCATCCCTGGTCTAGCCTTACTGGCCCCAGTTTAGCAAAGCACTTAAGCACATGCTTAAATCCAATCCCATTAAAGACAATGGAACTTAAGCCCATCCCTAAAGTTAGGTACATGTTTAAGTGCTTTTGCTCAGTAGGGATAGGTGCTGATTTGGGGCTCCTAAGAATAGGGAGAATCTATGCAGCTCTGTGTATGAAGAAGCCACTAAGAATGACAGAGAATATGTGAATAAACATATGAGTCTGATCTCACGACTCTCTTGGCCTGCTGAGTGGCTTCACCAGAAGGAACCATCATAGGAGACGCCAATGTCTGCCACTCTGCTGCTGCCATGGGTGTTCTGTGCGGCACTAACCAGATTCTGTTCCTCATTCTATCATGTCAATAATAAATTATAGACTCAACTTAAAAACAGCAACAACCTACAAATACTACCTAGCTTTATTCAGATAAGAACGACATATTTTTTGCAGCTGTATTCCATCTGGTACTCAGCTACATGGCTGGTTAGCCTTTATTATAGACTACCATGCATTCTTTTTGAGGTGAGGTTGTAATGCTTTCCTGGTAATAATCTTTGTCCTTGATCCTGCACCATTAAAGTATATGGAAGATTTGCCTTTGACTGCAGTGGCTGTAGAATCCAGTCCCTTAGTCACTAGAATCTCCATGGTACCTCTAAGATACCCTAGTTTAGGAGGGAGTTTGTGATGATGATCACTTACAAAGACAACTGATTTGAGAAATGGTCCAAATAATAAGTGCTGACTGAATAATTATAGCACTCCAAGGCTAGTGGTGTCAATATTTGCTCTGCTAATTGTACTTAATTTACTGTGAAGTTTTTTTCAGAGGTTCCTGTTGCTTTGAGTGTATTAAGATACTGTGATGCAGTATTCCAGTGGGAGAATGTATCAATTAGATAACCCATGAGCATCATTACTGAAATTATCTTACACAGAGGGCTCTGTCATGCCTTTAAGGCACAGCAGACACGGAGGGGCTGGTGCGCAGGGGCAGTGCCCCAAGCAGGCACTTCAGTAGGCATTGTGCATGGAGCTCTTGGGTTCACAGCTGCTGTTCACCCTCTTACAAGGTGCAGTGTGCGTTCCCCATAGCCCGCTTAGCTGTCCTCCCTACTGCACTTTGTAAAAGCTATTGCCATTGTGGGTGCTAGCCTCATGGAGTAACTGTGCTTCCTGAGCATGTGGATTGCGTCTGTGCCCAGCCACAGCGTGAAGGTACAAGTGTTGGGGGGAAAAGCTCCTTGCTCCCTTCTCCTCTCTTGCATATGCTCACAATCTGTCTTTTACAATCCATCTGATTCACACGAGTATATTGTGCCAGCACTGAAGCTAGATTTCCTTTCTTCCTTTGCACAAGATGTGGGTTAGTGGCAATACTAGCCACATATACCCCAATAAATCACAACTCCACAGGCCATTCTGAGGTTAGGTAAAGTGGAGGCAATGTCACTGAAGTTGGAGTGGCCATACTTCTTGTGTTGCTATGGCAACTGAGTTAAATTATTAGGGGATAGCCCAGCCAGTTTTGGCTGGTTTGGTTGGTTCAGTATGTGGCAATAAATGGCTGCTTTTAAGGTTCACAGCTCTCTGTGCCTCAAGTAATTTGTTCCTAAAACTGCTCAAGGAATCCTTTAATCTACAAGGATAGAACAATACCCACTTATATCCATTTGAAATTTGGCCCTTTTGCCTTCTCCTTACTCTAAAGAGGCTCATTTTTGTCAAATGTTTCTGAAATCTGTCTTCAAGAGGGAAAAGCTCAAAGTGAGTGAAGGGAACAGTAATGGTTAAAAAAGGAAGGGAAAGAAGAAGCCCAGAAAGAAAAGGCTGATGTCAAAATCATCTCTCCTGCTGGATTGCCCCAGCTGTAGGTGTGTTTTTTAAATTTAAATAGCTAGGATGGAAGACAACCCTTTCTCAAGTGCCTAGCTGCCTCCTTTAAAAGCAGGATTAGATTCTTTAATAGATGAATTTAATTATCTGGATCATGTATATACCCAATCAAGGAGGCTGTTCCAAAGAATTCAGAAGAAAACTAGGGATGGTTCCCTCAGCTATGGCCTCCCTTAAGAAGGTGTGATAAACAATGACATCTCAAAATGTACAAAGGTGTGACTGGTGGAAAGCCTGACCTTTTCCATAGCAATGTAGGGATATGAATTCTGGAAGGTTAATGCTGTTGACAAGAAGAAAATGTGGTGCTTATCCCCTGGATGGAAAAAAAGACGACTGTCTATGTAAAAAACATTATTAGAGAGAAGCAGCTCCTGATGTCAGAAATCAATAGATGTAAACTTATGTTCTTCAGTCACAGTAGGGGTAAAGAGAGAAATAACCTTGAGAAAGTTATTATAGAAGGGATGTTGGAGGGTCATCAGAACAGGGGATGGCTAGTGAGGAGAAAGATGGATAGCGTGCAGCAGATCATTGGAAAGTCAGCTAGCTGCTCAGGGCTCAAAGTTAGCGATGGATCTTGAAGGCTTTAGAAAATTCTGCTATGATGTCACCAGTGTTCAGACATGAATAAACGAATTTAGTTAAATTCTCAGCTGGGGTAAATGAACATAGGTCCATAAAAGCCAAAAGAATTATGCTGATTTATACCAGCTGAAGAGCCAGGTCACACAGTGGTCATCTTCCTCCTCTCCCACCAAAAATTATGGACCAATGGTATTGGGAAAGCTAGTAGTGTTGAACAGCTTTTAATGGATAGACTTTTGACGATCAAATTCAACTTGTGTTTGAATAAGAGTTGGACAAAATCTAACTTTGTTATGTTGGACAATTTGAAGATAGTTTTTAAAGACGCTTTTTAAACTACAAGGCAGATGACAGGAATTGTTCCACTGGTAAGTCCCTCCTTTCTCCTTTTTTCCTCCTCTCTTCCCTCATTATCTGTTTTGTATTAGTGGAGGCTGACAAGACCTATAATAAGATTGCCTACTTGTTTTTCTTTCCTCACTCAGGCAGAGATCAGTGCAAGGGAGAGGAAGAAAGAGGATTGATTTAGATAGACCTGTGAAAGACATTCTGATCTGAAACCAGGTGTGTCTAATGCCTGCCATAAGATTTATTACAGTCTGCATCAGACAACTCATGGTGAGCATTCCTGAGTAATTAGGATTCAGTATATCAGCTGACGGGCACTGACCTCTCCTTGACGAGCTCTCTAAAGTGCTGAGCTTTTTTATTCCACCCCCATTCCCCTACCTCTTCTGTCATATCCCAGCAGATACTTTATGACATGTTGCCATGCATGCCATGAAACCTGCATGAACTTTATTACCCACCACCTAGCCTGGGGCTACTGTAAGAAATGGTAATTATTTGAAGTTTAAGCTAAATAGTATCCTCTTAATGAGGTAGTATGTGCTATAGATCAAAAGCATAACCAAAACATAAAAAATCCAATAAGCTACTTACATGCACGATAAAGGTGACCAAAGCAACTTTTCAACTTAATCTTTTTACTAGGTCACTGAAAGAAAACAGGTGGCTTAAAGATTTTCTGCATATTAATGTGTTGCTCTTCAGCAGTTTGCACCTTAAATCCATCACTTTATTTGAATACCTTGAATCAATGTGAGAAAATGTTGTCTAGTGCTTTGTGAAACAGGCCTGAACAAGACTACCACTGAAATGTCTGATTGTTGCAATTTGGGATGGCGTGGAAAAGCAACGCACAGCTTTGTTCTGTAGGAAACTGTTTTTCATTAACCAGTTAAAGGACATTTGAAAATCCTGTTCAGAGCTTGTACAGTAGAGGTTATTGCTGGCCTTGTTAATTGCAGGAGAAAGAATATGCTATTTATACGTGCCTCAGCTGTTAAGTGTCCATTTAACTCCTCAGTTCACCATATATGTTGTTAACTGGCCAAGGTACACTTTTCAAGTTGTGCAGCTGGATTCTAGTGGCTTCGATTGAGGATGGCAAAATTTTGTGTTGTGCCTAGACTTAATAACTCATATGCTTTGTTTACAATTGTACGGAAAGCAGAAGAACTCCAAAACTCTAGGCTGACCCTCCTGACCAAATAATATTATCTCAGTCCATTAGGGACAGAGGAGAAATACCATGGGATATATCCCATGTGATCTGTTCCAACAAATGAGGTTTGAGCTTGAAATACATGGCAAATGGCAGCCTACTAAAGTCTGCAGATTTTCAGAGAAAGCAAAAAAATTGACAAAGTTTTCAAGGGCTGATCTTTGACAAGCACAAAATTCAAGGAAATCACTGCTAATTTATGGAAACTGTTGGAACTCAAACTAGGGCTGATTGCAAATACTTTTGGAGTCTGAGTGAACAATTCATGCAGTTAAAGGACATTTTTAGCCAGTGTAACTGCATCTATACTAGGGCTTTTGTCAGAAGAGCTATGTTGGTCAGGGGTGTGATTTTTTCCCACACTCTTCAGCAGTGTAGCTATGATGGCAAACTTTTAAGAGTAGATCAGGCCCAAGTTTATTAGTGTAAGCAGTGTCAGGAATGAGATATATTCTGACATCTGGTGGCGAACTATGGGAATTGCAGTGAGTTATGGAAAATAACTTTGTGGCTGATCAATTTGCATAGACACACCCACTGCGCCTAGTCTGAGCCCACAGCAGCCCACATGGCCACTTCGGCTGATGTGGGAGCCCCAGTTTCTATGTTATTGGGGCAGGAAATATAAAGTGATGTTACCCTGATTTTGTGAATGAAGGACTATAGACACGTACTTGGCCCTTGTTATGATGGAGGGACTCGCCATCATCTAGGTAGCACTCACTGGGCAAGAGCCATGCGTTTCAGAACACTCTGACATTGAGAGAGGTTGGGGACAAGTATCTATACTTTTTGGTGAGGGCTTTGTCTGAGGGCCCCACAGGCCTATTGCACGGTGCCTCTCTCCACTGTGGAATGTCAGAGTTAAATTTTGCTTCCATTAGGAGCCTGGGTTCAGGCTGCTGAGCTGAAATCACTTTAGGCTCATGGGTGCACCTGCACTAAGGCTCCCCTGCTATATGCTGAAATCACTTAAGAGCTAAAGAAATCACTGAGCGCTGTCTTGAGTTGGGGGGCCTGAAAATAGTGCAGAGTGGCTGGTGCAGCTGAGCTGTCTGTGTGTCGGCTAGCAGGATGGCTAGCGGAGTAGTTGGTACTGCTGGCGGAGTGACTGGTGCAGCAGAGCAGTCCGTGTGTTGACTAGCGGAGCCATTTGTGCTGCTGACGGAGTGACTGGCACTGCAGAGCTGTCTGTGTGTTGGCTAGCAGGACGGCTAGCGGAGTGACTGGTGCTGCAGAGTGGTTCGAGTATCGGCGAGCAGAGCAGTTCGTGGGATGGCCAGCAGAGCGGATGGTGGTGAGGGCTGCAGCGGAACCCCACAGAGAGGCGGCGCAGTCGGCCTCGGACCACGTAAGGTGCCCCTTGCCCTACCCTCCATTTCCACCCAGGCTGGGAGGTAAGACTCTGTCGATTGACTTTTGAACTCTGCACTGACCAAGAACAGAGACTCTTGGGCTGTTGGACTTTTGGGACTATTGAGTGACTTTTTGAGGTTGTGGAATTCAAGAGCTAAAGGGAAGGCCACAGCCTATTTGCTGGGAGGGGGCTCCTGGTTCATGGTTTGGTTTATTAACCTTGTTTGTGGTGTTTCCCCAATATTATGCCACATTGGTTCTCCCTGTTATTAAAAGGCTTTTGGTACACTCAGACTCTGTGCTTGCGAGAGGGGAAGTATTGTCTCTTACAGATGCCCAGAGGGGTGGTATATGGTTGTCCCAGGTCACTGGGTGGGGTCTCGAGCCAGTTTTGTATTGTGCTATTGGAATGGAACCCCTGGATACTGAACCCAGCCGTTGTTGCTGCCAACTCTGATGGGCAGAAGGGTTACATTAGTATTGGTCTTACTATCTTCTGTATGAATACGTGTCAAAGACAGTTAACTTTGAAGGCTAAGTAGGTATTTAACACCTTAGACGCACTTGGATTCCATATAGACAGAATCTGATGTACTAATTTACCTGCTATGACTGATTAACATTATATCAGATGGCTAAACTCAAGTAGCCAAAAGGAATTCTGCTGATGCAGATCTTTTGTTCATGGTAATAAGACCTGTCGGACTGATCTTACTTATTTAAAAGCAATAACATGAGTTGGCAATAATTGTCCAAATCCTCATGCACTCTGTATACTATTTTTAAATTTAAAACCTATCTATCTTTGGGCTTGTCTAGATGCAGATTTTGCACAGATTTAACTAAGCGGGTTTCCAATTTAGTTGAATCAGTGCAAAGCTATGTGCATGCGGACCAGCCCTTAGTAATGTTCGTGGCATCCATCACAATAGCATAAAAACAGATGATCCTGAGTAAGAATATTAGGCAGCCAACACAACCTTTCAGCGTATCAAAGATCTAGAGGAATATATAGTTAAGCCACGGACAACCCCATATGACTCAATAATTCTACTAGAAAGAGAGGACTCTGCACATGGGGGTCCTCTAATCTGCAAATGTGATCACCAAAACAGGACTTTCATATCCCACATTTGGGTGCTCAGATTGACAAATAAGCATACAAATGCTCACATTGCCTGTTGGGTGCTCATCTGAACAACCATATAGTTTGGATATCCTCTTTAGGTGTCCATGTTTGACGATTAGAACGAAAGGGAAACAGAGGCCAGGGGATACACGTTAGGATGCTCAGGGCTGCATCTGGTGCCTGAACTGAACTTTGGGGTCTAGATTCTGAAGGCCATTCTAACAGTCCCCAGTATTCCAGAGGGTTTCCAGTGACCATCACACTTCTGCTTTTTTAGCCTTTACCCAAATCGGCCTACTGGCCCGTCACATTTATGTTCTGCCCTGAGCAAAACTAAAACTAAATGAAAATATTTCAGTTGCCAGGACTTTGCCAGAGGGCATAGTGCTTTATTGTGTGCCTGGGAGAACAAGCAAAGTAATATTAAATACCATAAGTAATTTCTAGAGAACCATTTTAAATAAAACTAATCACGAACCCGCTACAATTCTCCCTCCTAATCCCAATGTTTTCGTTAAAAGTAATTGTTTTTTTGTTAGAACTAAATTCTCAACTGAAATTTTACACTCAAATTTTACAATAACCATTGCTTGCCAGGCTCTCACAGTGCTTTATAAACGCTAATGAAATAGCCTCTCAATTTGCCTGTGAAGTAAGGAAATGTCGTTATCTCCATTTTAAAGATGAGGAACTGAGACACACTGGCTCAGGGTATGTCTACACTACAGCAGTTACAGCAGCACAGCTACTGCAGTGCGGCTGTGCCACTATAGCACTATGCTGTTGGCATTTCCTAAATCAATGGAAGGTGTTTTTCCATCAGTGTATATAATTCACCTCTCCAAGAGGCAGTAGCTAGGTTGACAGAAGAATTCTTCCATTGACCTAACCACATGTACACTGAGGTTGATCTAACTATGTTGCACAGGGTGTGAACTTTTTCACAGCCCTGAGCAATGTAGCTAGGTTGACCTACGTTTTAGGCATGGACCAGGCCTCAGTGATATGCCCAAGGTCAAGGTCATAGGACATGTCTGCTGTAAAACTGGGTCTAGAATGTAGATATCCTGAGTCCCAGTCCTATGATTCAACCATATGACTAACTGCAATGAACATATGGACTGTACTAATGCTGTTGCTTAGGGATGTTAAGCTGATTTCCACAAGAGACATACACTTTTGTTCCATGGCCTTTATTAAAGTTTAAAAGAAGTGTTGGCTTTACTATAGTTCACACCGAGGAGGGAAGGAACAAACTTCTGTCTGAGCTGACCTTTAGGAGCTGTTGTATTGCCTCAAGCCCTGTCATTAAGCATAGCAGTGAGCAGTAATGTTTATGATAGAATGTAAAAAACCTTGCGTACAAAAACGGCACCCTTTGCATCCCTGCCATACCTCCCCCGCCCCTCCTTCACAGAATCCGCCAGGCTGGATCAATCGATATTGTTTGTGTGTGGTTTTGTATCTGTTTTTCATGCCACCTCCACTGATGGCTTAGAAAGCAAAAACATCTTGTCAGGGTTCTCATCAAACAAGGGGCTGCTTCTGTGGAGTCATTATGGCTTTATTGATCTGTCTACATCAGTAAAACTTCATAGCCTGACTTCCCCAATCCCCTTCTTCCAGAGAAACTATTTTTCCATTGCCTGCATAAGGGGCATAAATAAATAAATGAAAGAAAGAAATACTTTCTTCTGCCAAACATCTGCTTTCCTTCATAAGATCACATTTTTGGGGGGATGGTGTGCATCTAAGGCCCGAAAGCAGTGACCTGGTTGCTTAGCAACTAGGATGCTTAGGCTGCAGCCCTGGTGGTTGAGATGAAAAAGGTCAATTAATGTGGCAGGCCTGTCCTTATCAATATGCTACTGTGGCACCAACTTTTATTTCTTTACAGTAATATATCATAATAAGTTTTGTAAGTCTTTACACTGTGGTGCTCCTTTTTGAATAAAAGCATAACTAAGACTTGAGGGGATGTCTGATACAACAGAAAATGTAACCATAAAAAAAAAAAAATAGAAATCATCTGACTGCTGACTATCCTGCTGAGCTGCCTGAGGCAGTTACACATTTCCATTGAGTTATTTTATGATCAGGCCAGTATGTTATTGAAATATTATCTCTTTAGCCTTTCTCATTCTGATAAGAAATGACAGGTTCTCAGAGCAGTAATACACATGGAGAACAAAATGTGGAGCTGTGGAGAAAATTCAGTTGGGGCAAAGAACAGTAGCTTGAGAATTTTCCCATTAAAACTCACCAACCCTTCTTGTATTATATTTTAAATAACTGTCTTTTTTATTCACAGTGAAACATCAGGAGGAACCTGTTTTTTTAAATATTTTTTTTCAAAATGTTGTCAAATAATTTAACATTGTGTGTTCCTGCCACTGCTGAAGTCTTCCTCATTTAAAAATATTATTGCTTTGGTGTGTGGGAAATTTTGAAAGGCACTAATGACCATAAGGCACCTAACTCCCATTGAAAGTCAGAGCCTACTGAAAGCCTGATTGAAAGCCTGTTGAAATCCGTGGGAGTCTTACTATTGACTTCAGTGCACTTTGGATCAGGCCCTTAATGTCCATTTGTGCCTGTGAAAATCACCCCTTCAGGAAATTGTCAAGTGATTCTATGTTTAAGATTGACCGGCATCGTGCTATTCTCAAACTCCTCCTAACGATGGGTGAGTACGTAGCCCAGTTCTGCACAGTCTTATTCCTGCAAACTATCTCTTGACTTCCACAAGACAGTTTTCATGAGTAAGGAATAGTCACCTGAATAAGATTTGCAGGATCATGCCATTATTAATGTCCCGATGATTGGGAATGATTGGAGGTTAGATTTGTTGCCCATGGGTCAAAACTGACTTTCACATGGTTATTCTGAAAGTCAGAGTGATTTGTCTTTGTTTACATACCACCCCTGACCCGTAGTGTGATATTGGGTCCATAGGACAGCCTGCTCTTCTACATATTTCAGTGCTGTGTAATGTGGCATGGTACTTACTATATGGGCATACTTTGGTAGGTTTAATGTGCCATTCATTGATTACTCATATACACTATGCCAACAGTTTTCAAACTTTTTAAGCTAAGCCCCCGCTTTGAGTTATAATTTTTGGTTGCACCCCTCCAGCTCTGACAACAATAGGCACAATACTTGCCCCTTTCCCGTCATGTTTTCAGGGTGGGGGAAGACGTGTGTGACAGTCTCTGGGGATGGAGCCAGTGCTGGGCATGGAGGCTGCTAGGGGCAGAAATCGGAACAGCAGGAGCAGATGTTGACACTGGCCCACAGTTTGGGTAGCCTGCTGAGGTGATGCAGGGTGCAGAGGTGGCGCTCCCTCCCCAACCTCCACCCCACATGGAATTGTTTGCCTTCCGAATGTTCCCGAATGCACCCCATAGTTTGAAAACCTCTGCACCATGCTAAATTCTGGCTTGTCCTGCATGCATGTGGTAGGGACAAGGAGTCTATGTAAGGATCTGTTAGATAAGGTTTAATGCAAGGTATAATAATAAGTAATAATACTATGTTTTAGTATTTATTTGTATTATTGTAATACTTAGGAGCACCGGTCATGGACCCAGAACTCCAATGTGCTGGATGTTGTACAGACATAGAACAAAAAAAAATGTTCTATGAAAGAATCATGCCTAGTTATAGAATATACAAGGATGTCTTTATGTGATCCTCATGCTTAAACCAATATAGGTAAGATGTCTGGTAGAGGCATTGGAGATAACTCACCCAGATCCCTTCTGCAGAGGCAGTATTAAGTGCACTATGGATATGTCTACACTGCAATAAAAGACCCGTGGCATGGCTGTAGCTGGCCCAGGTCCACTGACTCAGGTTCATAGGCTACAGGGCTAAAAATGGCAGTGTAGATGTTTAGGCTCTGAAACATGTCAAAGCGGGTGGGTCTCAGAGCTCGGGCTCCAGCCCCGCCGGGTTGGCTCCAGGCACCAGCGCTCGAAGTGCGCGCCTGGGGCAGCAAGCTGCGGAGGGCGGCCTGACGTCCGTTGTCAGGGCAGCAGTCAGGCTGTCCTTGGCGGCATGCCTCCAGGAGGTCCACAGCTGCCGCAAATTCTGCAGCATTTTGGTGGCGGGGACCCCGCAGGTGTGCCGCAGAACTTCTACGCTTGAGGCGGCAAAAACCTTAGAGTCGCCTCTGCAGCCCCAGACCTGAAAGTCTACACAGCAATTTTTAGTCTCGTGGCCCAAGCCATGAAAGATTTTTTTATTGCAGTGTAGATGTATCCTAGTCACCATGAACCAATCTGAGAAGGCAACCTCCATTTGGCAACCATTGTTCTGGCTCCAGCAAACCAGACAGAAGCAAAGACAGAATTTACCTCTCTATGTTTAGTTTATAACAATATGATTTCACATACACAAATTATAAATGTAAATTATTGCTTATAAATATTAATGAATCTGAAGTTCTCTCCATTTTGAAGGCATGATTCTTCTCTGATTTACTTCTGTTTTAGACACCAATATAAAATCATTTGATTCAAAGGCTTTACTCCTGACTTTACAGTAGTGTAAGTGAGAGGGGAAATAAGTCCTGAATTTGTAATCTGCATTTCAGGGAATAAGATTTCAGATTGCCATCATTATTATCCCCAATGTACACAATGATGTAAACTGACCTTCAGCTAATTTGGAGCTAGCTCTCTCATCTGTTCAGCCCACTTCCCCTAAAGTTATGATACTTATGTGTGTTTTGCTTCTTCTTTTTATTGCATTAATGGGGAAGCAGATGTTGCCTTCCTCCCTGCAAATGCTATACAGTGAATCATCTTAGCCTCTCTGTAAAATTTTAACTTAATGGAGTCCTGGCATTTGTGATGAGCTGAGGAACTTAATTTTATAGAACAACCTATTGAACAAGCTGTTTTTGGACATTCCCATCTCAACTAAATGTTAAAAGTATTAAAATTCACATTAGCACAAAAGGAAATTTTGCATGGGTAATCCTTTAATACAGTGTTTTATGGCTCTATTAGCTGCACAGCAGCTGGTGACATGATGAATTTAATCCATTAAAAAATTCAGTAAGAGGTTTAAAAGTCAGCTTTTTAAAACATAATCTTGCTGCAAGGAAAGAGAACTTCTCCTCAGGGCCACAGACATGGTGGGTTCACAGTGTGGCAGGTAGAGGAAAAGCACCTGCATGACAAGCATTCATATGCTTATGGCTTCACACCTAGCAGAGGTTTTATAGTGATGAGAAAGTACTCAGGAGCACAGGGGAATTCTTAAGGGGCATGTTTAGGTAATACATCTCTCAGTTTTCTTTTTCTTGAGAAAGGTTTAATGCTGCAAAGTTAAAAGATAGTCTCTCTGCTTTATATATGTATTCCTCACAAAGTCCATACTTCAGAAACTATTTGTTTCCCTCTTGGAGATTTACTACCTTGTAGAACTGTGTGAAAAAATGTACATGCTGATTATACTAGGAAAAATTGAATAGTTTTGCAAAATATTTTTTTCTTGCCTTCAGTATAGAGGTTAGTGTGTGTGTGTGCAGTATCATGATTTTATCACAATATTTGGTGTTTTGCTTCAAGCTTCAGCTCCTGGAGTCAAATGATTTTGTGAGACTCTGTTTTCTTTCTTTCTTTCTTTCTTTCTTTCTTTCTTTCTTTCTTTCTTT
>ML677334.1:24282201-24507888 GCA_007922305.1 Dermatemys mawii
CTTTCTTTCTTTCTTTCTTTCTTTCTTTCTTTCTTTCTTTCTTTCTTCATAGTCACAAATTCAAGCCTAAAAACATGACCTGAGTGTAACCTAAAGGCTTGAAACACACAAAACAAATAAAAAAACTGCCAATGGATTTTTTAAAAAAATCTCATAACTTTAAGGCAATATCATGATTTTTGAGCCTTTGGGATTGACAATACTGTATTAAAATCAGACATCCATACTCTCTGCTAATTCCTCAAAATCATCCTGCCCTTATGAAATATTGATGTTTAAAAATAACTTGCTATGCATGTGCAATCATTTCTGTTATGATTTAAACAAATATGTAAACTCTATCAGAAATTCCTTCCAGATCCTCAGTTGCTATAAATTTGCACCAGCTGAGGATCTGTCTGCCTGTGCTGTGCCTGAATTACAGTAACTGTAACTCTTATCTAGATTCATCCAGATAATATTTCACTTTAATTGTGATTGATTAATTGCCCAGCTGGATTTGTTTTCATGGGATTTGTTCTTTTGGTTATTTCCCTTCTCCTCAGTGTTCAAAAAGAAATATGTTCACTGAGGTATTGTGAATTGCCTTAATTAGTGATTGGTAAGCTGGGGTCACATTTTCAAAGGTATTTAGGCACCTAAAGATGCTGATAGGTTCCTAATGGGATTTTCAAAAGCATACTGCCACATACACCTTTTGGGCACTTGCACGGTATGCAGTGGCTTGGCAAGTCAATGGTGAAATTTTTTTTGCTGTGTTGGGTTGACTGCAACATGCTATAAAACATCTAACCTCTACCTCTGTGTTATTTCTGTGGCTTGTTTAAGCCATCCTCTTGGATATTCTTAACAAAATGCTGAATTTTTATTAAATGCAGAAATGAGAATCCAGAAAGTGAGAGATCTTGACAACAATCAAAACTGTTTAGAACTTAACACCCTTCTCAACATCTCTAAAACATTTTTGAGCACAACTATCTCCAGATTAATTAAACATAGATGCAGGCTAGAATATTAATTGCAAGAATGTACCATTTCTTGTCTTTTCTCGGGCACTTTTTGCTGTTTGGAAAACATCAGATTGCATGGAGCTTTAAGTGTGTGAATTACAATATTGTACAAAGTAGTCAGCATTTGCCTCAATGAGGCCCTGATCCAGAGAAGGACTTAATCACATATTTAAGTGCTTTCCTGGATCAGGGCCTGAATGAGGATGAACTTAATTATTTCAGAAGAACGTGTCTTGATAATCTATTAAAGTGTACCACCACATACCATGACACTAATAAAGAGATAGAAATTAATTATTTTTTGCATGTGATTCTTTTTAAATAGGAAGACATTGTTATTGTTACACTGCTTTAGCAACACGATTATATTTTAAAACTTGATTTAGAAGTCAAGTACAAGTTTTATTAGACAGAATGCCTATTATGGGCAATCTTGATTCATTTTTCATTGTTACAGTGTATGTCACAGATGACCGATTTATATGTATTCAAAAAGTTGATTGTACTTCACAATTTCAATAACAGTGATTTTTAAAATAGTATTCTGTCACAAGGGAGCAACAGGTGAAGAAATATTTAGAATAGACAGAATGATGATTTCATATAATACTTTGCATATATGGAGTATCTTTTATTTAAGGATCTCAAAAACACTTTATAAATACCAATTAATTAAGCTCTACCACACCTTTCTGAGATAGGCATTGTTATTATTATACTCAGCATGCATAAAATAACAGGGAGAACGTTCCAAATATAAATGGGAGGTTCTTCCTGCTTTTAATTATTGATACACATGGTTTTAAATGTTTACTATATGGTATAAAATATATGCCTATTGGCACTTTCTGAAAGCCTGTGTTGTATTTATTATTAGTATAATCAAATATTACAACCTTTATTTTATGATTGGAAACAGCTTGATAAGGAGACAACACTTTTAAAAGGCCTCTATTGAACTTCTCTCTCTCGTGCGCTAATGTTGTTGTTTAATTAACTTTTTTTTGAAGTATGGGTTTTTTAATTCCTTCACATTTTAAATTTCAGCCATGTCCTTACTGGACATGGGAGTTTTGCCTTAGTAAGGATTACAGGTTCAGGCACTATGATTCTGACAATTTTATTTGCTTTGTAAAAGGATGATACTGTTGATGACGATTGTAATAGGAATATTGTAGCAGTGTTGATGTGAAGGCTTTGGAAGACTCCTAGGCCTCAGTTAAGCAAGTTACTTAAGCACAAGCCTAACTATAAGAATGTGAGTTGTCCCATTGAAATCATAGGTCAAGCCAAAACACATAAGTCAGTTGAAGTCAATGGGACTACCTATGTGTTCAAAGTTAGACATATGCTTAACAATGTTCCTGAATTGACTCTTCAATGCACAATATTGTTAGGTTGCACTGTAGAGCAATTTAGCTTTAGTCTAGTTAAAATATAACATTTGGTAACAAGTTAAATTTATTGGGTAAAAATTCAAGTGACAGGGTACGTCTATGCTGCAGTTAGACATCTGTGGATGGCCTGTGCCAGCTGATTCGGTTTTGCAGGGCTCAGGCTAAGAGGGCTATTTAATTGTGGTGTAGATGTTTGGACTCAGGCCTGGAACCTAGGTTCTAGGACCCTGCAAAGTGGGAGAGTCCCAGAGCTCAGGCTGCAGCCTGAGTATGAATGTCTATTAGAAATAATTATGTTGCTGGTATCAGATGCATCTCCATTGGGAGGGCCTTTCTAGTGAAGACAAGCCTTAATTCCATTTTAAAAAGTGTTTAGGCCATTTAGAAGAGAAATGGATTTAGGCTCCAAAGAGTGGAAGCAGGGAGAATAACTCAATGGACTGTCCTTGGTGTGAGGACCTGAGAGTGAAGACAGAAATATGGGGGAGACCTCCACCCATTAAATGTGATTTTTGCAGATGGATAATGGACGGATGCTACAGAAGGATCCAAGATGACTACTCTGAGAGTGAGGAGAGGCATTGCCCTAATAAAACCTCCCATAACAGAGAGAGTGAGGGGGAAGAAACTCCCTTCCATTAGAAAGCAGGGGACGTATGTGACAAGGTCCTAATTTAGAAGCAGGTTAATTACAGTGGCTGGGGGGATACCTCTGTCAAAAAGAGGGCATGAATCTACTCTGGCCAGTTGATGAAGCATCCAAAAAGTTGCTGTCGTTTGCAGTGAGGAATGCCAAATCAGAAGTGACAAAAAGGGCTTTTTGACTATGCTCCTTCCAGTCATCAAGAAAGGCTGCAACTGCAACGCCAGAAAAAAAGAAAAGAGGCTAAAATGGGGCTGTAGAATCTCCCACCTGTGAATGGGCAAACATAGGGAACTTTGAAAAGAATGAAAACTGACAGGGGTGTCATATGTCAAGAAGATAAACTAGATAACAAGATCTGACATGTAGGAAGGAGCCAAGATCTGACATGTAGGAAGGAGCCTTTATCAGATTGCCAAAAGTTCTGGACACCTTGCTGAAGGCAGCTGAGGGTAGAAAAGATGAATGTTCCATCTCAGCTTTGAAAGGTCAAGACTATGTAACAATGGAAGTGAAATACCATCACAGAGTAAGAAAACTACTATTCCTTTCCGCAGCAAAGAAACACTAGGGAAACACTGATGGTTTAGTCTGTTATAGGGTATTCAATCATCTAAGGAAATTCAGGGAAGATTTATTGGGCCATATTCTTCTCTCATTCCACTGATGTAGTCCTACTGCTGTATCTGGCAGAACTTGGACCATTGATTAAAATAGCATTCTCTCATCATTCTATCTTCAAGAGCGGGTTGTTATTTTGGGGTCTGATTTCTTGTGAAGGCCATGGGACACTTCCTATTGACTTCAGTGGGATTTGGATCAGGCCCTTGCTGAGCACTTTCAGGACCTGTGTTGACTGTTGTCGGATGTACCTCAAACACTTCAGAGGCACAGTTCTGCGGTACTTTGAACACTGTTAACATCGTAAGCTATCACTTTAAATTCTCTGGGGTGTCCTGGTCCTGCCTGCAAGCTAGGGAACTCTCTCTGGAAGCATGTGATCTGGGTCTTCAGCAGTCAGGCTGCAAAAGATTCAGTCTGAAGAAAGGTGAGTTGAAGTGTCACCTTGCTGCCCAAGGTAGCAGTCTGCTATGTCTTTCTTGTATTTGTCTGTTATTTGATAGATTTGTGGTTTTGAAACAGTAAAGTAGGATTGTATTGCACCCTTTCAGAAAGTGCATTTGTTTCATTTGTAACTCTGTGTGTGCTGGGAACATAATAGGTTCATCTAATCCAAAATGATCTGTCTTTGGTATAATAATTAGATGAAAACAACCTGTTTCTAGTTTGGCCCACAATGCCACAAAAATAGCCCTCCTCATGGTATTTCAGTACTTCTGTTTTCAGTCCTACCTGGAACCAAGAATTACGGGTCCAAGAGAATCTGAATGAAAGAAATTAACCATTCCCCCTCCCCCCAACCTTTAAAAGAGAGGGGTTCAGAATTTAGGCAAGATTTTGGGTTAGTTCTTATTTTATCCAAACCAGATCCTCTTTTCCTAGTGTTGATCTGAAAAGCCAAAGCAATTCCCTCACGGGAGTTCTCCTACCTCTCCCTTCTATGCAAGCCTACTGGTCATACCTCCCTCCCACTCCCATCTCTCCCATGAAAACTCCCATGCCTTCCAATCACTGATGCCTGCCTCCCACTCTCTATCCAGGAATATCATCCTCCCCACTTCATCCTCCCACCTCCCGGGTCTTCCTATCCCTTGATGCTTCAAATCTGAATGGGAACTTATTGCACCATGGTGAAAACTTTGTTTTTGCTGTATCAGTGCAGCTCTTGTGTGGGCTTTTATCTATTTTTATAATATCACTGCTGGCTATTCCTTTGTGTGGTAGTCATATGGAACATGATAGTGGTTGTAGTGTGTTTTATTAGCACAGTGTTTTACACTATGTTGTTGTTTTAGGTCCTAATCCTGCAACGAGATGAAGACAGATGGACTTCTGTGACCCCATAGAAATCCACTGACTTAAGTGGATCTCTGTCCAGGTTCAAGGATCTGCTAGCATGCATCATCTGACAGGGTAAGGGCCTTAGTGTATGTGAATGTGTTTAGATTTAAAGATGTCTAAATATATTTGAAATGATCCCTCTCATTTGACTGTCTAAGGGTCAAAGTGGCCTCTACTTGTAATATAGAGTTTCCCATCATTGCAGCATTTTGGCCTGCTTTCCAGCCAATCCCTTGTTCTATATAGCTTATTGTATTTGGTTGTTTAATGTATCCATGTAGTATTCAGTAAAGGTCTTGCAGTAAAAGCAATAATCCTATCTTTTCAAATGGAATTTGAATATAGAAAATTCCACACGCTTTATATTTTCAGAGTCCGAGTGATTAGATTATACTGAGTATGTGATATGGGAGGGCTGGGGCGGGGCGGGGGGGAAGTTTAGTTGAAATTGACATATAAGCACTGTTTGTAGGAATTCAGGCAGGTTCCATGGTTCTTTGTCATCCTGTCTCTCATTGTGTCCATCTGCAAGCACCAGCCAGCTTCGTTTCTTGAGGAGCACAAGAAATAAGGTACTGTGCACATAGAACACGCTTGTCAAATCTGCCAAAGCTGATCGGA
Organism: Dermatemys mawii; assembly: GCA_007922305.1. Classification (NCBI taxonomy): domain Eukaryota; kingdom Metazoa; phylum Chordata; order Testudines; family Dermatemydidae; genus Dermatemys; species Dermatemys mawii. The sequence continues at coordinate 24,287,835 of ML677334.1, forward strand.
AAGTGGAGTGGGAGAAGGGACGGTTGTAAAAGCAGCTCAGCTCATTGTATAGTACGAGCCTCTCTCAGCACCGAGTGACTTGTTAATCTTTCACATTTAAATGCACCTAATGGCGATGAAAGATAGAGCAGCTAAGCTGGTAGCAATTACAATGTGTAGCCTCACTGGGGTAATGTCTTTGGCTTGAATAATTGTCAATGTGTTAATGTGGCCCCCATGTCCAAAATAAAGCAGAGGAAGAAAGGTAAGTGCAGCGTTTTATTTGCTTACCTGCAGTCTTACCAGAAACCATCCATAACAAATATTCCTAGCTCCGTCAAGGGCATTTCTTCCTCTAATGAGCACGTAGGAAGGAGAGACATTGTTCAAGTGCAAGGGTTCAGTTTGCAGCAAGCCACAAATCACATTTCATTTATCAGGTCTACAGATGACAGGATATCATCTAATCCCTGGAGAGTTATATTCATTAAAAAGAAATCTTAAGTAATTACTACAATTAATTGACTTGAAACAGTTTCGGGTGGAGAAGGTTTACATAATTCATTTGCCAGACAAAACAAGCCTGATGAATCCAAGGTAACGTATTATTTAGAAGCATCCTCCTCCTCCTGTCATCTTGGTGTTGCTCGGTGTATTCCGAACACTTAGAGTCACCGTGAGAGGGGTTAAAAGAGAGGGGGCTGGATTTTATTGCTCTATAAAGGGATAATGGTGCGCAATCCCACATTATCATTATTAAAACTGATAATAGAAAATGGTAATGTGCTACATTGTCTCCTTGTGTTTGTTTCAAATAGTCAGACGATTGGTGATGATTAAGGGTGACTGAACCAGTTTGGAAAAAAACAAAGACACCCTCCACTTCAAATATCACCATTTCTAGTTTCAAACTTGGTCTGAAACTTTCACGTGGTTCTGGGCTGAAATTACAGGTACCAGAATGCCAAAAGAAGGTTCATTCTTGCAATATTTCTGGTAGTGAGCACTTTTTAAAATGTTCCTCAGACCACTGCCTATCATGCTGCCCGATATGGTATCTTTGTCAGCTTGTGCTCCCCTGTCTGTATCCATTTGTTGTCTCGTCTTATATTTAGATTGTAAACTCGTTGGGCAGAGATCAACAGTCTTTTTGTTCTATGTCTGTACAGCACCTAGCGCAATGGTGTCCTGTCCATGACTGGGGCTCCTAGGTGCTACAAATAAATAATAATAATTATTATTAATAATAATAACTATAGTGAGTTTTCTACCCTAGCCCTGCAGATTTAAGAGGTCTGAGTAGTCTGAATGTGCTGGAACTATTTACTATGATGTATTTGTTTGTATTGTGGTTGCAGCTAGTGATCCCAGTCGAAGACTAGGGCCTCCTTGTGTAGGACGCTTATTTAAATAGAATCCCAGCCCTGAAGTTTTTCAAATTCATCTGTCCTCCCAGGTAATGATGGATCTGAGAATGACCTAACTTTCTTAGTGACAACATGCACTTGTAGTAGTTATGGACCACTAAAAAATAAATGCCAGATGTAAAGTCTGAAATGCCTTGAAAAGCCAACTAAAAAATCCCTCCATGTTCCACTTCGTATCAAAGCACTATAATATTTCATCCGTGGTGTATTTTCACTGGAAAGACAAGGCGAGTAATTTATCAGAAGGGTTATGTGATTGGCTTCCTTCATGATTGAGAAAAAAAACAGAAAACAAAGACCAAACAAAATAACCCTGGAACACTTGATTTAAATATTTAATAAGCCAAAGCATCAGCATGTACAGTTACTGTCGTTAGTGAACGTTTGTGACAGTGAGAAACAGTTTGCCAGTGCACTGCACCAGACCATCTCGATCTCATTACAGCCCTCTTTAGTCTGCCTGGGACACAATAAAATCTTACAACATTAACAAGGATCCCTGTCTTGGGTCAAAGATGAGCATATAGGTCCTGTAAAAGAGACAAGTAGCCTGGCAAAGACAAACTGTAAGAGGATAAACCAGGAGTGCCCACATTTTCAATGGTTCTTGATGCCTCTATTGATAGGGCCCAATTTGAGATACTTGAAGTTTTTGGCCTAATTGTCCAGCTGTTCTGAGCATTCACCATCCCTGATGACCTGCCCTGAGGGTGTCAGGAACCACTGATGATGAGATCCAAAGTTTCTCAGTTTGGACACCCAAAAAGCAAAGCTCCAAAATTAGTGGTCACTTTTGTAAAAATTAGACTTTAATCCTCAAGGCTAAGAAACTCAAAGAGCCAAGTACCTAGGTTTCATCTGTGTAATAATATGGTTTGTATTATCACAAATTCTCCCCCGACATCATGACAGACTTGTTGTTTAGTATTAGTAGAGTATCCGGGTATGATTCATGAGCCTTTTGTCAATGATATTGGGCTTGATTTTCTTCTTACAACAAATTTGCAATGGTGTAGCTCCATTGACGTAGCCTGAGTTACTCCTGACTTATACCTGTTTACGAGAGAGAAGAATGAGGCCTGTCAGCCTTACACTGAGAGAGTGTGTCTACACTTGGAGTTGGGTGTGTGACCTCCAGCTCAAGGAGACATACTCATGCTAGCTGTCACTGAGCTAGCACTCTGAAAATACAATGTAGCCATGGCAGTCTGGGCTGCAGGATGTTAGCCATCTTGAGTGCATACCCCACTGAGACCATAGGTACATACACAGGGTGGCTAACCTGCCCACCCCATTACTCCATCATGGTCACCTTGTATTTTTAGCATGCTAGCCTTTATGAGAACTAGCATGAGTATGTCTCCACAAGCTCTACCTGGCTTCAAGTGTAGACACACCCAGTCACACCCCCAGCTCCTAGTGTAGACATACCCGAAAGTTGAAGTTTGTCTATTCCTGTGTGCAATAAGGGCCATCTACCAAACTATGCTTGAATGAACAGCAGGACACATGCAAGCAGTACTACAGGCACTTGGTCTAGGAGGCTTCTGAAAATGAGCTGGCAAAGAGAAACCAAGACATTCAGCCGGCATTACACAATTAGTGAATGGGAATGAAATAATCATGGATCATATCGTTAAAATGGGTCAGCCTTAAATATTGTATACTGGCTATATACACATATCTGGTGCTGGATTGTCTGTCTGAAAGTTTTTTTTCTTAGACTGACAACTTAAAATAAAACCAGTGCAAGTGGTTTTGTTTTCCTTATTAGCTCATAAGCCAGTAAGGCACTATCCATCAAAATAGGGTCACACAGATGAGTCGCATTTCCCCATTATTTTATACGCTTGGCAAAGTCTGTGCATGATTTATGAGGAGAGAGTCTGACTTTGCTGGTGCGTATTGGCAGTACAGGAGGAATTGAGGCAAGTGCTCTTTATGTGTTGATTTCAAATAGGAGCTGTGGGTTTCTCTCTTTGTGACGGATCATACTGGGTATTGTAAACAAAGGACAGAACATATATTACAGTATGAGACACCTTGTTCTTCAGTGTTCCAGCTTAGAATGTGGGCATCAGAGCCATCACTTGCAAAAGTCATTAGGATTAGAGTGACAATTAATGAGATGCTAACTATGCAAGAAGAAATGCTGATTTTTTTAAATGTGGCATACAGACAATCATATACTCACTGTTCATGCATGCTGGAGTCTACAGTAGAGAATTGAGGCAGCTGGACAGAATGGAGGGTGTGCTGGCCAAATTACAGCCTAATGCATTGTAAACTTCTGAGCATAAATGCAGTTTCCAACTCCTTATGCAGATATGGTGAAATCTTGGCAACCACTGAAGTCAATTAGAGCTTGACCATTGACTTCAAGGGGACCGGGGTTTAACCTATAGTCTCTTTTCACACAGGAAACTATTAAATAATCACAAAAATCAATGCAAGCCTATCGATCTGGCTCAAAGTCCACTGATATTAATGGCACCTGTGAATAAAAGGTGTTGGTAAGTTCTTGAAACCACATCTATGTTAAAAATCTGGAACACATGGTGCTGCACTCAGAGCTGTGTTTTAAATGCTGAACCGATGATAATTTTCAAAGAACTGAATGGTGTTGGGGGGCACCAGGTAAACATCTGGATAGGAAAAGTTGTTGTGTTTCAAAAGCTTTCATGGAAATATTCAGGCAACATGAAAGGTGGTGGGTGTGGCGGAGGTAAAAGGAAGGGCTACTTGCGGGAATTTTGCCTTTCACCTGCATTCTTATGCTGAGACACTTAGCAACACGTTGAATACATTTTAACAAAATATTGAGATAGATCTTTCTTGGAAAAACAAAAGCAGAAAAAGATCCAGTCCTTCTCACTGTCTCTGATTATGAAAGAAGACCTTAGGTGATATTTGCAATCGAGTCCACTTGCAGTCATCATTACGGCATGGTGTAAAGCTCCATGTGAGCAACCAAACTGGGCTTTGTTCACTGTTTAAAAGGATTGAAATAATTGCCTTTTATGGTAGTGGGGAAAAAGATACCCTTGGTGCATTTATTTGTTCCTTGTTGTAAAGAAAATACCAAGAAAAAAGTTTTCTGCTTATCTGAGCCATTGTTGTGTACAGTAACACTGTGAAATTTGGAAACAGTGCTATGAATTACTTTCATTATGGGTCTCATGCTGCAACTATTACAAAAAATGACTAGTGCAATTGTGTACTAATGTAATACCATCGACTTCAATGGGACCGCTCATGTGAATAACAACTATCCAGTCAGAGTAAGGATTATGGAACTGGGCCCTAAATTTGCATGTTGCACAAACTGTACAGATTGTGTCTTTCTCAAATCTAACGGAAGTGTTCCATCGTGGAGTGTGATGGGGTCACAATGGGGTCGGTGCCGGGAACGGCATTTTGACAGGGAATAAATAATTCTTTGCACTTCTGCCCACCCCGCCTCCAGTTACACAGCGAAACTGACCATGCCCCGAAATCATTTTCAGTGCCTGATCTCCACAGTGGCTCTCACCAGCTTGATTGGAGGAGCAGGTGGATGGGATGTAGCTCTGCTCAAAAGAGTCCTGAAAAGTCTGTTTGCCAAATGCTATTTAAAAGAAGCTGCACCCCCTTCCCAGCAGCCGCCACCGCTGAGCAGTCCTCTCAAGGATCAGGAAAACGGATGCAAAGTCTGTTGAGTTTCTCAGTGTAGTTGGGTCCTGAACTCTCGCTGAACCAATGATTTCCAAACCCCCGCTCCTCAAGATGATTGATTAAATAACCCTCACACTTCCCTGTGAGATGAGGGTGGGGTCTGTAGAGATCCCTTCCCCCACCACTGACCTGAACCACAGAGCTGTCCTCATTCCTTGCCCTAACTGAGAGTGCAGAGGGTGTGGAATGGAATCTCAGAGCTGGGGTTTGGCCAGAACACCAGCATGAGCCCCTAAATCCTGCAGATAGGGTGACTGGAGCTATATCAACTGCAAGTGGCTGAGAGTTTCCATCCGAAGGGTCATTTCTGTTCCCAGACATGTACATCGGTGTGAACATTGGGGTTCAGGGTGGGGGTGATGCTTCGGAGAGCCTCTAATGTCCCACATGGGGTCTGGGGAGATGCTTCCCCCTCACACACCTGTGGGAATCAGCAAGGAGTGGCGACATCAGCACATGGAACCAAGGGAGCTGGGCTGGTTAATAACAGCCTGATGTGTTCTAGCGCCGTGCCCCCTCTCCGGAGCTCAGAGCATTTTCATTTGGTGACTGGGGCTTAAGAGGTTAGTAGAGAAAGGACTCATCCAAAGCCACAGCACCAGAGCAACCAGTGCAATCCAGGAGCCCTGAATCCCAAACCCGAATATCTTTAAACACAGATTGGCATCTGCATGGAGAGGGTGGAGGGCAAGCAGTGACTGAGTGGACACAGAGAAGTGACAGGGCAAGAACTGAGGGAAGTGCCATGAAAGAGACCACAGAGGAGCAACAATGCGGGATGACACAGAACCAGTGGATGAAAAGGTCTGAGAAGTACCACAGGGGATAGTTCTGAGGGGGAAGAAAGTGGATGAGGGATCCCACTGAGGAGGGAGGAAAGGAGCATGAGGGATTGTGCTGAGAAGGAGAAAGGACTATGAGGAATTGGAAGAGAAGGAGGGACCATGCAGGCAAAGAAGAATGAAGATGATGGGAGGTGCTCCTTGGACTGAACAAGGAGGCCTCAGGAATGAAGGAGTGACGAGGGAGAAAAATGGTAGATGGTCTGAGGAATGAGTAATGAGGGAGGAATGATGAGGCTGAGGAGAGAGAAGGCTTCATAGGGGAGAAGACATGTTGAGGGAAGCCTCCCAAGGGATGTGTGAATCTCCATCTATTTATGTCTAAAACACTGAGTCCTCAGGATAGTGAAAGTTTCATCCTGCCCTCAGCTGGGGCAGGACGAAACTTTCTGATTATTCCCTGATATGGCTGCTTCCAGGCAGAGGGGTTAATAAATACTCATCTGTATGTTTGAGGGTTGTCTCCTGTAGGTTTTTCCTCAGTGTGGGAGATACCTTGGTACTGTGGCTGGGACTCTCTGCTGTTTCACTCCTGAAACAGACAGGACTAAAAAGTCCTCTCTCCATTACAGCTATGTGTGAGACGGGCACATAGCAGACCAGGTTCAAATATCCTTGTTCCTGCATGATTAGTAGGATGTGAGGCAAGTTAAAATCAGGTCCCCCTTCTTGTGCATGGAGGGAATCTGGAACAGTCATGAGCATGATATACCAGTCACCTTCAAGGGATACACCCTGTAGAGGCAGTGGTTTATTGCAGCTGTCCTACCTGAGATGCACTATGGAGATGCTCCTGTCTTTTCACAATAGAAATATGCCATCCACTGATCCTAGCAGAGGAAGGCACAACACTGTCTTGAGATTCAGCACGTTCCATTCACTGAAATTCTGGAAAAATGTTCGGGGACCTTTGGGTTGTCATCTACAATGTGGCTCCATGTCCCTCATTGCTGGTGAAGAGAGGGATTTTCAAAAGCACCCAGATGAGCTAGAAGAATACATCCCACTGAAAGTTAGTAGGACTATAAAAAAAATTCACCCTAAATCCAGTGGGAAAACACTTGATCCATACAAGGTGGAGATGGCTCATGCCTCCCTGGTGAGGAATGGATGCCAGCATCACTCAAACTAGTGGTTGTTAGGTCCTTGCTGGGGAATCTCCCTGGACTCTTGGAATCGTCAGATTCCCTGGCAATCTGGTTTTAGCCCTCTTTATGGGACAGGGACAACTCTGGTCTCATTGATCTTTTCCTGGCGATAGACAAGACTCACATCCATGCTGATCTGGGGCCTTGCACAAAGTCCATTAAAGTCAACATGAATCTTTCCATTGACCATTATGGGCTTTGGATTGATGGGCAGTGCCATCAGCTTCCTTCCATCCCAGTGACCATGAGGTGATGACACTTCTGGAGGCCTTGGAAGGGATAGATGGAATCACTGTTGAGTGTCTCTGCTCATTCCTCTCCTACAGAGCCGGATTGCAGTGATTGCAGTGATGAACAATTGCTCCTGTGTCCTGAGGGCTCTCATGTGAGAAGTACTACAAAGCTTAGGTCAACCACCTCTTCTATTCACTGTCCTTCTGAATGATCAAGGGCAGACAGTGAGCTCTATAGTGAGGTCCTGCATGCCTGGTGCTTAAAACATCAGAACAGTTGGTGTTAAAAACAAGTTTGTTAGATGAAAAGCCTAAACGGTGTTTCTTAGAAGTCTACAGTAACAGGTGGCTACAGTACAAATGAGAGAGTCCCAGCTTGATAGAAAGACAGGGTAGATTTTCAAAGCCTAATGTCAAAGTCCAAATCCTGATTGCCTGATTCCAATGGGAATCTCATTTGAATAAGGATTATAGGATTTGGCCCGTTGAACAATCCATGTACACTATGATGGGGCACTTAAATGTTAATGAAAATATTCAGCCTAATAAAGGAAAAAGTAAAGTAATGTTTTAGGAACAGAGACAATAGGACAGTTCAGTGTAGGCCCTGACTCTGCATTGACATTGGCAGAGGGATGGCTGTGTCTGTGTGGAGACCCCACACTAGAGAGGAAGGGGTTAACAGAGGCCTCATGGGCCTGCCACACCTGACCCAGAAAGGAGCAGTGGAAGTGAGTCCTTTGAGCAATCTAGGGAGGCTGTTCAGGAAGCAGCGATTTGGGGAGAGGCTCCACAGAGCAGCCAGTCAGGGCCTGTTGGGGCTAGTATAAAAGGAGCTGCAAGGCCCAAAACAGTTGGTTGCTGTGGGGAGATGAAGGAGAGGGGACTGTGCTCATAGCAGGCTGCAGCAAGGCTAGCACCTTGGACAGAGCAGTTGCTGGGTGGGGTCTGAGGGAGCATGAGGGAGCCCCTGGCTGGCTGCTGGGAATTTCTGGCTGAATACCCTCAGAAGAGGCAAAGACGGTGCTGGGGCCTTGGCGAAGTGGTGCAGGGAAATGAAACAGCACTGGGGGAGAAGTTAAAGAGTTGCAGTAAGAGGCTGCTATCTATAATGATCCTGGGCTGGGATCCAGAGTAGTGGGTGGGCTTGGGTCCCCCCAATTTGCTAGTGGGAACTGGCTTGACTGGTGGAGAGTGACACCTAACCCTTAGAAGGGGGAGATACAGCTGGTGTCATGGCCAGAGGCCTGAGTCAAGAAGAGGATCATGCAGTATTTGGACTGAGGTGGGTTTACAGGCAGAGAAGACGAGGGGAGAGACACCACCTGGAGAGGGCACATTGGCTGGCAGAGCTAATCCCCATGATGGCCAGCAGGTGGTGCTGCTGCAACAAATGGACCCCAGGATAAGGCCACTCAGGACGTTAGGGCTCTTGTGGGTGAAGCAGTGTGCCCATGTGCTATTAATGCAGAGGAGATGCCTGAGACACATCAGGCTGGGAATCTCATCAAGCTGTTAAGCAGTGTTGGGGAAATCTTTACAATGTCCCTTATTAACAGAGACGAAATGAATGAAAAACACCCCCAAATAAGCAGGCTGGGAATTGGCAGCTTCTCTGAAGGAGTTGTCATCTCATCCCACTGATCTTCCATACGATACCACATGGGGGACCCTGGGCCACAGCCAGCTCGTAGTTACATTCATTCCCATCAGCAATGGAATGTGCAAGTCCCTGGAAATGTGGTACAGTTATAATAAAAATCACACTATTAAATTCCTCATCACTATTTCTGCCCACATCTTCACCTTTTCCCTTGGGTTTCCTTCACAGTATCTATGATGAAATCCAAACAATTTAGTTCTCATAATGACTGTAGTTATTTTATAGCATAATTATGATTCATGCCACATTAGTGTCCCCCCAATAAAAGAATACATGATTATTTTTAACAACTATGGACCAATCTTTTCTTTCACTTACACTGATGCAAATCTAGAATAATCTTGGGTATGTCTACACTGTATACTAAACCTGAGCTCTGATTCAGGTTTGAGCCCAAGTCCTTCTTCCGTCTATACATCAATCAGTCTGAGTCAGGTCAACAAACACTCAGGACCTGAGTCCTAGGACCCTGCTAGGAGTATGGTCAAAGTCCTAGTGGGTCCAATCTTTGCCATTTTGCAGTGTAGAAACAGCTGAAGCCATGGACCTGAGTCAGAAGGTCTGTTTAATGCAGCATGGAGGGCTCTGAGACCCCAGACTAGTATTGAAAGCCCAGATTTATGATGCAGTGTGGCTATTCAAAGTTCAGGCTTTGAAACACTAAGGCCACAAGTTCTGTTCCCACAGAACCAAGTTTACAATGCGGTGTAGACATGAGCCTATGGCAGGGGCCTTTGCTTACATACAGGGATGTATCTGTCCTGGTGTAAATGGCCTAGTTTGGTGGCAAATATTTATCAATTGTCTAATTAAAAGATAAAGAACCATTCTATCCGTGTGAGAATTGCCTACCCCTTTCAGATCTATCAGCCTTACTGTTAGGCAAGTTATTATGGTTTATCACCTAACTAGATTTCTTTTTTTTTCTCCTTAGCCACTATGTAAAACTTCTCAATTTGCTGAAGAAATAAGAAGATTGCAGGAGTGCATTGGGAGTGTAACTCGAGGAAAGATACCTGGAAGGTAAAACCTGTATTATACATTATACTTCATCACTAATGGTGATTCCTTACAAGGGTATTTTGGTTACTGTAATAAGTATGTTTTAAATATCAAGATTGTGATTAAAAATGCTATTCAGAACACTGAGGGTCAGATACTCTAAGTTAGAGACATGGAATTGTGTGTACACATTTGCATGACCTATGTATGTGTGCAAATTCTCAGTGTGTGTGTGCACATCAGGTACACAGGCTACCTATCCGTGGATCAAGATGAGACTTGCATGCGCACATTGCAGCCTGGATTCTCAGCTAGTGTAAACCAAGATAGCTACGTTGTCTTCTGTGGAGCTACACTGATTTATATCAGCTGAGGATTTAGACCTGCGTAATGGTTTGTACGCCTGTGTATAAATGCAACTTGCTATAAATGAAGACCTTGCTTCACAGGAAGATTAGGAAGACAAATTTTGTCTCCTTCACTTGAAAATGAGGTTCTTTCAGGTCAGACTTTGGCAGATTGACAAGAAAGAAATTTGGACTGAACCTTTATTTGCAAAGCTTATGTGGTATACATAAATAAATCCTGAGCTGCAAATGAAAAGTCTCTCTCATTCAATTCGGAGAGGAAATTCCTTCTCAAGAAGAGTTTCAGAAGATTTATTGGAAAACATTGGGATATGAACTATAAGGTAAAATTTTCTAGTAATTTAAGCACAGAAAGCCCATTGAAAAGTCATTGAACTGCTTTTGAAAATGTCCTTAGTCTTGTTAGTGAACCAAAAAAACCAACAAAAAACCAAGAGGTTTTTAGGAATAGACATGCACAGCAATACAACACTGCAAATTAAAATATTGAATAGAAAGGAGCAAAATAAAATAAAAATAAGTCAATTTGAGCAGGTACAATGGACCGAATCTTCGGCTGCTATAAATCAGCTATGGAGCTACACTGGTTCATATGAACTGAGAATGTGGTCTTATTTGTATTTCTTCCCTGTGCACAGCAGCAATGACTGAACAATGGAATGAATGAATGAATCAATCAATCAATAAATATATAGATCTTTCCAAATTTTGTTTTGGATCTGAATCAAAGTCCATTGGTTCAATAGGATTTGGATTGCCAATTTCCAGCCAAGAGTGAATCTGTGGTCGTGTTATAAACCCCTAAAAACAGGGTGTGTAATGGAAATGCTGACAGACCCTTAACCATCGTGATGCTAGCGGGCACTACTATAATATTGTAAATAAGGTGAATAGGCTCTTCTTATCTCATTTCACAGCTGAGCAGTGTATTGCTAGATAAATCAAATCAGAATGAACAGCTTCATCTAATAAACTGGGTCAACATATAATGTATTTGTTCAGGTTTGCACTTTCATTGATTCTTATTTGATTTAAGAAGAGATATTTCAGCTCATGTTTACAGCATTTTAAAATATCTCCTCCCCCACCTTCTCTTAAAAAAAAGGTCGAGAGCTGGTCCGTTAACAAAAATGTTAACTTTTCTGATCCTTGTACGTTCGTCTGCTTTTCATTTTTATGCATCAAATAGGGTGGGGGTGGGGAATGAGGGAGTTACTATCTCTTCAGCTGCATTTTCTCAATAATGTTTTAGTGATGTTTGCTAATGTATCATTCATTAACCATCAGCCACTATAAAAAACATAATCTATCTCGCAAAGTGGACATTATTATCGCATTAAATCATTTCACAATATACCTGAACGGTTCCACATGAGGGGTCTGGCCTGACTGAGCTCAAATGCCTCAGGGGCAAACTCTTCAGCAGTAATGAGATATGAGGTCTGTCTGTGATGAATATGATATTACTCGTGTCAGTGGCTGTGGACTGCACCCAGAATATTTCTTCCTACAGGTTCCCCCCTCCCCATCGCAAAGGAACTCAGGCAAAGCACTATTAACCCAGTAAATGAAGCTCTAAAGATCACAGAGTGTGTCCATTAGTAGACAAGATTGTGACTAATCCAATTTTTCTTGCAGGGAGCAATCCTGATGCTTCTGCAATATCTGGGGATGGCAGAACCGCATTACAAATGAACCTGTGTATTTCCGTCTGCCCACTTCCTCCTTCTTCATGTAAGAACAATTATTATCACATTTATTTACCCCCTCCTTCTCCCACAATGACCTCGTTGAAGGTGATTAAAATAATATCCCCGGCTGACAGAAGAAATGAAAGGGTAAGGGCTGGAGAAGGAAGGAGGGAGTTAAGAAACAAGACAATTTCAGACATTTGCAAGAATACTTATGGAAGATGTGCCGTTCTCTGCAGGAAAAGGGCTGAAGTCAACAAAAATGTGTGGAAATGGGTCTAGCTCCTTTTGTTTACAAATTGTTAAAACCATGCTGTCTAAAATGTATGGCAGGTTAGGTAATAATAACAATAAATTAATAATACATCCTCTTTCTGTTATATCTCTGTTATTTATTTGCATAACAGACACGACACACCAGGAATTTATAGAACTTGCTTTTCTGATCTATCTATACTCAACTACAGTTTCAGCCACTTAAGGTGGAACATGAGCAACACCACTAAAGCAACACATCGAGAAGCTTTTTGCAAAAGCAAGGTGACCTGTGAAACTCTGATGGCTAGAACTCATGATTATTTTTAGGCTGACTTCTTGCAAATCATCTCCATATTGGTGCACATAACAAAATTAATGGGGTGGGGCCGAGGGTTTGGAGTGTGGGAAGGGGCTCAGGGCTGGGGCAGAGGGTTCAAGTGCAGGGGGGTGAGGGCTTTGGGGTGGGGCTGGGGATGAGGGGTTTGAGGTGTGGGAGGGACTCAGGGCTAGGGCAGAGGGTTGGGGGTATGGGCTCTGGCTGGGGGTGCGGACTCTGAGGTGGGATGTGGCCAGGGATGAGGAGATTGGGGTGCAGGCAGGCTGCCCCAGGGCTGGGGCCTGAAAGGAGGACTACACAGTCCTCCCAGCCCACTCTGCCCAGGCAGCACACTCACCCAGCACTGTCACTGCATGTGTTCCTAGGGGCTGGGCCCTGCAGGTCCAGGAAGCCCCCTCGCCTCCCCTGTGGTGAGTGCTGGCTGGGGTTGCGGGTGGGAGTGATGGGCTGCTCATGTGTGCGCCTCCCCCACTCCTCCCTTTACTGGCGGCGACTGAGTCATTGCCTCAGCTTGCCACTGGCACTGCTCCCTTTTGTAGCTGGCAGCAGCCGGCAAGGGAGTGCAGCACAGAGCAGCAGGGCAGCCACACACTGCCCAGGTGCAGGCAGGGATGTTCCGGAGGTGGCGCACTGGGGAGGCAGGCGGGACTAAGGGAGAGACCTGGCCCCGAACATTGGTGGTGCCAGGCCCCCAGACCCTGAATTTGCTGGAGCACGGGCACCACAGGCCCATATAACTCGCCACCCCTGAGGCTTTGTACACAATATTAAAGTTTGGTCCATATTCAGAACCTCTGCTGAGCTTGGATGCTCTGCCTGTCACAATCTATACCGTATGTTGTTATTACTATGATTATAATGCTCCCAGCACCATAGTCTGTAGGTGTCTGCCGGCTGTGAGTGGACATTAAACAAACAAACAAACAAACAAATGTTAATCTAGCTTTTCTGAACTTCATAAAAAGATTGGTTTTGATTTAAGTTTGAAGTAAACAGACGGGTTGGCTCATTCATAATTCCTGAGGCCCCGATCCTTAAAGTTATTTAGGCACCTAACTTCACTTGTGAGTTAGAGCCTAAATACCTTTGAGGATCTGAGCCTGAATGAAGATAATAAGGGTTTAAAGAAAGATGACTGGACTACTGCATCTCTAGTGAACCTTTAGGCACACATTACTAAAGGCCCATGGTATAACATGTCCAAGCAGAAGCAAGATGTCCTGGAAATATCAAGAGAAAGCCTTGCCTTGGTCTGCAGATCAAAAAGATTCAAATAAGTTTGCACAAGTTTCTGGTAGCCATTCAAATCTTCAGATGCATATCAGGGATTAGGCTTTGTTCCTACAGTATTGATGTCCCTGGGGCCAAAGGCTGAGTAAGGACTTAAAGATCTGGCCCTATGTTTACAATTTTGGTACTGTCAGAAAATTGATTTTTTACTGTTATTATTTATTTGTATTACTGTACTGCTTAGGAGCCTCAGTCGTGGACCAGGATCATTGCATTAGGCACTGTTCAGACCCAGAACAATCAGTGTGCCAAAGAGCTTACAACCTAAGTTTAAACCAGATATAATAGATGGAGCCAGACATATAGAAAGGGGAGTACAAGTAAGCAAGGAGAAAATATTGGTCAGTATTATATGCAGTGGTTTCAGCATATCAATAGCCTAACCGTTGTCAAGATTTTTGTGTAGGCAACAGGACAAAGGATGTTTTAAAGAGAAATTTGAAGGAGAGTGACGAGGTAGCTTTGCAAACGTTTACGGGGAGTATATAAAGTAAATATTGGAGAAATAAATAAATGGAAGACTAGCCCAATGGTAATATTTCCCAGTTAGAAGGTTTAACATAAGCTGAAATTCTAAGAATATTACCCTAATGCCTTTTTTCAGGGGAAAAAAGTGGCATTTGAACTGAAATATTTTTCTACAGAATTTAGAGCTTGATTTATTTTTTTAAAAAATGCCCCAGGTCTCTTTAGAAACATGAATGTATTATTGAATGTCTGCATTAGCACATATTTACTGCAGTTATAGACTCAGGGCCAGATTCAGTGGCCCTTACTCAGGATGAGTACCAGTATACATGCCCTCAATGATTGGACATAATAACTCAGACTCATAGATTCTAAGGCCAGAAGAGACCAGCATGATTATCTTCTAGTCACACCCTTCTGCACCATTGCAGGCCACAGAACCTCACCCGTCCACTTCTGTACTAGATCCCATCACCTTTGGCTGAGTTACTGAAGTCCTCAAACCTTGCTGTAAAGATTTCAAGTTATGGAGAAGCCACCATTTAGTTCAAACCAGCAAGTGACCCATGCCCCACACTGCAGAGGAAGGCAAAAATCTCCAGGGTCTCTGCCAATGTGACATGGTGAAAAATTCCTTCCCTACCTCAGTTTCCTGCCTTGCACTCTCAACAACAAAAAGCACAAAATATGTCTCCATGAGTACTCATGTAATTTAAGTCAGAGGGGCTGAAATAAATGGGAGATCAGAAACCACTGCTAAGATTAAGGCTCCACATTACTGCAACAGGTATTATTAAAGAAACAAAAGTAGTTTAATTAGTCTAATTACTCCTAGCTATATCCACACAATACAGTTCTCTGCATACCCTTTTGTACACACAAATGACTTAACTGTTTGCTTTATTACTGTGGTAATATTCCATACAAAGGTAACTCAATTGTACAAGCATTTTTCATGCAGGCATCTTGGGTGCTTTTTTTTTTTAAAAAAAAAAAAAAAAATCTTGCAAAATCTTTCTGCTCTAATTCAGGTGTTCCTCGGGGAGGCATCTGGCTGATGTACAGAGAATGTCATACGTTTTATTCTTTTATTCAGGCTGGAAAAAATTGCTAGTGGGGCCATTCTCTGGTAGATATGGGAGGTGAATGCTGGCATTTACCATACATATTTAGATAATGATAGGTTCTGATTCTGCTACCCTTACTTATGTTGAGTAATACATTACTCTCTGTGAATAGTCCCGTTGAAATAAATTAGGCTCTGTTTGCAGGATAAAGTGCTGAGTTTCAACATGAGGTTAAGGCATATGGTGCTTACTCAACATGAGTAAGAATGTCTGACACTCACACTAATAATAAATATAAGAGCTCAGCATTTGCTAACACTACTAAAAGTGTAAATATAGCAAGTGAGAAAAAACAATATAAACAGATTTAGAAGGATTTTAATCGCTTAGGTGCCTGGGCCATTAAACAGAAGATGTAGGTTAATGTGGAGAAATGGAAAAAAGAAGAGAGTCAGGGAAGCAATGAACCAAGCTGGAGTATGTATATTAAATGGAACAGTCATGCAGGATAGTGACAAAGAAAAGGATTTAGGGCACCTTGTAGAAAAATTCTTGAAGTCATCAGGCCAGTGACTATACCAAAGCTTGGCAAACAGGATGGTGTCTTTTATTAACAAGGGTCAGGAAGAACATCAAACCAAATAAAAGATGCTGAGCCTTATGTACAATACTGAAGTTTAGTTTTGATCTCTATTTAACAAGAAAGCTAAAAATGTATTAGACATTAGTGTGTAAGGCAGATCAGCTATGTGGGATGGCCCTATACACATGTAGGCTCAAATCCTCCTCTCAGTACTCAGCCCAAGTGAATGTTGTGCCACTCTAGCAATAGAGAACCATGAGGGGAAAAAAAATCTTTATAAGGAGGAATCTGCCTCTTGTTTAAATACCATATAACATGGATACTTTTCTCATGTTAGAAACTTTACATAAACTATTTTAGGCTTGCCATGTAACAGATGTGTTAATGGTTGAATAATGGTGAAGAAGAACAATATTTATCTCTGACAAATAGCTAGAGCTGGAGTTATTGAGTGAAATCCTGGCCCCATTAAAGTCAAAAGGCAAAACTATTGAGTTTGCATGGGATTTCACCCAGTGGGTTAAATTCTATGCTTAATTACCCAGGCAGAAAACCACTGATCTTAAAGGAGTTACTCTGGATTTACACCAGAGTAACTGAGAATGAATTTAGACTATAATGTTAGGAGATGATAAAAAGTATGAAAGTACCTCTTATCTGACTGAATCTCATTATTGCTATGCAATCTTCCAATGCTGACCATAGTGTAGCATGGTCATACTTGCCTTAGATATGATCACTGTATGCATGCAATATTAGGAGTGAATCCTTAAGGTTCAAGCCTGCAGCAGACTTGCACACATGAGGAAAGTTATTCAAGTGTACATGTGTTTGCAGGATTGGACCTTTAAAGAAAATCTTGTCTAGTGTCCATGGTTGCTGTGGTTTTAAGTCATGAATCAAATTAAATTGGTTGATATATGATACATGAGAGAAGATACAGTTTAAGGTGGTGAAAGGAAAAGTGGTTAATTTTGCCCTGCTGGAGGTAACAGTTCAATAATTTTTAATGAAAACTTTATCTGCCTACAGACACTATTTATTCCACTTATTACTTAGTTTTCTTTTTACTTCTGTAAATTGCAATAAATAAATAAATTAAATTAAATAAAAATCTGCTTTATTTCTGAGAACCTGATATAACTCTAGGGTACTGTTAGCTACTAATAATCACTGCTAGTCTCCACAACAGAATTTCTGACCTCAGGGAAGGCAAAATCAGAATTGGTAACAGCCAGAGGAGAAGGGATGAAATCCTGGCTCCACTGAAATCAAAGACAAAACTCCCATTGACTTGAATGGGGCCAGGATTTCACACATGGTCTTTGCATTGATAAAACTGTGATAGGCAAATCCAAATCATGCTGGAAGAAGATAGTGAAAGACTTCTTTTGGGCATTGGGGTTACACAACCATCTGAATGGTATTGTCACAACATGGATATGGAAGATGTTGAGAACCAGTGAGTTACAGTATCATTGTTATTTTATCCAGGATGCAGTTATAAGAGTATAAACTCTTTACCACTATGTATATATTGCAGCATATGCCCCTTAATGGCATTTTGGTAGTGAATCATCAACGATTGCTCATTTAACTGTTTATTGTGAAAGGAAGCTATTTTCCTCTAGTATTATTGCTTGTTATTCACAATGAATCAAGATTAGCACATCATGGAACACTTTGGATACAGCCAAAGCAATTAAAATGTGCCATTTGTTAAAGTCTAGGAAAGCTATTGCAGCTTAGTTGAATGTTAATTCTGAAGCCTAATGATTTCACTTCATTTTACAATTATTTCCTCAATGATCAATTTAGCAGAAAAATCCAGCTATTTTGGGATTGTGAATGGAATATGAAGACTGAATTAACCTTTCTCCCAGTTTGATTCCTGTTTGTAGCTAACTTACATTAGAAAAATAGTGTTTTACTATTTTAAAAAATTCTTTCCATTTTTTGTAATTTAATTGACTTAGAAGTGCTGTTTTCATAGGTAGACTGCACTGTGCTACAAAGAGATTAATTAAACTATATTACAAGCTGAGGCAAGGTTTCTTTAGAATTGATCTCATGCATCTTTGATGCAGGATATACTGATGATACACTCAGCCAATGGAATACAAGACAGAAGCATTATATACATAGAATAGTTCCTATTAGCTTTGATCAGAGCTGCTGTGTCCTCAGATACTCTGAAAACTGAATAATTTACTTGGGTGCCTAAGGATGGACTAAGGTGCCTAATTTTTGGCACCCACACTGAAATTGTGCATATAACCCACACTGAAATTGTGCATATAACATGAAAGAAAGAACAGGCCACATATGACAAATGTTAGACATAGTGCTCAGTGCGCGACTAGAAGGCACTCAGATACAGTGGTGATGAGCATAGTGTAACAACCTGTCCTACACATAGATCAGAAGGGATGACAGAGGTGTAGGTGGGAATGGAATGCAGAGAAGGGTCATAATGAGCATGTGAGATGGTGTTAAGGGATAAGGCTCTCTTTTCAAAGTGATTTGCCCAAGAACAGGTAAAATCTCCCACTAATGATCCGGTAAGAAGACTGAATAAAGTCTGTGCCTCATCCTGATACATGGAAGAGGAAGTTGAGAAACATATATTTTAATCATAATGAGGTTGGAAGGATAGTGAAACAAGTGGGCCTGAGCTCTGTGTACAGTTCTGTAAATTAAGCCCATCAGATGGCATTAGGAAGGAGAAATGGAAGGACAGGAAATGTTTTCTTTTTTAAAAAAGGATTGTGCAAGGTATAATATATGAGCTGTATTTCTGAGTCTGCTGTTAGTCAGGTGCATCTCTCAAAAATATAAATGGTAGGTGCTGATATTGCATAATGGGATAATTTACAAATAGAAGCGAAATAAGTGTTTATAATTCTGACCTTAGTGACTCCAGTAAGATCAGTCCTTTACTGTTTTAATATTGTTTCATAGTTTGTGCTGTTAAATCAAAAGGTTATCTATAATACATCTGTGCTATTAATGCAAAGGATCTGGGGTATTCAACAGACATTTATTCATTATTAATACAGATAATAAAGGATAATTTATGAGGCTACAGATGAGATTTTTATCATCAAAAGCTTAAAAAGGGAAATTTTTTTTTTGCTTCAGGACAGAGATGAAAAGAGTCAGTAATGGCAAATGTAAGAGTCAACACGAACTGTCAGACTTATTCTTTTCCTGAAGACAACTAGCACTTAATAGCAACAGATTAAAACCAACATAAAATGTTTTTGCTGTAAAACCCTTTTTTATTGACAGAGAGATTTTTGGTTTGTTCTGTTTTTGTCCTTTAGGGAGACAGTCATCAGTGTTTCTCCCTTATACAATTGTGATCTTGGATGCCTCATGAAAAGACCTACAGAGCAGAGAATGTATCACTGTCTGAAGACACATCTGAAAGAGAATGTGAGAGGTGTCAAAGTCAGCTCTAAGGACTCTGTGTTGTGAGATGCAACCATAAAGCCAGTATTCTAATAATATCACTGTGTGTTATATAATAGTGTGATGGGGGCAGGCAAGAGTTAGACACTATCTTAGTAATGATCCTTATCTTTGTATCTATATCTATATGTACACACATGAAAAAGGAACAACAGGAAATAGGGAAGACTGAATGTTTGGGCTTTCCTGGGTGTCTGATAATATTATTTTTAGGGGCAGAAAGAGATCCCCTCCAATTGTGCTGAGTATGTTTTCAAAAAAGATATAGTGCCTGATCTTGCTCCAACTGTAGTTTATGAGAAGTTTCCAGCGTGTGCAGGAGTAGATCTATAGGCTCTATTGAGCCCTACTGCCAAAGCCACAGCTACCCAGTCAAGATGAAATATCTCCCTTATAATCATTAAACCCAGGAAATTCAGATTTAAGGCTAAAACTCTCCTCTTGGTTCACCCATTGTGCCTATCTATTGCAGTTAGTAGAATCAGCTTTGAGGAGTTATCATAACACTATTATTTTGTTTCCCAAATACTGTGAAACAGCCAGGAATTCATTCATAGTTTGATGGGCTCTTTTCAGATCTTGGGGTACAGACTGACTGGTATGTTTGAGTCTGCCCTAAATCCTCATGGAGAATAACTATACAGATATACCAGGAGGTCTCAAACATCATTGAACCGCGGAACCCTTCTGACGACCAAAATTACGTCACAACCGCAGGAGCGGGGAACAAAGCCTGAGCCTGCCCGAGCTCCACCACCCAAGGCAGTGGGACCAAAGCCCAAGTCCCACTGCCCCAGGTGGAGGGGAGGGAGTAAACCCAAGCCCAAGGGCTTCAGCCCAGACAGAGGGCCTGTAACCCTGAGCTCTGCCAACAAGGGCTGAAGCCCTCAGGCTTGAGCGTCAACACTGGACTCTGGGGCTCGGGGTTTGGCCCTGGGCCCCAGGAAGTCTAATGCCAGCCCCGGTGATCCCATTAAAATGAGGTCACGACCCAATTTGGGGCCCTGACCCACAGTTTGAGAACCGTTGAGATAAAGTAATTGTTACGTATATATTGAATTCGTGTGTATATCATGTTTATTACCACAAAGATCTTCTTAGGGTATTGTCTTCACTACGAGCGGCAGCAATCGGTCTTTTGGCGATCGATTTATCGCGTCTCGTCAGGACGCGATAAATCAATCGCTAGGGCTGCCCCTGTCGACTCCGGAACTCCAGCTCGCCAAAAGGCGTAAGCTGGAGTCGACGGGGGAGCGCGCTGCTGACTGCCGCCGCCGTGAGGACGGCAGGTAAGTCGGCTGTAGAGACGCCGAATTCAGCTACGTTGTTAACGTAGCTGAAGTTGCGTATCTACAGCCGATCCCCAGCCCTAGTGAAGACCAGCCCTTAGCTACAGGCACAATTCTGAAAATTTTGCAATCTGCCTTCCTGATGTCAATGACACTTCATGCAGGATGAGGGGTCTTCACAAGCAGCTATAGTTGGAGGACTTTTCCCTGTATATCTACAGAAAATATGTAGGCACCTCTGGGTTGAGAGAGTAACAGCTAAGAGGCAATACAGAAATGAGTAGAGAGGAAATTTGATTCGAAGATCAGCTGTTCTTAGGAGTTTTCAGCCTTTTTCTGCTGCAATCTCATAGAGAATTACTATTATGATACAAATGGTACACCTGTGTCAGAGCTGAACAAGAAGGAACCACAGAGACCCGACCTGTTCAGACATGGAGATCTGAATCTCCCCTTCCCTACCCCGAAACTGAAGGAGCTCAGATTAAAGATTGTGGCTCATCTCTAGCAATGAGACTTCTCTTAATTTTAAATACAAATCACAATATTCCACAACACAGCTAGATGGCAGCATATTTGTGTATGAGAGAGAGAAGTGGGAGGGAGAACAGTACAGGAATCTCTGTCAAATTTTTCTGTTTGCTTTTAGTTGCCGTTCTAACCACTAACCTAGGGCCAGGTCATGCAGGTGGACCCTTATATCTCCAGGGGTTCCTACCGAAGCCAATGGGATTCTGCATGGACACAAAGGCCTGTTTGGATCATCTTGCAGGATCAGGGCCCTAGAGTGTTGGCCAGATTTAAAAGACAAACAAAAGTGCAGGCAAGCTAAAAGAAGCCACTTAATTTTGTTTATCACAGGATTTTTTTCTGCCACTACTATCAAAACTTCCTTGTAAAACATGATTGTTTTACACTTCTTTCAACATTTGACAGAAAAAGGCTTGTGTAGTCACTTCAAGCTCTAATTCTGCTTTTGTATATTCCAATTCCTCATATATTCAGAGGGTGAATTTAACATTTGATTATCCAGAACAGTTTATAATAAAAGGGGAGGATTTTTAAATCAGAAGTTAATTTAGATAATTTGTCATCTCTTACCAGTGTCCTCCCCCTCCTCTGCTTTCTCCTTTTGTTGCTACCAGCAGTATGTTGTTATATCACATAAAGTAACTGTCAGTTCCAATTGCAGATTATTCTGCCATTTTGAACAAAGATCTAATTAAAGTGATCACCTCAGCAACATCTGTAGTCACTTCTGGATGCTGATTAGGACACCTATGAACAGGCAGTGACAACCTTCCAGCTGCAGGGAGTTCTGGGAGGGCATCAGAAAGGCAAAAAGCTGCTGGAAAGATTAAAAACAACACAAGAGGTTGCTGATTTGGACCATGCTTCATTTGGAGCTGGGATCACATAAGATCAAATGCAATGCCATGTGTAACGCAGATACCAAGGTCTTTCCTGTCAAAGAGCCTCTTAACAATTCATGAGAAGCAACCAGAGAGGCTCTAGACTGATAGAAAAGGAGGAGAGAGTGATTGATACACTAGAAGAATACATACCTGCCCAAGTCATTAACACAAGGGAGGTGGGAAGAATGCCATGGTTAATACAGAGGGAGAAAGCAACATTTAGAGAGATTCCCTGAAAGTATTCAGCTAATTTAGGGCCTGATCCATCAAAGAAGCACTCGTGAATAATTTTGTTGGTAATCGAACTGCTGATGTAAGGTCTGATCTCATATGAGTAAGGGCATGTGAATTCTGCACCTATGGTAAGTCTGACACTTGTTAAAATGTAATAATTCCAGTGACAGGGAAAAGACTTGATTAGTGTTTTTTAGACAGGGAGGCATTATGATGGATAACTAATTTATGATATTTTATCTGGTCTTAAACAGAGCAGTGCAAAACTGACTGATTATTGTTTTTGTTTTTCTTAACATTAGAACAAGGTTGTAACTGTAAGATATTTTTTCACTGATTTATGGCCCCGATGAAAATGAGCATGTGCATCAACTGGACTGAAATGAATGGTGATTTTGTTGTTGTTGTTCTGTGCCCACAATTATTATTAATTGTATTACCATCGTTCCTACGAGCTGGATGGCTCAGGACCCCCTTGTGCATAAAATCAGCTTTTCAAATGTGAACACTGTTTCTGGGATTATGATAAGCAGTGAGGGTAGGGGGATGGAAAGTGGAATCACAGTGCTTGGCTATTTTGCTGTGTTTCATAAGAAGTGTGATTTTTGGTGTAAAGCTTTGCTCTGGATATTAGGAAACAACAGGTACACAAGAGACACCAGACTTGCATTTTGGACTACTGCCTCATGCTGCACATTATGCCCTCAAACTGCTAACCCATGTGGAAGCCTCCTATCAGCCCACATCCAAAGCCCACTGATGTCAAAGGGAGTCTTTCCATTGACATTAGCTGGATTTGGATTAAACCCGCAGTAAAATTGTTTTTTTCACAGAACAACTTTCATCTGGATACATGTTAAAGTCAAATTAATCCGGTTTTGCAGCTGTGTGATGACGGGGGCTTTGCCTCAGAACTACTGCACAGACTCTCCGTAGCTGGTGCTCCTTCATGCTGGGCTCCAGTGCGTTGGGGAGTGGCTCCCACTCAGTGGGTCAGATTCTAAGTTGGTGTAAATCAGCATATCTCCACTGCCTTTGATAGAGCCATGCTGATTTATACCAGCTGAGAATCTGGCCTGTTGTCTCCATGTAAATGTGAGTCCAGTGTTCCTTCTTCTGCCTGGCCATTGTCTCTCTCCTAGTATTCCATTCCACGCTGGCATACTGAGAGCAACCAAGGAGCTCTCCACCTTATGGTGCCAGAGGCCCTGGGATACTTATTAAAAATTTAAATCAGGAGGAAGAGTCCCTGGAATGGGCCCTCCGTCTTCCCCAGATGAATTTCATCCCACAAGCCAAGGTTCGCTATCACTGAAACCTGTATAGCATTTGTACATTGCACTGTACTGAAACAACCCTGTGGACTTCATTTCTACTTCACTATAAATGGAGTTTCACTATATCCAAGTGTGCTATAAATCGGTTTCACTGTATTTTATTCCTATCAATAGCTGGGGTTTTCTTTTGTTTTTGCTGTTCATTTTGCACAATACCATAAGCAGTGTAATTTTCAAAGAAAATAATTTACTGAAGATAACAAATATGACAAAAATGATAAATTGCTAACTGTTGTGTATTTTGCTTTTACACCACCAACATAATAGGAAGGAACCACAAAGGTACAATGAGGTCCCAAATAGCCGAGTTTACTAACTGTATACTGCATGCAAGGCCCAGTTACATATTACATAAAAAACTAAAAGAATATTAAGATTGCAAAATCAACTACTTAAAAGTTAGGAAACACTAAAGTTAAGTTTCTGTCCTTACTCAGATATCTGCCACTGAAGTCACAGTCGTTCAGACTAAGAGCCTGCTCCATGTGAAATGCCATGGAAATTAATGCTGCTGAAAACAAGTCCACTTGTGTGGAGCAGCTTGCAGGATCATGGCCTATTGCTGTATATAACCAAGCGCAAAGTCAGTTTGGGTGGGAAATGGCTATCTGTTTCCCTTACTTATACTCTGGTATTTTCTGCTGAGAACAGATAATGAGAATTGCTTTTGTAAAATATAGTGGTGCCACTCATGCCACATTAGACTTAAAAATAATGAGAAAAACAGTCATTCATTTAATTCAGTTCTCTCTTTACCCTTTGCACCCCATCTTACATTTTTAAAGAATCTGCTTCTTGGCCTGCAAAAAAAAAAAAAAAAAAAAAAAAGTCAGATAAATTGCTCCATACTAGTACAACTCCCAAGCACAAAAGGGTGCCAATCAAAAATGATGAAGGGAGAAATATGGAGAAATGAGTATGTCCAAATGTCAATATGCGTGCTCAATGCAGTTTTTTATTCATAATAAAGGCAGGGCAATGGTGCAGCAGGCCTTAGTTTCTGTCCATGGGGACCTTCATCTTTAATATAGTCTCTTAAAAATACATGCATTGCTACATTTTTCATTACCCTTAATTTTTTCATCAATCATGTTAATTTATACAGAAGGGCATTTAATAATAGCTAATTAACACGTATGACTTTTGAAATTAAAAGACCTTTGGAGAGATTACTGCTGATTGAGAAAAGGTTTTTGTTCCTTCCATTAAAAACAGAGAGCGAGAGAGATTGAGATTGAAGATGTGGCCCAGGCATTTGAGGGGAACTTTTCCTCTCTTGCTTCACTGATCACACATCAAATGAAAACGGCGAAGGCCCACAATGATGCTATTAGCCACCACTCCTGAAAGATGCCATTATTTTAACTGATTATTAAGCAGCATATATATTATTCAGAGTGACCTTTAAATAGGTGGAAATTAAATTATAATTTACTGGGGAGATATCTGAAACCATGTAGTTATTACAAAAAAGACCGAGTGCTGGTACATTGTTGTGAAAATATGTTTTATTATTACAAAATGCAGTGAAGAGAAAAAGCATTGGATTCTGACAGCCAATAAAAGGGCTTGCGTATGTATAAACAATATCTAAATGAAAATTAGAACTCTTACAATGGAAGGTTGCCCAAGTCTAATTCTTACCTATGGTATCAGATGGGTATTTCTTTCCCTTTATCTTCTTTAAAAAGTGTTGTTCCCTCCCCCACTCCAGGCCCTCCAAGTCTCTGTTTTATGGGGGTCTAATGTATTTTAAACCCACATGATCTGGCGAGCAAGTTTTGTATTCATGCTGTCCTTTAAAAATCATTATTATTTTGTCCCACCAGTAGATGTCTCCCTTTCCTGTCAGAACCTACAGACTCCCTCAGCTTCGCGGTACGTATAACGTCTCCCAGCAATCTGGTAGTGATGATGGGGAGTCCAATTTAGGATGAAAGTATTCCACACCCAAAGTAGCATTTAATTGCCTCCTTTTGATTCTGCCTCACCCTAATTGTCAAAGAGCCTCTGGGTAGCCTATTTAATACATTGCAGGGTTCCTTCTTTATGCACATGACCATGATTTCTTTACTGTGAGGGTAGGTGGCAACCTGTGGCAAATGGTGATTTTTGGTGTATTTTCTGCTTAGTATAATGCAGAGTCATGCGAAGTGAATGGCATGGTATTATTCATACTTAACATATATATATATTTTCAAACAAGGTGCCAACTCTGCAGCAGCAGTTAGAAGTCCACATTTCCCAGTAAATCCTGTATTTCTGTTTTTTGCCTATTACTAACTTAAATCATGTTGGATGCTTTTCAGCTACAAATCAGACTCAATAAAAATCTAATCCACAAATGCAATAATAAGAAGGATTAAAATAACAACCCTAGATAGATGTATTTATGAAGTTGATTGAGCATGACAATCTCTGTTTAATAATCTTATGAATTGTTTTTGAGCTTTAGGGTATCATTTCAGCAGTTAAACACAACTGTACAAGGCTGTATCATACTCAGGGAGACCAAAGTCCACATTTATAGTCAGCCCATGGCAGTGATTACCAGAAGTCAGTGAGAGCAATTAACAAGAAAATGTATATACACCATAGAGGTATACAGGTGGCTTCAAATTTCTCTTTTCATGGAATTTGATGAAAAAACAATCAAATTTTGAATTGTAAAACCTCCTTTCACTCAGAATGGGCTCAGTTTTCTTCTGAAATTAGCTCATTGTTCCTGAAAAAGAAATCTGCCTGGTGAATAAGTTCCACAGAGATGGTCACCTACTGACCCAATGCATGGTCATAAAGGTTTCAAAAATGTCTCCTCACTAGTGGAGATCCTTTCCAAAACAGAACCAGAAACCAATTAACTAAGCCAATAATGGATTTTTGGTTTGGGGTCCAAACTGAAAAATAAAAAAAAATAATAAAAATAAAATCCGATTTGATGAGAACTGGAAACGCAGAATTTTAGTTGAATTGAAAACTTAAAATAATTTTGTTTTGGATCAACTAAAACATTTCAGGTTGACAGGAAACAACCCCCTGCCCAGCTCCCAGTTTTTCAGTGTATTTCAAGTTGACTAAAGTGTTTCAGCTGACTCAAAATGATTTATTTTATTTTATTTTTTTAGTTTTTTGCTTAGAGTTGGCCACTTTCAGGTGTTTCTCACTCTTTTTAATGTTTTTTTTAAGACTGGACTAATTTGAAAATTAAATACAATTTCAAAATGGAAAGATGAAATGGAATATTTCAATGTTTTGGATTTTCCCCCCAGGTCTTTTCAGTCAAAACTAATTGTTGAATTTGACTTGAATTTGTGAGTAGTTTTGTAGGTTCCTTCACCCCCCCTAAAAATGCATTCAGTGAAAAAAATTTTAACTGGAAATATTTCACCCAGGATGTCATGACGTGCAAGAGTGATTGGAAACCTTCCCTGAAAGAGAGGACTGAGATTGGATGGTAATTGGGGTATACGCATAAAGCATGTGTATGTATATTCTGAGAGACTTCACAGGTATAATTTGATTATGAATGACATTAGGATTCAGGCAAATTATTCACTTTATTTACAGCAGAAAGGGTTTGTTGTGACTGAATCTAAACCCCACAATGTTTAGGATTCAGCTCAAAAGACTGATCTAAGCAATATTTTTTTAAAAAAAATCTTTACTAAATGTTAAAATAACCAGTACGATTATATATCATCTTGTTAGTATCATGCTTTCTGATTCTCTCCAGCACACACAACTGCTGCAAAATAAACCATACTGCCACCTTCCTGACTGAGAAGTTGAGGACATGTGATAGTCAGTGGCAAGAAGCCTGACAAAGAATCTAAGTGATGTCATCTGGGACAGTAGTTGCATCATTGTGGTAATGTAAACGAAAGTGGCAGATATGGCATGCAGCATCATAGTCAAAGCACACACTGGCTAACCAACGTGCCTTTCAGACCAAACTTCAATATGGCGGAATGGAGGGATGTACAAGAGGCTTTTGTCTACATCAATATGGGCCTGATCCAAAGCCCACTAAAGTCTTTGGGAGTTTTTCCATTCACCTCAAGGGGCTTTGAATCAGGCCCTATGTGCTGAATGCTGGGCAACTAGTCAGGCTAGGTGTGATATTCAGCACATTAATTAGGTACAACTAAGCTTATAAATGATAATTCTGGGTTCTCTGTGTTTACAGCTCTGGTCTGACACTCTGCATAAACCATATGACATCACAACTATCTGAAAATTCCGTGGGGTAATGGAGTTAGCCTATTGTGGTCCCATTTTCTCCATATTGTATGGTTTTTAATTTTTTTTTTTAAAAAAATCAGTATTTTATATAATAAAGACATTTTGAACACTGAGCCGCAAATGAGAAAATGGATCTAATTTGTCCTGCTAGATCTTCTAAACTATGGTAGAATCAGCATTGTCATTAGTGATGTTTGATAGCAAGACTGTGTGGTAGGACCTGAAAGGTAACAGGGGCAGCTATTGATCTTACATTAATGGAAGTAGCGAGCTGATATTCAGAGCCAGTGAGTCACAGAGGTAACAATACAGGAACCCTTTGCAAAACACCGGAAGGCACTTCAATCTAACTTTGAAACTTCTAAACCTCCTAATGAACTAAACCAGCAATTACATTTAACAATGTCACACGTGTGTGCTAAGGACACTTTGCCAATAACCACTTCAGCAGTACTCATTTTGACGTCAACGTATGTTGTGACAAAGGGAATGAACCAAGCACGTTTTACTGTATTCTATTAGATTGGAGGGGAAAGGATAATCAAAATACCCACCATTATATTTTGGCCACAAAATGGTTACAATAGTTACAAACAAGGTTCCTTATATTGGAATTTCATGCTACAAATAGCTGCACTGTTTAAAATAAAACCAGTATGGTGTATTGTATTGAATGGCAAATTGCCTGAATAATAATAAAAAGAATATGGAAGAAGCTAAAGATCGACAATATAATAATTTTCAATAATATGAAAAAATTGTTTTAAATCATCTCTTCCTTTGTGAAGCCAATAATTCCAGATTACAGATCCCCCCTATCCCACAGCATGTCTGTATGGAAGAGCAAACATTTAGCATAATAATTGTATTGTTAACATTTTAGCATAAAAGCTAACATAGTTTATTGCATTATGAACATAAGAATGATCATATTGGGTCAGCTCAATGTTCCATCTAGCCCAGTATTGTGTCTTCTGGCAGGGACTAGTGCCAGCTGCTCCAGAGGGAATGAATAGAACAGAGATATTATTGAGTGGTCCACCCGCTACCATCTAGTCCCAGTTTCTCTCAGTCACAGGTGTAGGGACACCCAGAGCATGGGGTTGCATACCTGGCCATCCTGGCTAATAGCCATTGATGGATCTATCCTCCATGAACTTATCTGATTCTTTTTTATACCCATTTATATTTTTGGTCTTCATAACATCTTCTGGGAATGAGCTGCACTGGTGGACCGTGTGTTCTGTGAAGTAGTACTTCCTTATGTGTATTTTAAACCTGCTGCCTATTAATTTCATTGGTTGACCTCTGGTTCTTGTGTTATGTGAAAGGGTAAATAGTGCTTCTTATTCACTTTGTCCACACCATTCATGATTTTATAGACCTCTGTCATAGGCCTCTTTAGTCATCTTTTCCAAGCTGACCAGTGCTAGTCTCTCCTCATATGGAAGCTGTTCCATATCCCTAATAATTTCTATTGCCCCTTTCTGCATCTTTTCCAATTCTAAAATCTTTTTTGAGATGGAGTGACCAGAACTGCATGCAGTATTCAATGTGTGGTAGTACAAAGGAGTTATGTAGTGGCATTATGATATTTTCTCTTAGATCTCAAAGCACTTTGTGGACACTAATGAATAAGGCCCCTGATCCTGCAACTTACAATGGACAAGTGGAACTTTTTGTCTATATGGAGCCCCATAGGTTTCAGCAGTGGAAAAAGAAAAAAACTTAATCCTCATTCCCTTTCTTTACATTATGTAGGGGTTAAGTTTACTACCTTACATAACATGGTATGACAAAAAGTGATGTCTCAGAATGTACCTACCTTCATGTACTACTTTCTCTAATTTCTAAATAATGTACATTTATGAATAGCATTGGGATGCTATCTTCTTTCTGGGAAAAATCTGGTATAAACATTTCTTAGAAAGTCAGAGAGAGAAATAATTTCTTTGTGCAGAGGGGAATAAAATCCAAGAGTCCATATTCACTCATATTTTACTATACTATAAATCCTCCCACACACCCTGAAAGAAGACAGCATTTGCTGTTGTGTACCAGACTATTCACTTCAGTGGTGACAGACACAGGTTTTAGGTGTTAGAAAAATTACTTCACTACTTGAGTCTAAACAACTTGAGTGAAATCCTAGCTCTAATTAAATCAATGACAAAACTCTCATTGACATCAGTGGAGCCAGTATTTCACCTGTGGTGTTTGCTTTTTGAGTAAACATCAGAACTAAATTTTATGTTAGGGGTTTATACTTACACCCATCACTATAATATCTGAGCATCTTCCACATAAAATCAATAAGCAGTAATAAATTCCCTAGTGCAATTCATGGAATCGCTGAAACAATTCCCTATTTGAGGTAAAAATTTTGCTTGGAGTAGGTTGCTTTGATCTTTTTGGGGCAGGGGAGAGGAGGAGGGTTTGTGGTGGGGGAGTTGAAAAGGGCTTGGGAATAAAAGGGTTGTTCAAATTGTGAACATCACTTGTGGTGATCAGACTTGTTCAAAGGGAGAAAGGTAATCACCCAGGCAGTCATTAAAGTGGTATTGTGAGGCTAACGACCCAGGTATACCCCTTGGCAGCAAGCTAAGGAATGTAGAAATATGGGGTTCCAAACACCAGGCTAATTGTTGGTTCAGTGCTGTGTGGGTAAACCAGAGCAGTTGTAGTGTGACCCTGTAAAAAAGCAGAGGTAGAGAAACAGCTGTTTTTTTGAACATGGGTTTGGCATGCCTGACTTGGGATTTGAGTTTTTACTGTTGTTCACAGAAGCAGGACTTTGTGTATACTTCTGCATTAAAATAGAATACCCTGATTCCATGTGAGATTTCTCCTCCCACAAGGCTAGAATTTTGACTTTCCACTCAAGCCAAAGGGGCAACATTTATACCATGCTTTTAAAAGTCCATTTTGTGTGCACTTTTGCAGATCTGTTTTCCCCATTAAAAACAGAACTCTCATCCCTAAAGTGGGGAAAATGTTCAAAAGCACTTCAGTGACTTCATAGACTAAGTCTCATTTTCAAAAGTGACCCTGGCACTTAAGCTCCTATGTTCCATTGAAGTCTTCACAGTTTTTTTTCAAAATTTTACCTGAGATCACTAGATAAGAAAGAATCTATCAGAGTTCTAGGGTGGAGTTCATCCAGCCTATTCTCTACATCAGTTGGTTTTCAACCTTTATTTCATTTGTGGGCCCCTAAAAAAAAATTCAAATAGAGGTACAGACCCCTTTGGAAATCTTAGACATAGTCGGCTGACCCCCAGGGGTCCATGGACCACAGGTTGAAAACCAGAGTTCTGTGGTAACAATAGCCTTTGTAGACCCCTTAGACATAGTCTGTGGACCCCTAGAAGTCTACAGACCACAGGCTGGAAACCACTGTTCTACATATTACACATAAGGAACAACACAGACTCACACTGTGCTTGCCACAGAAACAGCATTTAAAACACACTAAAATGAAAATAAACAAGCAACATATTAATAGCAAGAAAACAAATAAAAATAATCATTAATAATAAACTCCAGACAAGGCAGGAAAGGGGTTAAGCAGTTTGTACCAATTATTGACTACAAGATCTGCAAATGATTGCATAAAATTTCCAAAATATGCCTGTAAGCTTCTATTATTGATGTTATGCCCCGGGAACTGCACATATGGGTTTAATTGTCTAAACTGTTTTATTAATTAAATTGCTGTGATTTACCTTTCCCATGTTAGCATTTACAGTTTATGAAACAGCTCGTAATTAGAAAATGACTATACTGATGTTGCTTGTTTACTTTGCAAGCGATACATAATAGTGCCACATTCCTCCTTTAAACCCACCCTCCCAGGCTACCTTTTTTCTAGCCCGATTAATAGGCAACTGCTGCTGGAGCGTTAAATTGCTTTTTGGGTGTGTGTGGGTGGAAGATAACTGGTAGGGTTACTGTTTCAGCTGAAGTGTAAAACAGCATTTATTTTTCCAGACAAAAAGCTTGATCCAAAGCCCATTGAAATTAATGGAAGTCTTTCTATTGCCTTAAATGGGCTTTGGATCAGGCCCACAAAGTGAAAATCAGGAAATTTCTCTCTATGGACTCTGGCTACTAGCTAGTCTAATGCTGAGCTATCTAACCCCTTAAAGCTCTGGTCAGGCAAACACTATTTTATTTTTGCAGCCAAAGGTATTTTGATTTTCTTTAATGACTCATTTAATCATTTTCTAAAAAATGTACTGCTAGATGCCTTGTAGTTGTATACATCTGGATGTATTCGTATTAGAGAAAGTGGAGAGGTTTTGTGTATAATAATAGGAAGTCATTAGATAGCTGATTTAGGAGTGGATGAATATTATTGAACTAGTTACTTACCTGGTTTAAATTATAATTTCTCTCCTTTTTAAAATAAAGATTATTCAAACTATAATCTCTGTTTAGAGCAAAAGTTTTTTGGTTTTTATTTCCTTTATAAGGGAAATGCAGAAGCAATATATTTTGTGAACTATAGTATAGTTATTTTTTAAGGACAGAAGGGACCTAATCAGACCTGCACAACATATGCCATAAAATTTCACCCAGTAATTCCTATAAATACTCTTAGTTACTTTGATTATGCTTCTTTTTCCACAGTGATATAATCTTACATTGTATGGCAGCTTTCAACCAGATGAACTCCAAAGTACTTTACAAACTTTACTAATGGACTGTATAAACTCTGAACCCAATCCTACTTTGATCAAAGTCAATGGCAAAACTCTCATCAACTTCAAAGGGTGGAGAACTGGGCACAAAGCCGTTACTTTAAAAACATGACCTGGCCATCATAAACACAACTGTGCACAAGTGATGACAGAGGCAGTGCTCTGTGTATTGCTTTGTTTATGCTAAGAAGTAAATTGATTCATACATTCTGAAGAAATGCATCTTTCAGTGAAAATTGGCTTTAGAGAGCAGCCTGACAGGAATTTCTAGCATAAATGAGAAAAAAACCACAACACATTGAAGATAATAATGTGGACATAGAAACCTTGACAGCATTACATGATAACATGTATGTTCCTCACTGCTGATAGGCAAGTCCACCCTTTTCTACAGGAAAAGCACAAGGCCAGTTTCTTGCCTAGTAAAGGGCTATTTATGCTACTGAGACAGCACAATGGGCCTTAACACTGCCTTAAATGTCCTCCCCACTACCCCAGCGCATAGGGACATGACTGGGGAGTGCTATACTCTGGCTTTCCTTGCAGGTGTTAATGGCTATTGAGGGGAGGGGGCTGTCCCAAACCAGGGCACTTACAGAGCCTTAAGGCTGCTGTATAAATTAGCAACAGGGGCTGAAGTAGCCCCTGGCTGGCTTGCTTGCTTGGTTGAGCTCAAAGCTGGTTTAACAGTGACTCTTTCTTCTCTGACCCCATGTGCCCAGTGTAAGCTCTGGCACAACTGAGGATCAGGACCATCACGCATGTGTGCAATAACTGTCATTAAGAAGAAGGAAAATAAAGGAATTACATATAAAAATATTAGCTGGAAATTCTTAAGGGCAGAAATTTGTCAGCGAGTATAAATTGTCATTGGGAGCTCAAATAATTTACACCAGCTGAGGATCAGCCCCTTTGGCTTAAAAACAATCTTTAATGGAGAGTGTAGCAGGGTGTAAACTCCTCACAAGAGAACAAAGGGCTAACGGGAGACTGAGTGCTCAGTGAGCCCAATGGGCTGCACTGGGAGAGTGTTTCAGGCTTGATTTGTTATCATGCCCAGCTGGGGAGAAACTGGGTGTTCTTCAGAAAGGAAGTAAAAGCTAGCAGGTCAGAAAGAGAGATACACTAACATCCCTTATAAGCTATTAGAGAGGGACTACTAGTCCTTGTAGTAGGCCCTGAAAAAAGAGGTGAGGGTCTAGGGAAGTAGCTTTGTGGCTTGGTGTTCTGCAGCAGAGAGCCAAGGGGAACCCACTGGGACTGAAAGGTAAAGCCTGGATGGGTGGAGGTATTTTTGGTCTGATGTGGAGAAGCATGGGTATCTGCTACTCTGAGAGAGGGGTGGGGTTGCAGAGAATTTCTAGCTGAGCAGAAGAGGCTGTTTTGATAGCTAGTTGTATTGGATGATGATCACTCAGAAGGGGTAAAACTACAAAGTGACCTGGCGGGTGGGCTAAGTTATGAGATGAAGACCACCAGAGTGCTGGAGTACCTGTTAGTGGGGACCTCCGATGAGGTGAGCCTGCTATGTTCTATGTAGCTGTGAGAGGTACCACTGGTGAGTCTGTTCTTCTACAGATAGCTCTTGATTTTGTTCAGATTCAAGCTAAAACAATAGGTAAGGGGAGACAGGATAGCTGCTGGCATGCATAGGAAGGTTCTGGTTCTTCTTCTTCTTCCTCTTTCTCTAATTAGAAATCAAAGTGATAAAGCAGTGTAATACAGCTCAGCCAAGATCTAGTAAAATGGGAGCCTTAATGGAGGCTTTTAAAACCTTATTTAGGCACCTGAATAGTGACCGTCTTTCAAAAGTGCCAAGTAAAGTAGTTTCCACTCAGGTCTGTGGGAGCTGCTGTGTGGACAGTACTCTTGAAAACCAGACCACTTGTGTATGTGCATAAATGTGGCAGTCTGGAATGTAAGATTGGGTGTCAGAATAACTGGAAACAATATAAAAATTGATTTGCTAAGTAAAAACTACTCCCACGCAGGCCTCTGCAAGTATAAGATGAACTATATTTCCCTTTCAAAGCAAAAACAGCATCAAACAGTAGAAATATTCACAGTCCCAGTCCAAGCTTCTCAAATGGTTAACCATCTCCTTTACTGTCTTGGGCATTTAGTTGGGGAGAAATCTAACTCTAGATAACAAGCAGGAAATGTATTGATCTGGATGCTCTCAAGAGTGGAGACCTGATTATTCTCTTACTCTAGCATAAAGCAAGATTAACTCCATTTAAATCAATGGAACGATGCCAGTATAAATTGGAAGAAGTGACAAGTAGGGTGTTTTCTATCACTGGAAAAGATGCAGGTGACTAGGGTTCAGTCCACTTTTTGGCCTTGTCTAGTCTAGGGAAATGTTGGTGTGGTAAGTACTGTTTATCCCCCCTGCATCCATACACCTGTAATACCCAATGTGTCCTCATACAAAACTGCTCCCAGCAGTGCACACAAATAATCACATTAATGTTTAGGCTAGGCTTGTCTTTAAGCAACAGTAACCACTTGACTATGTGGTTCTCCACCATCTACTGGTGCATAGTCCACATGGACAAATCACATGTGTAGTGGTCCTAACAGTGCAGTCATCTCACAATGCACCACTTGCTATGTGGGTGGTCTTTATGTGTTATTTTCTGAACTCTTGTGCTGGACCTCATTTACATTTTTTCAGGTGTTTCATTCCTTTGCAAAAGGAAATCAGAATCCCAAGGCAATGCACTTTCTGGACCTGTGAAGCAATAGTTCTGTTGGTTTGCAACTGCAGAAGGTCTGAAAGTTTGTGTATAGTAAAGATGAATCTTGAAAAATGTATCTGTGTAACTAGCACATCAGTTACACTGTTTTTTAATATGATTAAAACAACAATTCATGCTGTAAACTACTTCACTATGACAAATCCAAATAAATAATTAACTGGGAGAAAGATGTATGAGATCATCAACTGTATAATCATTGCATTACAAAACACAAAGGAGCATTTTAGCAGTTGATGCTATAATAATTCTACCCCCATCAAAACATGATACTCCACCCTAATAAAGATTTTATTTAAAACCCCACAGCACCAAATGAGTCCTACTTAAAGAACAGCAACACTTAGTTCACAGCTCTGTCTCCACTTCCCTCCATCACTTTGAATGTGTGTGCACAGAAAATTTCTAGTTTGGGTGGTAGGTTGATAGCCCCTCATAATAGCAGTATCAGGTGCAAAAGCCTAGCGCCCTATGTAACCTGCTGTGCCTATGTTGCTGCAAATTCCACTATGTTCTCATGTCATGCTCACCTTCGCACTCTCATATACTAAAAATGCATCACATAGTCCCTGCTGAACTCTGCTACTGTCACAACACGTGCCACTACCTGGTGGCAGCTGCCTCAAAAACCTTGCTACTACTTTTCAAAAGCTCCAGCAGAGAGCTTTCTTGCCAAGCAAGGAATGAGAGCTGGGCATTCCTCCTGGCATCCATGACCTAGGAAATGGCACTGGCACCTGGGCGATCTGTGGAATTTCCAAAGGGGATTATTGGTATTTGAGCTTCTCTTTTTACACTTTCCCTGGGCTCCTTGAAGGCCTTTCAGAGTCTCTTAGAAGCCATCCCTTCAGAGAGCTGTTGGGAGCAGTGCCGATAGTCAGAGGGAGTGCAATGGCAATGGTGCTGCACAGCACAACTGTTTAATGTGGGGCTAACCTGCAACCTAGCAGTACTTGTTAGTGTGGGAATGCTTACACAGGTGCTGTCCCACCCATTCACTTACTAACACTTCAGTTCTCTAATCTAGACACCGGCTGAAGCAGAAAGAAATGATTAAAAAAAAAAGCATCTGCATACTATCGAACTCATTTGCATCTGTCTCTGTCCACGTTTTGGGGTTTTGAAGAACTGACCCATTGTATATGTAATAAAGCAGAGCTGAGTGCCTCATAAGAGGTATTCATCAGTGGAGAGAACCAGGATCAACCTCTTGATACCAGTTGATGCCTAGCAAGAGTCTCTCCCCAATCTGACTTCCCTACATGCCTTTATTTAATAACTAATATAGTGTTAAATGCTTTGGCAAAGTGTTCTCTTAATAGGGTTCCCTGACTGACCTATTAAATCCATGGCCTACAGTGTGGTTTCACTGTCTGGATAGTCTGTTAGAACATTGTCTAGCCAATACACATTGTCTTGTAGGGAAATAAAGGGTTGTAAGAGTAAAATGAGACTGGAGCCTTAAATACCTATATCTTAATGCTAAAGTAGCATGCTAAAATGTGATACTTTCAATTCTATCTCTTGTTTCTATGGTAGGGTGACCTCTGTGCTATCTTCATCTAAGTGGTGTGAAGTTCTGAAAGACTTGCTGCTTAGTATACATATTTTAATTATTTACTTATAATTAAGTGTAAATAAATCACATTGCAGGAGAAACTTCACTAAGGTCCCCCTTTACTATTGGGTAATCTGCATTTTCATAGCCTTTCTGATCAAGATGACTGTAAAAGCATGGATAGCAGAGCAAATCACTGGCAGTGTTTTGAAGAGTAAGTTCTAAAACACAAATAACAGGAAAATAAAGTTGTTTTTTTAAGGAGAGGACTACTTCATAGGAATATTAAAAATTCTGCCCTCAAACTACTTTCATTCATAGTGAAATATGATTTCCTAACTTAGGGTCTGAGCCAAAGCTCATTGAAGTTAAGGAGAGGTTTCCCACTGACTTCAATGGGATCAGTAAGCACAACTTTCCTCTAATCGTGCTATTTTGAGTAGAGTCAGGAATGTAATTTTTCTCTTCTACTCTATACAACACAGACTCCTGGCTTTGATATGTCTGTCCCTGTAGCCAGAACTTTCAGCAGGATCCAGCCCACACTCATGGCCAGATTTTCAGAACTGGTCAGATCGTTTTTTAGGGACCAAAATAAGCAGACTGAGGGCAGATCCTCATTTGTGTACATTGTCATAGTTCTATTGCAAAACTATGTCAACCTACACCAGATGAGGATCTGCCTCCAAATTTTTAGATGTGATGCATGGAAGGGAGGGTAGAGGGAAGGTAGGAATTGGGCTGTGTCTCTGTCGTCTAGAAATTAAAATGAAATGCTCCCTAGAATGGATGAGTGAGCTCTTTTGAAAATCTGTTCATTGGTACTAAAAAGGGAGCTGCTGGGTGTAAGGAACTTTTGAAAGCGTGGCTTTATTTTGGTTCCTAAATGGGCACTGAGCACTAGGAAACTTGGTCCTGAACTTTTTTTTGAAAATGTAGCCCTATGTCTATATGTGAAATGTGTCCTTTGTAAATACTATTATGGCATTTCCTACTGTCTGTCCAGATGTTACAACCTAATATCAGAGTACCCATAATTCCTTAAATGGTGTTAATACATATATTTCACAATAATTCCATAATATATTCATAACTCTTAATACCTCTTGTGTACATGTATCACATAAGGATATTAATCAGTGAGTTGTTTTCAAATGAAACATCACAAGGCATATTTATTGTAATCTTTGTACAAAGTGTGTAGGGTGTGAATACAGGGGTGCTTAGTGTCACAACTGTACTAATAGCCAGATTATAGTGCATCCATATTTGGTACCCTGGAAGGGTGAATTTGTGTAAGATGCCTCCTCGATCTTGTCTCTTGTGACAATCTTAATCTTACCTGAGTGACACCTTTTTATTATTGCATTTTTTTTAAGTGCTGACCAAAACCTGTATTTCTCTAGAGCATGTAGGGGCCACTACTATGAATTTGTCATTAATAAGCTAAAGAGTTATGCTCCAAGAATACTGTCACCTATTCAGCCGCATTTTAATAGAACTCTTGTCTAGAAAGATCTGAATGTGGTCTTCACCAGACACAGGCCATGTTCATTAGAACAATTAAAGAGGTTCATTTTGAAAGAATAACAATATATACTTCTATAGTGTGTTCCATTCAAAAAACTCAAAGCATGCTGCAAATTAATTAGCCCCATTACACTCTTGTGAAGTCAGTATTAGCCCTTACGTGTCTAAGATCTTGTAGAATGCAGTGTCTAGATGGGGCGAGTGGAAGAGTGATTTGCCCTAAACCTCACTTCGAGTCAGTGGGAGAGCTGGGAATGGAACCAGGAAGTCCTGATTCTCTCATCTTACTGAACTACTATAAGAAAACATGGCTAGACATGTGACACAAATATACACAGACAGCATTGACGATTGGGAAAGGAATTGATTAAATGTTCATCTAGGGCACAATTTTAAAAATGTGACATTAATATTTATGCACACACATTTAAGTGGCCTTATTTTCAAAAATACTGAGCACATAGAGCTAGAAATCAGACCACTTATATTTATGTGCCTACATATGGATTGAGCATGCTACACATCCACTTTGAAAATGTTGATATTTTGTGAGAGCAAAAGAAAGAAGTTGGACTGTTGGGTGTTACAGGCTTTTCGTCACGTATCAGTTTGAGACATCTTCATACCCAGGCTATGGTGCAATTTAAATAGGTAGGAATTCTCACAGGAGCACATCCAAGGATGTACTTCTGTAAAGAAAAGGTCTCTGCCTACAGAAGAGAGCTTAAACATGTTAATAGCTGTGAAACGTAGGTGGCTGGCAACATATTTATCTGACCTTTTCTACCCTTTCTGTACTGGGCCATATCTTCAGCTGATGTAAATTGGTGGGGCTCCACTGAAGTCAAGGGAGTATTGCACAGTTCAAATGAGGAGCACTTGCCCCTAAACTCCACACTATAGTAGGCAACCATCTGCCTAATGTCGAGGAGGTGTGTTAGTAGGAGGGTGGCAGAAAACTTTGGGACTCCTGACTAGAATGAGTGCCAGCATCCCTCTGATGATCCCCGACATGTATTTCTCCATCTTCCCTAAAGCCCTGCTACTTCTCTTAAGGGATTAGTGCATACTATAGTAGGTAGAACAAACATTCTTACCCTACCCATTGCATAATTTAAATGTATAAAACTTCAATTATGCACTCTTATCAGTTCTATTAAAGAAGCCGTGCACTTGAGGGAAATAAATCCAAAAAGTCTCTGCTGGAAAGAATGGAAAAAGGCTTTTCTCCCTTTCTATATGTAGTTCATCTAGGCAGGGTTATAGAAAAGCAATTGCCTTTCATCTTTGGGACCACAGTTAAAATACGCATCCAAAGAAAAACTCTGAGCTGCGCCCTCCCAGCTCACTCCATATTCTTGAAGCTTTTTATATCACATTAACAATGTAAATGGGCTCAATTAAATTTATTAGGTCAGAACAGCATAGGGAAGTTCATCCAGCTGCTTTTTTTTTTTTTTTTTTTTTTTTTTACTGTCTGGCTAAGTAGTCATGGGTGACTTTTGTCAGTCATCAATATGAGTGGATTAGTGAGTGATAATTCGCCTGGGTTACAACCAGCAAGGTGACCCCAACACACTCCCAGTCCCAAATTCCTCTAAAACTCTGTGCTCTGCAGTGTCCATCTTTCTTCTGGACAGTTCAGAGAAATAATATGGTTGGTTTGTTCCTATAAAGACCCAAAACCACATCATATCTTAATGTAACTGGGAATAAATTCACTCTCCCCTTTATGCACAGCACTGAATTCATTTACTGAATTCATTAACAGAATATACATAAGATTAAGAGAGTTCAAATATAAGGAATGAAGATACAATTACAAATAAAACAAACCAAAATATGCTCCTAAAAGTCTAAAGCTTAATCTAATAAAATACAGGTTTTGTCCAAGATGGCTTCTTTCATAAGTCAATTTCTTCCCAGCTGTGGCTAGCTTTCTCTGTCAGGTTCTTCCACAAAAATACAAGGTGCAGGCTTCCCTGGTCATCTTAAGTAAAAGATCTTTGTCTCAGCAGGTTTTTCACCTATATTCAGTTCTAGAGACTTCAAGCCCCTCTTGATTGAAGGACCCATGTTTCTCAGCTTATGAGAGCTCTGGCCTCTTGTGTGTGTCTAGTGATGGATGCCCAGAATGGCTTTCTGGTCTTGCTTCTGAATCCCAAAGTTCAATGACCTTGTTTAAAGCGGTAGCCTTGACCTCTGACTGTTCCCTCCTGTGGGCTTCCCATCCCCCTATGTGATTTCTGTGCATATAGGGCTTCCATTGTTTCTGATTCCACCATGCTTAATTTACATAGGAGAAAGGTAGATGGCTGTAAGCAGACTATACAACCTTGTATTGATGAGTATCCATAATACTTTCCTTGGTATTAACATTCAACAGTGAACTTAATTACCAGTTTTAAGATTAGTCTGTATCCATAAAGAAAACGAGGAATACTTGTGGCACCTTAGAGACTAACCAATTTATTTCAGTATAAGCTTTTGTGGGCTATAGCCCACTTCATTGGGTGCATAGAATGGAACACACAGAAAATGCATTTATATACATAGAAAGCATAAAAAGTTGGAAATTACCATACCAATTTTAAGAAGCTGTTTAATTTGGATGAGCTGTTATCAGCAGGAGAAGAAAACTTTTTGTAGTGATAATCAAGTAGATCTATGTCTGACTGTTGACAAGAAGGTCTGAAGGAAACTTCACTTAGGGAAATAGATTCAATTAGTGTAATGACTAAGACATTCACAGTCCTTGTTTAATCCTTGGTTGATAGTGTCCAATTTGTAAATTAATTCCAGTTTGGCAGCTTCTCCTTGAAGTCTTTTGGAAGTTTTTCAGTTTTAAAATTGACACCTTCAAGTCTGTAATAGAATGGCCAGGGAGATTGAAGTGTTCTCTTACTGGTTTTTGAATGTTATGATTCCTGATGTCAGATTTGTGTCCATTTATTCTTTTGCACAGAGACTGTCTGGTTTGGCCAATGTACATAGCAGAGGGGCATTGCTGGCACATGATGGCATATATCACATTGGTAGACGTGCAGGTGAATGAGCCTCTGCTGGTGTGGCTGATGTGATTAGGTCCTATGATGGTGTCAGTTGAATGGATATGTGGACAGAGTTGGCATCAGGCTTTGTTGCAAGGATAGGTTCCTGGGTTAGTGTTAATCACCAGTGTGTCATTAGTTTTCAGAAAAGACCTCACTCTAGACGTTCTTATAATACAGTAGTATTGTATACAATAAGTTGATTCAGTTCTTTGTCATAAGAATGGCCATACTGGGTCAGACCAAAGCTCCATCCAGCTCAGTATCCTGTCTACTGACAGTGGCCAATGTCAGGTTCCCCAGAAGGAGTGAACCTAACAGGTAAGGTTCAAGTGATCTCTCTCTCCTGCCATCCATCACCACCCTCTGACAAACAGAGGCTAGGGACAGCATTCCTTACTCATCCTGGCTAATAGATTGGATGTAAACCAGGTATATCAGGGAGGTGTTAAACATGTCGATCATAAACAAATGAATGTGTGTTGACCTCAGCTGACATATAAGCAATAAACAGACCTGTCAAGCTAACAAGGGGTGGAAGCAAACCTCACACTAATAAGTTGGGAAGAAAATAGTCCGGCTAATGGATTTAACTTCCATGTCATTTGAGGTTCATGCCTGTCCTCCCTCCTCTCATCTTTATAGACCAGTAAACCCTTGAAATGGATTCTTCTGAAAAGGACAAACCAAGACCAGGCTTCTCTTTCCTGCTGAGTGTAGACACCGGACTATTTTATTCCCAACTTATTAGTGTGAAGTTTGCTTCTACCCCTTGTTAGCTTGATGGGTCTGTTTATTGCTTATATTGTCAACTGAGGTCAACACACATTCATTTGTTTATGATCGACATGTTTAACAACTCCCTGATATACCTGGTTTACACATGTATACGTTCCAGCATGTGTTCATAACTCTTAATACACATTTGCATCCATATATCATGCAAGAATATTAATGATCAGTGAGTTTAGTTTTCAAATGATACCTCACAAGGCCTATTTTGTACAAAGACTATTACACTGGTGTGTAGGGTGTGAATACAGAGGTGCTTAATGTCACCGTCAAATGTATTTGGCACCTTAAACTATATTCTTGTTTGTGATCGTGAGGTCACATGCTTGAATAAAGCTCCAGATTGAA
The DNA here is from genome assembly GCA_007922305.1 of Dermatemys mawii. Lineage (NCBI taxonomy): Eukaryota > Metazoa > Chordata > Testudines > Dermatemydidae > Dermatemys > Dermatemys mawii. The sequence continues at coordinate 24,330,636 of ML677334.1, forward strand.
TGATAATGCTAATTTACTGCTCTGTCATGTGACTGCTTTAGGCTGTTGCAACCTGGGATATTTTTAAAGCCAATTTTCCCAATGAAGATCAGTTTCCCATTAGGGTAAAGAGAGATTATGTACTGTACATACTTCAACCTAGTGGCAAAACTGTAAATAAACTTCAATGGGCAATGCCATGTCAGTAAGAGCAGTAAATCATGAGGTGCAACAATCCCATTTAAAAGTAATTAATCAGTTGAGTAAAAATTGTCGTTAGCCCATGACAACATCTGTGAGATGCTTCTCAGGAGATGACAGGACATTTTTGTAACAGAATTAAGATGCCTTAAAAAGAAATAGTTGGGAGTTAAATGCATCTCTGTTAGCAAGAAGGAATATCAGTAAAGTTTAGAAAGGTAAATCTTGTTGCATCTAGTGTAGAACTGCTCCTTTATGTATTTATATTTTTGTGAAAAATAAATGTCTTTTTACATTATTAAAATAGCATGTAATTAAGTAGCTAGGTTCTTTTCTACTTCAGAGGAAAAATCCTGCCAGTACTGTGGCAGTAGGCCCAGGGGGCTGCATAGGAGCACAGTAAGTGGAAGAGAGAGGGAGGAAACAGAGAATGTTTAACATTCAGAATTTGTCCACAGCCGATAATTTATTGGAACTCATCTGTAACAAGGCCTGGCACTGATTTATAAGTTGATTTGAAAAATAAATAAAAGTGATAGAAACCTGCATTCGGTTTTAATGATGGACTGTTGCAGCGTGAAAAGTAAGGATATGAAACATTGCAAGGAAATTAGATATTATGCCCTGAAGACAACTGCAGCTACCAGCCCATTAATTGTTAGATATTTATTATTAAAAATTTCTTTTCATGAGTGACTGCAGAATATTTGCTCTGTTAAAGTTGTTGAGTTCTGACATGAATGAAGTGTATGGAGCTCATTTTTTTTTCGCCGCTCTGTGCGAGTGTGTGTATTTGTGTGTGCATGTGTGGCCGACAAGGCAACTGAACCGAATAGGTGATGAATGTTTACAGCACAAACACACAACTGCTGCCTCTAAATTGACATAGAATAGGGCAAGGAATGCTGGGAAATTTGCTGCTGCTCTGTACCGTAACAATGAAGGGCGAGATTATAACCTGAAATAGAGCGTCTGCTCAGGGTCTGAGTGAAGCTGATGGCAAAACCTGGGATAGACCTTCAGCTGGTGGTGAAAATTGTCACAGCTCAGTAACAATTTATATCAGCTGAGGATCTGTTTTGCACTTTGCCAGAAGTTAGTGTACTGTATGATAACTTATCTGTGCAAAAACACCATGGAGCCTGGAAGAGGGAAAAGGAAGGTAGGTCTAAGTTTAAAAACTGGTCCTAAGTAGCATGTTGTTTTAGCAAACTAGATGGTGTATTTTTGTCACTCTTGGTGAAGGTTGGTTGGTTGGTTTGTTTGTTTTTTTTGAATAAAATTCAGCACCAATGAAGGATCCACAAGAATGTGAGACCATCAAATGTTTCCCTCCTATTCTATCTCATGCTGCAAATCTGCCACTAAAAATGACCCTTTAAAAATGCCATATGACTTGGGGAAAGATTAAGACTATGCACATTTATTGAGACAGGATTGATGCTTCCTTAAGGCACTGGACCAGCAGTCCTGTCTCTCATTCCAAATTTTACCACTGATCTGCTGTGGGATTTTGGATTCATTTCATTTCCTCATGCCTCAGTTTCCCCATTTATAAAATGTGTACGATACTTAAATGTTCTTTTGTAAAGCACATTGAGGTCTACAGATGAAAAGTCCGAAAGGGGAATGTGTGTGGAATATCTATTTGTATTGCAGTAGCACCTAGTGGCCAGGGTCCCATTTTACTGGCACTGTAACAAAGAGATGGTCCCTGCCCTGTAGATCTTATGTTCGAAGTAAAAGACTGATTATTTTCATTATAAATTATTAATCCAGCAGTACTGTATTAGAAATAGAGAAGTAAGATAAAGCAGGGCAGGAAATGGTTTCCTGTCCTGCTAGAACTTTTGAGACTGAAACATGTTCCGATATCAAATCAGGATGAAAATTTCCATGAACTGACAATGTGGAAAAATAATCTGATTGGGTCAATCAAAATGTTATGATGGTTTTGAAAGGTTTCATTTTAGTTCTGACTTTTTTTTTTTTTTTTTTGATTAACTACAAATTCTAAGCTGTTGAAATGGGATGTTTTGAAAATTTATAATTCTTTTCTTTTTCAAATTGGGAGACTTGTCAAAACCACAACCTATTTTGATGAATCTGCATTTTCTGATGGAAAATTTCATTACAAATTTTTCAACCAGCTGTGTAAGAGACAAGATCTATTTTAAGTCTGTTTGTTACTTAGGCCATAAGCCGGGATAGTCAGTTACTTTTTGTCAAGGTCCAAAAATCTTGGTCAAGGTATTGTTTCCCTGCATTCTGGACCTTGACATTTTTCATATTGCAATGATGATCAAATAAAAAGATTTGACGGTCTGTTCAAAGGCATTTGGTGGTCCAGATTTGGCCCACGTTCTGCCCATTGACTATCCCTTCCATAAGCTGCTTGGGGCAATTACCACCTTTCCATCATGTGTACAGCTCCTAGCACAATGGGGCCTCAATCATGATTGCCAACTCTTGGCTGTATCACAATAAAAATGTAAGTAAGTATTCTTGCCTCTGTGCCTCCATTTTTTCCTACTGACTAACACACTGTAACCCCATGTTTCTATCCTCCATTATCATGGTCCATTAGACCAGTTGTATTTTACTGGAGGATTTTCAAAGGCATGAGGAGAAATTAGGTGCACAGCTCTCCCACTGAAAGCCAGTGTGAGTTTGGACCTAAACTGTCCTTTTGTGTTTTGAAACTTTCACGTTACATAATCAAACATACTTTACAGTTTGAAGCAAATATCTATTTGTGTTTTATGTTCATTGTCATTAAAAAGGCCTGTAAAGTCTGCAAGGCCACATCCTTCATTTTTCAAAGTTTGGATTTAAAAAAGGGAACTCGGTTACATTTTATGCAGCACAAGGAAGACAGGCAGCTATTAAAGAAGATTCACAGTTATAGGCACATATTAGTGTTGAGATTCGTTCTCGAAATGAGAAATTATAACATGAATTTACATAATCCCTCATTAAAATAATTTATTCCCTCCCTCAAGGTCCCACATCACAGCTAGAGCTAGGCAAATAATCAGTAACAATTTTTTTGATCAATTTCACCTCTTTTTCTGTTTGAATTGTAAACAAATGCAACAATTTTCTTAACATATTTATTCAAAATTATTTGCCAAATATCTGAAGAATTCATGGTCTGAAGCTCATTTGCAAGTGGTTAGGTGCAAGTATTAGGTGGTCTAGATGTTTTGAGTGGATACATAGGTCATATGATACATTTTTGTTCCCCGACTTGGATGAGTGGAATTTATAGAATCAGCGTTACGTTGAATATACAGGATTACAACTCTGAAACTTGCTTTCTATAAAATAAAATCCATTGTTTCTATGACCATTCTAATCCATAACTCATTCACTAGGGCATGGATTCTCCGCTAAAGGGCCATGACCACTGGGATAGTCACTAACCAAGCCAGGAGTATATCCACGCATTTTTCTTTAAAAAGTAATTGCTCAGTTCTTGTCACAGCCACCCTTCTGCCTGCTTTGGAAGAGCGGATGGGACTCCACTCAGTACAGGAGGCAGCTGGGGGATTGAAAGGCTGTGAAATGAATTGGGGTCTCTGGCATGGCCATTTGGAGCACTATTTCTGGGCCACCAGGGCAGCCCTGGAAGGTATTTTTAAATTACATTTTTCATTTTAAATCAGCTAGACCCAGAGTGGTTATCAAGCTAATGAAATTCTCACATCCCTCTTTCTGCTGATGGGAATAAAGCATGCAGTACTATGTCCTAAAACTATAGCATAAAAGAGCTTACTAAATGACACCACAATGTAAGAGTAAAGAAGAAGAGGAAGGGCAGTCATATTAAGGTGACAGACTGGGACTGGGGGACTGAGGGCCCAATTCTCAGCTCTGCCATAGATTTCCTGTGTGACCTTGGGCAATGTCTTATCTCTATGCCTCGTCTGTAAAATGGGGATAATATTTCCTTCTTCCTCCCTTCATTTGTGTCTGTGTATTTACATTACAAGCATTTCTGGGCAGGAACTATCTTTTACTGTGGGGTTGCATAGGGATTACCACACTGGGGCTGCTCGGCACTTCTGTAATAAGTATTTTGTGGTTGTTGCTGTTAATTTTAAATTGCATGAAAATCCTTTAAGGGTATATTTTATCCCATTAGCAAGCATTATAAACCTAGGAAATGCAAATATTTGCATTTGAATTAGATCAAAGTAAGAAATGTAGTTAAGGCACCCAAACAACCTTACCTCTGCCCTGTAGTGATGTAGTGCTTGAAGATACATTCTATCAACCTTAAGTCACTTAAAAAAATTCTAACTTTTCAGGACAAATTCATAAGACAGCCAGTAGCATAAACCAGATAGAGCACAGCAGCCAGTTAAATTGGGGTTACACCTGTCTTGCATTGTAAGAGCAATGCAAATCAGGCAAAATGGGCTGAATTTGACTCTTTAATTTGCAGCTGACTTACAGGTTGAGTGGGCTGTGTTAGACTGGTGCTATGTAAAGGGAGAGCCCAGGCCCGAAATCTCAGTGCCTTTGTGCTTTAAGGGCTTCCAGCTCAGTTTCCCTGGCTGTGCCGCACTGAATTAGAGGCAGCAGTGCCATGGATTGTCTGTCAAATATTGAAACCCCAAGCTGCTACGAAGTCGTAGAACCACTAAAGAAATTAACTAATGAGGTTATTTATAAATTTTCCAAAAAAATCAAATTGTATTCAGAAAATGCTGTAGAACTGGGGAGGAAACGCTGGCTTTTCATACAAAGCAGAGATGCAGAATCCTCGCTTTAAATGCAAAACAGAACTCACGCTTAATTATGGAGGAGTGACCAGTGCCTCCATAATAACCTGTACTGTTTTTGTTTTTCAATAATTTCCATGGGCCTCAATTTGTATCCAAAATGTTTCTTTTAAAATGATTTGCTGTTAGTTCTGCTGCATAAAAAACAATCATTTTATGCATATTAAACTTAGGACTCCTGTGCTTCAGCTATTATGAGAAGTATTTTAATTATTTTACTTTTCTTCAGGACAGATATTCTTCTTGGGCTGCATAATACCAGGTCTTTGTTTCAACAGGAAATCACAAAGATGGGGTGTTGAGTGGTGTGTAGTTAATTATAATTCCTCCTTTCGTTGAAAGGAAAATAGAAGTCGCAGAATAGCCATTTTCAATGTAATGAAATGAACAGACTTGCATTACATGCTGCTTACTTGTCAGTGGGTTTATGTTAGTTTGTGAAGCATGCTATTTCTGATTAAATATGCAAAGATTTGACATCACGGAGCTCCTTGCAAATCTGCAAGCTACATTTGTATGTGCAGTGCTACACATGTATGAAACATTTGGTTGAATGGAATTTAATGGTCCTGGGTGAAATCTGAGTCCGATGAGGGAGAAGTTCCACTCCCTAATCTGACTTCAGTTCCCTCCCTTAACATGACTAAGACTGGTTCCTATGCTATGGTCCTTCCCTATTGCTAATCAGAATAGCACATACCAAGACAAATTATAGCTGGCTGACTACTTGTCTTCTGCAGAAAAAAACATGATTACATATTATATAGGGCTGTTTGAAAATTTCCCATATACACTTTTTTTGGACAGAAAGCAGGTCTGACTAAACTAAATTTTTTTGAGGAAAGGGCTCGTGCTTTTAAGAAATTTCAGTATTTTTGTCAGAAAACTATAAAAAAAATTTTTCACTCTGATTCTGGTTTCTCTCTTTTTGGCTTTTAGATGACCATTTTTTGGTTTTTCAGGTTTCAGTATTTTGAAGAGAAGTTCAAATTTTCCATGGGGGGGAACCCATTTTCCAACCAGCTCCAATATTATCAAATCCTTTATCTAAGTACTGTATTCCTAGCACCTCAGGCGTGCTGGAACAATTTTTATAGTGGGGGTGCTGAGAGCTAAACTAAACCCTGGGAATGAAGGAAAGCACCCCTAGTTCTGGCACCTATGTAACACTCTCACTACAGGGTATCAAAGCTGTAGACACATGCGAATTCTCTGAAACAGAATTTTAAAAATTACATTGAATTGGGAAACAAACAATATCAGTTGACTTAGCTGAACCAGTCACAACAGCATCAACTATTCAGAACCATTAGTAATCAAACTGTGAGAGGTATAATTAAAATACTTTTGAATAAGAAATTCTAGTAAACTACAATTTGCCTTTGGATACCAGTACTCGATGGGTAAACAAGCAAAATTCAGTAGAATAATTGATCAATTACTTGCTCAACTCTAGGTTTTCTGCATATTCCAAAAAAAAAGAAAAATCAGCAAGTGCATCATGTCTACATACAGTTGATTCATATTTATCTGCAGATGGAAAAATCTGGATGTGGTTCATATGTTAAACCTAATAGAATCACATATGCTAAAACTGGTCAGAGAGATGAATTGTATTGATCTATCATTAGGCTAATGCGTGTATAAAAAGTTGCATCTTGTATTAACCAGTATTCTAGCGATAAGATATGCCCTTGTTTAGTCAGAGCAACATGCAACTTGTCAGGATATTGATCTTTTGACAGTTCAATAGTAATAATTTGTAAAGAACCAGTGAGAACTCGCCTATGTTAGCACAGGAGGAGCTAAATTCTGCCACCTTCCACACACAGCTCCTCACCACTCATGAAAGAATGGTTTTGCAGTTTTTAGGGTGGACTAGTACTTGAGAGATGGATTCAATTCCTTGCTTTGCCTTAGACTTCCTGAAGCATCTTGGCGAAGTCACTTCATCTCAATGCTTTAGTTTTTCATCTGTATAATGGTGTAATATTCCCTATCTCATATGAATATTCTGGAAATAGTTCTGTAAATACTCCAGGAGGGGTCTAGCTAGTTAATTACCCTAATTAGTTCTTTACCTGACTACTGGGGTGGTCACTCATGCATTCCCAGACTACTAGGATCTGGGTGCAAGGTCATGCCAGCGGCAGAGTATGTCGTGATCTTCAAAATGGCATTTCTCCATCTGATATCAGACAAAACCACATGGTTTTGTCTCGGTACTGAAGGGAGGACAAATCTTAGACAAGCAGGAGTCTCTGGCTTAAACCCAGATGAATGGCCTGTCTACTGCCAGGTAGTCTCTCTGGTCCAGATTGTAAAGGTACTTTGCAGTGCTGACCGCAGCATCGTTTATGTGTAACTGATTTAGGATCCAAAATCTCTTTAGCTGCAGCCTCATCATATCAGAGGACAAAAATAAAGCTTTTTGCCTGAAATAACTTAGGTAATGGATGGACTGCCAACCCTCCCTGCTGTGGCAATTTTGAGGGGATGTGTTATATACCACCCTATTTGCTGTTGTGATGAGGCTTTAGACATCTACCATTATTTATTACAGAAGGCTGAGGAAATAACAGGTCACCAATTCAGCTGAAGTGAGAGATTAATGGAAGGGAGCAAATGGAGGAAGAAGGGTAGAGAACACTTTGGAAGTGCATCTTAACAATACACCAAGACAGAATAAAAGTCTAATAACTAAAATTTAATAAGAATCCTGGTCTGCATAAGTCCCAATTAGTTTTAAAAAAATTGTGAATGAAAGTGGCAGTGATTAAAGCCACATTTCAAAAATCTAAAGCATTGGAAGATGTGAAATTTGTGTTGAATCAGACAGGGAAGGCTGAAGAAAGTGACCCACTCATTGCTGCTTCCTTATTACCCCCATACTTGAAATGTCAGTGACGAAATATTGCCTCATCATTCTAATGTGTGAATGCCAAAGAAATAATGTTGTATACTCTTCCAGTGAGGCTAAGTTGAAAGAGGCCAAGATGCCACCACTTTTTGCCCTTATTTTGGAAAGGGGATTGTACTGAACTACTAGCTATACTAAATGTGACATACATATCTAATCCTCTTCTTTTTGTAATACTTCATGGTTCTGTTACTACCTCCTCTCCCTCTCTTAAGTATAGTTAAGGATTATTTGTATGCACCATCACAATTTCCCCAGGGAAGTCTGTGTGCCTAAAACAGAAAGGTCCAACTCCATTCAGGGCCAAATTCCATTTTTAACTGTGGACTAGGGTCTACATTTAGGATTACATATGAGCCTTTGCCCATAATGGAGCTCCTACTGATATATATTTGTGGTTCTACTACTGACATCAAGTGGGCTGGATTCAGCCCCCTGCTGGGAATTTGACACCAATGGCCTGGAATCTTCATCCTCCCACCGAAGTTCTAGGTACCCTATATATTGTTAAATACATTTTTTCAGTCAATCTTACAAGCCTGATGAATTTTTTTTAAAAAAAGGGATTTGAAGAAGTGCCTTTAACTGTAATTTAGCTATGCTATCTCTTATAGAGAAACGACCTTCTTTCCATCATATGCAGCAAAAGACTCTGGTACAAGGTGTTCTGTTGTATCTCTGACACACATCTGCCACTCATTTTTGTATAATGTTAACCCATAGGTATAAAGAGCTAACGTTTTCTCTATTTACTAATAGCACTGCTATTTAGAAATATTTGTGCAGAGTAAATTTTCCAACTTATTAAAAAATCTGCAAAGAAACAGGTGATGCAAGGATTGTTTCTGCAGCACGAGATTAATTATCTCAGATTTTGTTAATCCAGCTCTGCTTTATCCATATTCCAGGAGACCCAAAAGTACTAAGTGATAACTGTTCTCACCCCAAGAAGACATATCCAGATCTGTTAATCTGAGGTTATTTTAATCCCAGGAAAGATGGAGTTTTATTGTGCAAGTATAGCAAGGACTCTCTCATTTATTAAGGGTGTGGAGTGTGGGACAGGAGGAGGACTGGCTATTATTCATAAGCGGGAATAGCTGTCTTTGAAATCTCCTCTTCCCTACATATCTAGCTCTCATAGGGGAGGATTTTTATCATGAATGGTGATGCAGCACAACAGCGAAGTTACTCTTCCTCCTACGGACAAGCACAAACACTTACATCCAGATTTTGCCCTTGATTACACCTGCACAACGGGGTTATACAGGTGTGACTAAGGGCAGAATTTGACACTAACCCTGAGCTAATTTTGAATTGTGTATTAAGGCATCCAGAGAATTCCTCAGTTATAATTTTCAATTTTCAAAATATGAAAACTCCATGTAAAAATAAATGAGCCAGATTTGGTGCCTTACTAGGAGGAGGAAAACACAGTGCCTACTGATATATTTTGGATTGTATATTTCTTGGAGCAAGAACTGGCATCCTCTATGTGGATCCAATCAGGAGAGTTAAGGCTAAATTTTCAAAGGTAATTAGCACCTAAGGTGCATAGTGAGGATTTTTTTCAGAAGAGCCTGACTTGCTGACATGCTTTTGAAAATCCTGCTAGTCCCCATCTGCATCTTTAGCTTTATAATTTATTTGTGCACAATCCATGTGTTGTACAAAAATAGGTTTCAGTCCTGAATGCTTCCTGTGAGGCACTAAGGGCCAGATCTGCTAAGTTAGTTAGGAGCCAAAAGGTTCTGTTCTTTCTCCTGGACCGTATGCAATCCTATCAGATCTGATTGCAGACCCCAGGCCACCTGAGGTTTAGAATTCACTTTAATCCCATTTTATCTAAATGTAGGGTTTTTTTTTAAGGATTAGTCCACATGTCTCAGACCTCCTCTACAGGGAAGGAAGTTGGGTGTGGAGAAGGTGGGAAATAGTTTCACTCATTTTATGCTTAGATTGTAAGCTTTTTCAGATAGGGGCCATCTTTGTACCGTCTGTACAGTGCTGAGCCCAAAGGGGTTCTGGACCATGACTGAGGCTGTTAGGTGCTAATGCAATACAAATAATAATCAGATTTACTGACCTGATATAAAATGCCATCTTATGAATAGCATGCACATATGGGGGAATGTTCCAAAAAAACAAGCCTAAAATAAAGAACACTTGAAGGTGTGTAAATTTCTCTTATCCACTTACATTATAAAGCTCATTATAAAATAATAATTCACTGAAGTGAATATTCTCTTAATGTCACTACACCATAGTATAAGTAGTATTCTGACTACAAGCCATGAAATTGAAACAGACCATGACTGGTGGCAAATTATGGGTTTCTCACTTTTGTGAAGCTTGCCCTTGCATAACTCAGTTATATACAGGGGATTAGGGAATATTAAAACTCATGCCTTTATGAAAATACCAAAAACCCCAACCCTCTACAAAACCCCAACCCTTTAACTTGCTCTAGCAACTGTAAACCCATAACAAGATTAGTCTAAGAGAAAGTATTGCAAATTCCAGAACACCTATAATATAAAGAAGCAATTCTTTTAAAAAGTTGATATTTTTTAATGTGCAGTCCACTAGTTCAATCCTGTATGAAACAGATAAGAAAATTATTCAGTTCGATTAATTCCATTAACGCTACAAACTGTTACCAAATGGTGAAATTTTAGATAAAATGCTGATTATAAGAACACTACTCACTGCAATCTGTATCTTTTTAATTTAGTTAAACTGTGATTGGACTGATTTTAAGATGTATGAATGTATCAAGGATTTAATTAAAACTTGTATAGTAATTTTCAATTGAGGACTCTTGACCTCTTAATTTCTTTATTCATATTTCACAGATGGAAAAATTGAGGCAAATACAGACTCCAGTAAATCAGTAACACTAACCACCAAATTAGAGAATCGCAGTGTTCTCTGCCTCACTATATTACCCTGCTTTCAGTTGCTCAAAAACTGCTTGACAAATTCCTTTGGGACTCACCTCTTCCATTCTTAGTCTCCACCTAAAAGTTAAACACTTTCATCAAATCTCAGGGGAATCCATTCACCTGTTCTTGAGTTAAGGAAGATTGAATTTTTTTTTCCAGAATCAGTAAACATTAAATACCTTGCAAACTCAGCATGTGACTTGCCCTCATAGGGAAATAGCTGCTTAACGCTGATGTAGAGAGGAAGGAACAAGAGCTGTGATGGAAATGCATCTAAACTTATTTCAAATCCTCTGATTGGCTCTTAATCACTGTTCCATCAAATTTAAGATTGTCACCATCTCCATGCTCCTCTGTCCCACCCTGCTTATCCCTTGTTAATTTTCATGTTGCCTTCTACTCTCTCCTCTCTGCCACTGTTTCAGTTTCATTCACTTGTCAGCTCCTCTGGGCTTATCTACATAATCACTTAGTTTGTGGCAAGCTGGTGTATAAATCAAAGTGGGATAGATCAAAGCACACTAATGAACTGTTAGTGTGCAGCAGCAGGGTCCACATGGACACAGTGCCCAGCAGATTTACATCCCAGCTTGCCAAAAACTAAATGTTCATGCAGACAGGTCCCCATACGGTCACCTCCATACATTCTTTCATCTAGCCCCCTATGTATGACACAACCAGTCAGTGTTGAGAGTCCAGTAGCTGTGAGACTCGCAATAAAATTGCGAATGATCAACTATGTGACATACTTTAATTCTTTAAGAGTGTTTACAAGCATGTGTACAAGGTTGATCCAGCTGATGTGGTGTACTTAGGCTCTCAGAAAGCCTTTGAAAAGGTTGCACACCAAAGGTCTTATTAAAAGTAAGCAGTCATGGGATAAAAGGGAAGGTCCTCTCATGGATCAGTAACTGCTTAAAAGATAAGTGGAGGAATAAATGGTCCATTTTTATAATGGAATGAGGTAAGTAAGAGTCCCTCAAGGATCTGTACTGCAACCTATGCTCTTCAACATGACTGCATCCAATTTTTGTGGATGCAAGTTTGCAAGTGAATGTGCATGCAAAAAATGGAGACAGAGCTTTAAAATGCCCCTCATGGTCTCAGAGTTGGGGAGGAGGGGAAGAAAAGGAAATGAACAGGCCACATCAAGGGGATGGCCAGCTCCTGGGAGAGGGAAGGGACAGCTGATGCCCTCAAATGCTGGAGCTTAGCCCCTCTTTGTGCCTTATAGTGCATGTGGGGGAGTGCCTCAGGAAAGAGACTTCTCTGCCAAGCATTGGCCATTTGGGGAAGATGGGTGGGTTAGGGGAGTTGATGGGACATTAAATTAAAGCCTCCCAGACATTCGGGGCCATCTTGCTATGACTGTTGTCCCATATTTCCTCCCTCTACTTTAGGTATATACTGAGATGTCTTTCCAAGAGGCTGTGGGTGATTCCAAGCTGATGTGTCTAAGGGTATGGTTACACTTACAAGATTATAGCGCTATAGGTTATAGCGGTCCCCTTATACAGTAATATGTATAGCGCTATTGTACGTCCACACTCAGATGCTCCTGTGGTACAGCATGGCCACATTTGGGGCACTTAATGCGGCATTAAGAGCAGCGCATTAGGGCAGGTATCCCAGCATTCAGCTGGGTGCAACGTGCTTTTTAAACGAGGGGGGTGAGGGGGGACGCGTTGTGTGTATGCGGAGGGAGAGAGACAGTGGTTTTTCCGTTTTTCTGAAAGCCTGTCAGTGAGCCTCCGTTCACAGAAAGCTTTGTTTTCACACAGGCTCCCTCCTTAAACATTTGCATTGCTTATCTGCCGAGTTAAGAAAGAAACTCTAAAGAGGTACTTCCGCATTCCTCCAGCCGAGTTCAAAACAAAGGGAAGAGACGTCAATTGCCTTAAATGGCTCTAGGCATCTCCAGAGATTACTTGTAGCGCAGTGGGTGTCCACATCCTTGCTGTAGCGCTACAGCCCTTATTCACCATGCGGAGGTGGATTAACAATAGCGCTATAACTCAGCAGTTATAGCACTCTACGTGCCTTGCCAGTGTGGACGGGGAGGAGGTTATAGCGCTCGTGGGGGCTTTATAGCGCTATAAAGTGCCAGTGTAACCATGGCCTAAAACATCACCTATTTGGCGATCAGGAAGGAATCTTTCTGACTAGAGGGGTCCAGAGGTTTTTTGCCTCTCATAAGCCTTGTGGAGGCACAGTCCAGCATAAAAGGGGTAAGAATAGGAAATTTTAATGTTAGGAGGCAATAGGAATTTTTAGCATATTTCAACATAGGACTGGTTGGAGAAGAGACCTGAAGTCTTTGCTGTGGGAGAGAAGAAGAGGAGTGAGAGGATTAAGTGAGCTGAATTATTGATTTTATGGTGGGATCCTTTTAACTCTATACTGAACCCAATTAAATACCTGCTCTGAGAGAGAGGAGGGGCAGATAACAATGGGGAGGGGTGTTAAGTTTGTATCATGTCCCTTGAATCCATCCCTCTCACTTACCCCACACCTCCTGATCAATATAACCCTGGGTATGCACTCTGTCCACTGGAAGATAAACCTCACTGTCATCTACTCATGTTTGGAGTTAAAACTTTAAGGACAGTGAAGAGAAATAATGTTTAATATATTAATGTATGCTTTTAGAGAACTTTCACTCACTGTGTTACACCAATAAGCAGCAGACAACTCCTCTGATGGTGAGAGTCTTGTAAGCAGACACAGATCTTGGTATTTCTTTCCACATTGCTGTTAATCCCAATGTCTGTCTACTTTTAATAATTTTTTAAAAGCTGAAGGGGGGTGGGGGTGGAATGGAAAAAAAATCATGATTCTTTCAATCTCACATTTAAACCATTAATCAGATTGATTTCAATAGAAATGGCAATTATATTAAATATACAATGATGAGAATCTCATCAAGAATTTAAAACTGAATTTTTATTTAAAATGAAAACTCATGACATACCATATTCAACCTCTTCCGATTGTGACCAAATTGAAATTTTAATCTGTTGCTGATTAGCTTCCATTAAGTGTTAATATGGTATTTTTAAATAACCCCACCCCGGCAATAAAAACAAAGAACCACTAATCTCAAATCAGCCACATCTGATATAATAAAAATGCCCAAATTAATGTTTATCTGTTCCCCAGTTGGAGCACAGTTTTTCAGCAGTCTGCCAGGAGTTGCTGTCTTTCATTTGCTTGATAATGCCTTCTGACAATGGTATATAACACCTATGATGACTTGAAGTGCTCTGAAGAGAAGGCTCACATAAAATGATCACGTCAAATCATCTGCAAGCAGACAATGTGCCTTCAGCTCCTTTGGTTTTAATAATGTTCCCTTTGGAAAGTGAACCAGTTGAAGACTGTTCCAATAAAATAAGTCAGATTCAAGACATGGCATAAAACCATTGTCTACACAGTTTGTGACAACGTCCTTGTCTGTCTTCCTTCCACAGTTTTGTTCCAAAGACCTTGTAGTGAAGGCAGCTTGATTTTATCCATATTCTTACTGTAGACATTCAGAAATATACCCAGAACAACTAATAAACCTGACCACATGTACCTGAAGGGGGGGAAAAGAGGAAAATCATCACAGTATTAACAATTTATTTGTAATGTGCCAATGATGTACCTCAAATTCTACAAGATAGTCTCCAATAAGAGAAAAGCAAGTGATAGGACCCAGCCAAGGTGTTAGCTTAGATCTTTAATTTTTATTATCCTCTCTTTCCTCTTAGGTGTAGACTGGGGAAGGGAATTTGACATAACCTGTCCACATATATTAAGCTATAATTAATTGTAATGGTTCGTAGCTATAGGAATAAAATATCCATAATCCATCCCCATGTTTATAGGAGCTACATTTAATGACCACTGCTCCTACATAGGGCTCTTTTCTCCATCATTACCTTGGATTGCCTGATTTCAGCACCCCTCCCCCCTTTTTTTGGTTCTACTCATCAAAATTGTGTTTACCATTAGGCTTTGTGTGGTTTTTTTTAAAATAAATAAAAAAAATCACCTTTTTCAGAGGGACTAAATTGCATGTAAATACGTTGGGCATTTGGATGAAAGCTTTGCTTATACTGCTCCAGTACAACTTGTAACAAGTACAATGGCAATAAAGTTAAATGCTATTTTGTTTCAATCCAGAAGTAATTAGACTTGATGTAGATCATTTAGCCTTATTAATGTAAACCCTTTAGAAAATGTTCTAATAGAAAGCTATGTCAATACTGCCAACAAACTTACAAGTTAATGGTCAAGATAAGAGAAGGTTAGTTAAAAAAAAAAAAAAAAGTATATTGGGTAAGATTTCAAAGTTGAGCTCTAAACAAGGAGAAAACTACATTTTATTGGAAAGAATACAGTTCCTTAGCTGAAGTTTTCTCTACAGAGTAAGCACCCAAGCAACTAATTGACAAGTAAATGCTAGATGTTACATAAGATTTTCTTAAACTACCAAAAAACCCCACCCCAAAAAACCCATCACCTGCTAACCCACACTACGTACAATGGATTTGTCCTCTAATATTTTTTAGGGAAAAATGAAATTATTCTCTCTGGCATATCAAAAAACCAATTAATATTTACAACAACTTTCAAACATTTGTAGTAGAAATGAGAAAAAAATCTTAAACATTTTGATGGTTAACGGGTAATGTTCAATTTCAGTCAAAGAACCTAATTTTATGAAATACACAAACCATAAAAGAACAATTAGATACTTACTGGAATGTGAATGGCTTTGCAAAGAAGAAAAAGGAAAGCACAATGGTCATTGCCTTTCTTCCTGTTGTTACTGCAGAAGAAAAACAATGGTTAACTTTAATTTAGATCGTTATAATCCAACTAAAGCTGTTATAAACTAGGTAATTAAGGGCCTATCTACAGCAAGGATATTTGTATTGGTGAGCTTCACTGGTGCAAACTGGTAGATGACTTGACCTGTGTCAGATAGGGTTTGCACTGGGGGTGTGGCTTCTGCTGGTTTGAAACTGGTACAGCACATCCACAGTGAGGTTCGCATCAATGTAGCAAAACCAGTAAAGATATTCCCAGTACAGACACTCCCAAAGTCACCAGACTCATTTATCCCAATGCTCACTTTACTCTCACCAGATCACAAGTATCCCAGGAATGTGATAAACCACCTTTGAAACTGCTGCCAGTAGAAATTGTGAAGTAGATTATGCACATTTTAAAAACAAACTGAGTTTAAAAATGTTAAAATTTAGATATACTATAATACTTACTATTACAATCTTACTTTACTTTGGTCAGAATCTATCAGCATGGATTCTTGCTTTTGGTTTTATTCTGAAGGGGATAGGTATTTGCATCTTAACTGTTTTGAAGCTATTTACAGTCTTATTTAAATAATAAATACGGTCCTCGGTACAGAGAAATAAATTTGGTCAGGACACTGAACATGACAATGGATTTCAGGAAACCACATGTACTAGTTCACTAATCTCTGCCTACCTGTGATCTTTTCATTAAAGAAAATCTGAATTGTAGTTTGAGGACATAATCCAATTAACAGATTTAGGTAAAGCTATAACCTGCTGGATTACGCCAAAATTAACCACAACTTTCATAAATTGCACTGAAATATCATATGAATTATCTAGGATATGTGGTCATGTTCTGACTGCATAACTGTTTATATAGTAGTCCAGGGGTCAGCAACCTTTCAGAAGTGGTATGCGGCATCTTCACTTATTCACTTTAATTTAAAGTTTCGTGTGCCGGTAATACATTAATGTTTTTTAGAAGGTCTCTTTCTGTAAGTCTATATGCTACATAACTAAACTATTGTCGTATGTAAGGTAAAGATTTTCAGAATGTTTAAGAAGCTTAATTTAAAATTAAATTAAAATGATGATCTTATGCCATCAGCCTACTGCGAGCCTGGGGTTCCATTCACTTAGGCCTGCAGCAGGCTGAGAGGGGCATGCGGCCAGGACCCTGGCTGGAAAGGGGCCAGCAGCCAGAACCCCAGACCGGCAGCAGGCTGAGCGGCTCAGCCTGCTGCCAGTCTGGGGTTCCATCCGCTGACTCCTGCCAGCCGGGATCCCGGCTGCTGGCCCTGCTCAGCCTGCTGCCAGTCTGAGGTCCCATCCCTGCCCATGTAGAGTGGGTACCTACCTTCTCCCTGGTTCTGGCCCATTCTCTTCCTCTCCCTCAGCACTGAGCTGAAGGTGGGAGTGCACTGAGCCCAGGGCTGGGGGTGAAGGAGCAGGCTAGTGTTTGGGGTGTAGGATCTGGCCAGGAGCTAGAATGAGGGAGTGGCCTCCAAGATTGGTTTGGGTGTGGAGCACTTACCTGGGCAGCTCCCCTTTGGTGCGAGGGGTGCAGGTGGGAATTTGGGGTGGGGGGGAAGATCTGCAGGAGCTCCTATTTGGTGCTCGGGTGAGGAAGTGGGAGCTGCAATAGTCAGGGCAGGGGCCTGGGGATGTGGGCTGGCGTCCTGGGGGTGCTCAGGGCAGGGGAATGGAGGGGATATGCCCCAATTCCATCCCTTTCCCCAAGGCTCTGCCCCCTTCTTACCCTGAGCTGTGCTCCTCCCTCGTAAAGGCCATCAGCTGATTGGCCAACAGGGAGGAAGAGGAGAAGGGGCAGAACCCAGCACGCTGTGGAAGAGGCCTGGGAGCCTGCAGCAGCAGCTGGTAGGACAGGCTTCTTCCCCTGCGGGGGAGGGTGGCGGGGGGGGGAGGGGGGTGGCGGGGGCAGAGAAGAGCGGGGCAGGATTTTTAACCGCATGCTGCCTGCCACACAGCCGCGTGCCGTTAAAAATCGGCACACATGCCATCTTTGGCATGTGTACCATAGGTTGCCGACCCCTGTAGTAGTCAAATATGAAACTGCTCAACAACTACACTCAGATGGTCAGGTGAATCTTAAATCTTTCCACAGGTGTTCTCTTATAACTAGAATTAACATGGACAGAAGTATTCTCTTGTACCTTTGCTTTACTTTAAAAAGTTTAGATCAGGTAAAGATAATTATCTTTACATTTTAAGCAGTTTATGCACATCAAATGATTTCCAATTACATGAAAAATGAAGGGAATAAAAAAAGTTGACTTATAATTATTAAAGAGTTTAGATGAATAATTTAAAAATGGTTAAATTACATGAGTATTTCTATGTACTATTTCTGTTTTTCACCAAATCCATTATTAATTAAAATATTTATGTAACCAATTCCTTCTAAATTAAGCGCTCTCTCTTTTTTTCCCCAGTTAAGTCTGATAATTTCTCATTCTACTAATGGAAACACAATTTTCATTAAACTTTTCCCCCTTTTGCCCAATAAGGGAGAAGATGGGGGGTAGTCGGGGAGCAGTAATGAATGTGATGCTCTGCTCTTCCATGGCATGATAAACATTTCCTCATGCTACAGGCAAAGTAGAAAGGGCTAGAGCGCTAAGACAGTCAAGGTCAGGCACAGGACTTCCTGGGAAGGTTTTGCTATTCCAAAGCATTCTTTAACACCGTAAAATACACTTTTAAAAAACCGTTTTAAGGCATGAAACTCTTATCTGTGCTCATTTGAAATCAATGCATGTAGTGAACTTGGTTAAAAAAGCAAAACTCAAACTACAAAGGTGGCATCCTTTATAATAAATTAGACAATATTTTAGGTCAAAACTGTCCATATTCTCCCTTCCACTACGGTAAAAGAAGAACATGACCTTACAGAAACCAGCGCTGGTGGCAGAGGGAAGGCAAGTAAGAAGTTACCTTGCATCCTCCTCCTCCTCTCCCCACCCCCTTGTGACTGATGTTTGTATTTTATAAAAAGAGGGTAACCCGAGGCAGAAATGAGCCGGACGTAACTGTTTGACACACAGTTATTACATCTATATAAACTATAGGAGGATCAGGGACACAATTTAGTCTTGTGAAATATATCCAAATGAAATTTTACCCTCTAAGTCTAACAATTCCCTTGCTTTACACAGCTCTGGGTACGACTGTCACAGTCTACTATGACAAGGAGCATTAATTAAGAAAGGATTTTGGAAATAGGGATATAGAAAGGAAAAAACCCTGAATCTCTCGTGACTTTTTGTTTTTGTGTTGGAGACAACATGATAAAATCATTTTGAGACACCCTAATAAGGTCCTTTCTCCCCCTTCAAAACCAGAGACAACCTTGATATGCAAGCAGCTTCTATGACTGCTGACTTCAAGGTCACAATCGTAAAGGATAATAATGTTCACTTTAGTTTTTCTGCATTAAAGTAACACTGTGCTAAAATATTATGACCAACTCAACAATGATTGAGTGACAAGACATAATCCACAGTAAATTAGTATAGATAATCCCTAAATCATGGTCTGTCATACTTGCCATTCTGGTAACACATTTGATTTTAGAAACAATTTAAAGCTTAAATAAATTATAGATAAGTAAATGTACTATCCTGACAGTGGAATCATCCTCCAGTAAGTATGTTAGGCAGACAAAACATTAATAGAGTAAATCAGTGGTTTTAACACTTTTATTTGCAGACCCCTAAAAAAATTCAAATGGAGGTAAGGACCCATTTGGAAATCTCTGTGGACCACAGAATGAAAATCTCTGGACTAAATAAATACTTTCCCTGTTCAAAAAAGTACTGGTGCCCAGTGTTTCACATAGGAAAATGATCATTTTTCATTATTTTAAACTGCAGTTCCTCTTCTCTGAGAAAGGGAGGAAAAAAATTCATTGCTGGCATATTCCGTATGTCTGTTCCACGACTGAGTTAGGACTGAACTATTTTTAGTGTGCACATCACCCTAATGCACTGCAAAGTTCATGCATAAGCAGGTAACGTTCCTTGCTGCTGTGGCACTAAGGGCTTAGTAACTTCAACATTTATGTAGATGGCAAATCTTCTGAGTTGGTTCAAGATCTTCATGCTCACCACACAACTATCCCAGATGGTTGATATACTCAGAGTATGTAGCTGGGCATAGTCTTGATATGCTGCTTGAGATGTAATCAGTGGTTGGGAGACTGAAATTTTTATTTAGGTCAGATGTCTCATTGACAAGTATCAAGGGGATCTGTGGCAATCTGGATACTGCTCTGCATATGGATACAGACTGCATGGGTAGTGCCAATATATCTTCTCCTGCTAATGTGTGGAAGTCAAGTATCCATGCTGCCCATAGACAATACTATCAATACTATTGATCCCAAGATCAATAATATCACTGATGCTACATATCATAAGATTATGTACCTTTGTATCCTGACAGGACAGGGGGCCTTAAGGTGGCTTTTTTTCCTTTCTCGTGGAGCATACCCAATACTATTCTCTGGGAATCGTCTTTCCTCAAACTCTCTTCTTGAATCTCACAAGATTCCATTTTGTCACCTCTCTTGTTCTTTGCATATATGTTGCTCTTAGAAGCATTAGTTTATACTGTGCTGTGTCATCAATATACTGAGAGTACTTAAGTAATTACTATGTCTTCTGATGTACCCGGTGCAGTCATGTGCCATACTAAGCATCTGGTAAAAAAATGGAGCACATAAGGATTATCAGGAACAAGATGGAGTTACACCTCAAGATTGGCCAAAGCATGTGGAAGATCAGACAAAGAGTTTATCAGCATCTTTGATAGAAGGTGTTTTCTGATACCTCCCAACAGAGGTTGCAGTCTAAATACACCGTAAGATTTCCATCTCCTATTAAGAAATCAAATAACTTCTTTGGTTTGGAAGATAGTGAGCTGGTGGCAGGGTATTCAGCTTTGAAATTCACACACTCCCTTGGTTTAAAATAATTTTTAATCTGTTGACCAGCAGGGCATGCTACAAGGCCCATTTGTTTACACAGGCATTTGTGGTCGATGTAGTAAAATGGAACTGGTGAAGGCTGAAAGTTGAGTTGGTGTTGTGGGAAGGGAAGAGTATTGTTCTGACTTTTGCTTCTACTTGACCTGTTGTTGTTTAAATTCTGAACGAAGGAGATGGACTGTTGGACTTGTATTCATAGATGGTCTTTTTAATGGCTGTCAGCGGTGCCTAGAGCACAGGACTGACACTTATTTTGTATTAAGAAAAAGCTACAAATCAAAACTAATACTATAAAAGTCAGATAGATCAGAGATGCAAGGCATCTTATCCTAAGTCCTGACGTACAATTCAACATATTTTGTTATCCTAGTCAAATGAACAAGCAAGACTGCAGGGGCTGAAGAGACAATTTGCTCTTTTATTTTTTTTTTTGGCACCAAACCTACAATGTACATTTACTATTGCCTTAACAGCATCAACTACAAATGTCTGCAAGTTCAAGGCCTTAAAGTGCACTACATAAATCTATTGAGAATATATGGAAAAAGGCTTCCTGGAATGTCTCAAAAGATTGTGATCTTATGTTTGGGAAGCATGATACTGCTTTTGCACATCTGTGCCCCATTTTAACACTTTTTCCTCCCTGTCCCAAATATGTCTTACGTTTTTTGCTTATATTTTGGTGTCTATTTCTGACTCCACAGATCTGTCAAGTGTATTGTTTTATGTATCTAGCAGGGTTCCTGATGTTCATATATTTGTGGACAAAACCCTTCTAGGTAAACGCACTGAGTTGGAAAGAACCATGGTTTCCAAATATACTGCAACAGAGAAGTCATGCTACATGAACTCAGGTAAATCAGCTCAGAGAGTAGAAGCAAGAGAGAGCAAGAACAATTCTCACAAGCTTTGTCCTAAATGGGAAAATAAGAGTAGACTGTTTAATATTAAAGTACTATATATGTAATTTGTTCATACCTGTTACAGCTAGAAGGGCACCGAAGATTTTAATCAATGCGAGAACAAAGGATATTCCAAAATATCCAGTCAGGGAAAAAAAGAATGCATAACCATAAGTCTGAACTGGATGCTGCAACAACAACCAAAAAACCTGTTAGGAACATGCAAAATAAACCCTGAGGTGTTGCAAAACGAAATAAAACTATAGACTTTAATCAATTGCACGAGCAATAAGCTGTTCAACAGTGCATTCCTGCAAAGGTTCTTATTTAATGAAAATTAAAAATGGGGGAAAAAAATTATGAACTCAACTATGGCACTTTTTAAAATTCACCTAGCTTATTGATCAAGGACTAAAAGGAGGATTAATTTGTAAGTTGGACAAGTTTACCTGTACTCCAGATCATAAAGTTATGTTAACAAAACAGCAAGACTTGTTCCACTATTAACAATCTTTACAGTGAGGAGTCCTTAGTACACAGGAAACAGTTTAAACATTTTAATTTTAAAACGAGATTAATTTTACCTTTGAACAAAATGTTACTGCAGGGCTTAATCCACTAGTGCACGTCAATCCCAATAAAATGTACACAAAACCTATTGAATAGGAATACAGAACCTGAAACAGTTAAAATAAAAATATTAGCTAGTCCTATTAAACAATTAAAGTAGGAAATTAAATGCTTTCCAATATGTGGCTGTGTTAATATACTCAATTTTAAATGTAGCAATTAACATCCTCAAACAGTAGTATTTAAGTAACTATATGAAAAGCGAGAATGGGTAAGAGGATCATGATCTTCCATTTTGCCATCACCTCCACACACAAAATCTTTCATATGCAGGAAGTCAGTTACTAATATCCTCAGGCTAGACCTAAAAGATAGCAGATACTTAGAATTCAGGATTTTGTTGCTTAAGTAAAACTTTGAACAATTATAAATATATGCAGTTTACTTATTTTTAATTTACAAAACTCCAAGTATATACACTTATAAATTACATAAACCAAACTACATTTTTAGCAAAGCCAAGCATTCATAAAATTTGGAAATGCCAGAATTAAGGTTGCCTGTGCAATCTTAATTCAGGGCGCTTGAGCATGTGCATCATGACAGTCTTTAATTTACAGGACCACATTTTTTTTCCACAGAACCCCTGCCTCATTCAGTGAGAAGGACAGACAGTGATCATTAAATGGTTAGCTATTTAACATTTATTTTTATCTTCAGCATTTGGTGCGTAGCTCTGTGTATTTACTGCACATCATCCGAACACTGCATTGAATACAAAATTAATTTCCTCATGGCTTTTCTACTATAATCTCATAGTATCTCAGTTATTTACTGACAGTAATGAGTTATCTTCACAACACCTCTGTGAGGTGAGATGGCTTCCCTTCCCGCCCCCACTGTCCACATCAGGAAATGACAGACTGAGACCAAAATTATCAGAAGTGTCCTCTAATTTTGGGAGGTCAATTTCAGACACGAAGGTCCTGATTTTTCAGAGTACTTAATATTTTATGCATTTATAGCACAGCTCCTACTTCTGTTACAGTTGTGAGTGATCAAGCACTCCTTCAAATCTGGCACTACATGTCTCCTGCTGGGCAATGAGAAAACATGGAACACACAATTAGTGGCCACTTGTCAATAGTTTGGTTTAAACAACTTGCCCAGCATCATATAGGAACTATGTGGTGGAACTGGTGGACGGAATGGGAGGTTAGTATCCCCCAACAGAAATATTTCAATAAACTCACATGTGTGGGAGGGCAGAGGTAACAGCAGGAACTGGCAGGGTTGTAGGACCCAGGAGCAGGTAGGAACTATTACCATCTCTCTTCCCAACCTGGAGCCTGCTTGTTCCCTGGCCTACTGCGCTCTCACCCACCAGGTGACAGAAGAAGAGACAGAATCCAGTTCTCCAGAGATGCATTAATCTGTCTTGACCATAAAAAGGTCCTTTCTCATTAAGGTGACAAGATGTCCCGATTTTTATAGGGACAGTCCCGATTTTTGGGCCTTTTTCTTATATAGGCTCCTATTACCCCTCACCCTCATCCTGATTTTTCACACTTGCTGTCTGGTCTTCCTATTTCTCTTCCCACAATAATCCTGCCTCACTCACTAAACACTTTCCAACTTCCTCACAAATGAGGAAAAGGTCCTACAGACAACAAATTCATACGTTACACAGTCTCGAACAATTCCCAAAGCATCGTCCAGTGTGTGCACAGAACAAGGCTGATGTCCTGTGGAAAAAACAATATGCAATCAAAAAGATTCTATTATAATGCATATATACAAAGGGGCCAGGTAAATTTAATTCTTGCGTTTCCTAATTTTTGAATGCTTGACTTTGCAACCTTAATGTTCTTTTAACATCTTTTTTGGAGGCCTCTTCCTAAATTCTTTAAAAACTTAAATTAGAAAAATAAATTTCATCATATACAACCATATTGACCCCTTTCTCTCAGTAAGACATCAGCACAATCCTCTATCATTGTAACTAATGGAGTAACTGGTGGCAGTAGAAGACTGTTATTTTGTATGTGGACCTGCCACTACAGGCATCTATAAACATATATTTTGCCAGTGGGTTTCACAGCTATGTGTTAGACAGCAAAGCAATGTGGAGACTATGGAATAATAGGTTCTATTCCAGGCTTCATAGGGGAGTGTTCTCTAGTAATTAGACCCTTCTATCACTGTTCCTATGACATCTTCACTGAATGTCTTCATCTTCACTGAATACAACTTGAAAAAGCAAATGTAATTGAAGAAAAAATGTTTTGCTTTATAAAACATACTGCAATATGCTATTGAAGAAACCGATAAGTATAAAAATTACAATGTCAAAGTCACAATTTTAATTATCAGTTTGAATAAAATCTACCAATAGCTATTTTTTATTAGGTTAACCCTCCAAAAAAGGATCCACTTATTCTGGCCTTATTGCCTACTATAAAATTGTATTAATTCCACTAAGGGCAGAAAGCCTACAAGAGTTCTCAGAACCATATTTATCATTTTCATTTTGATTTACAGATTAATGGGTTGGCTATTAATGTATATTTATTGTCAATTAACATCAACTGTCTTTTTTTGAGCTCACGGGCATTGAAGTAACTTCTCTAGTACTAGACATTTGTTATTTTGATTAGCTGCAGATTCTTTCACTTGGTAGAACTTGTTCATATCCCTGGTGATTTTATTTCCCTCTTTCTGCTATGGTCTTCCTATATAGCAACAAGACACTAAGAGTATACAATGGTAAAATTACCAAAATTATTTAATCTTTACCCATGTCTGGAATACAGAATCATTTTTTCCTCAAATCTTGTTGGCACTTAGGAAGACAAGGATTTTAAAAAGAGCTGATTACTGCTTCAAAAAGCGATGAAGAGCTTCTGGGCTTCTTATGAATTTTGAAATCCCATACTGCTCATTATTATAAAGGCACTTAATTTTCAAGCTCTGATTATTTTCTAAAGTAATTTCTAATGAGGTTAGTCACAGTGCCTCTGTTCTGTACTGAGGATAGACTACTGAACTCGGAGGTAAAGTTTTAATGGATGTGCCTCTATTGATATCAGTATATAATGTAAGTTTTACCAAAGTTCAGAGGAGTTCTCCAATCATTTAAAACTTTTCAGCCGCATCTGCTGGTTCTTTTATTCTAAGCTTTGTGCATCACATTTTGTATCTTTTGGGACTGAATAACATTTGTCAATCTGAAGATTTTGTCACTGCTCTTTAGAAAATTTAACTATCAGAATTTTTTAAAATAAAAAAGGTGTCAGTACCTTTGTGGTTTCACTTTAACACCAGTCAATCACTTTTGATGTTTAGTCTAGTTTTTTTACACTACTTATGGAAAAGAATTTCACTCAAAGTTCTGGATTTTTTTAAAAAAATCAATTACAATGTTAAGTCCATTAGGATTCTGTCAGTTTTCAGCAGCTCTGGACAACATCGACTACATCAGGTGTTAGAAACTGCATGTGTATATATGCAATACAAACATCAAATATAGGATTACTTTCCCATATTATCTGGGGCAATTATGTGGTAGTGTCAACTCACTGCCTAGTATTTTTTGGGATTTCATCTCCCCTATAAATGTAATTTGCCAATACAATTTCAGATTTCACTGTTATGCTACTAGTCCCACAGTTGTTTTTCTTAGTTACATCTAGAGCACTATAATATGGATGGTCACTAATAGCCAGATTTTTAAAAACATACTTAGGTGCTGAATGATATTTTTAAAAACATTGAAATAATGGACAAAATATTTCAAACTAAGAGAACATATTATATTTTTATCAAAATTGGAATACGTTATTTCAGTTATGCAGGAAGGATCTATAAACTAATGTTATACTTCCTGTCTATACAAATATTACATAAAAATAGGAGAATTACTGCAACCTCAACTTGTTTCATTTAATAATGTACACAAATGCGTACCTTAAAAGGTAAACGAGTAGAGCAGCACAGCACTTTTTTATATGCATGATAAACAGATTAAATTTTGGTTTACCATTAGATGATTAGTATATTCTGGTGTACGTAGCATCTCTTAAATACGGAGTTAGAATTTTTCCTATGTATTGTTATAGTCTGCCAGTGGTTCTCAACCAGGGTAAGTGTACCCCTAGGTGTACGCACAGGTCTTCCAGGGGGTATATCAACTCATCTAGATAGCTGCCCAGTTTTACAACAAGCAACATGAAAAGAACTAGCAAAGTCAGTACAAACTAAAATTTCATGTGACTTGTTTATACTACTCTATATAGTACATTTCAGCATACAAGTGCAATATTTTATTCCAATTGATTTATAATATAATTATGGTAAAAATGAGAAAGTAAGCAATTTTTCAGTAATAGTGTGCTGAGACATCTTTGTATCTTTATCTCACATTTTGTAAGCCATTAGTTTAAGTGAGGTGAAACTTGGGGGGTAAACAAGACAAATCAGACTGCTGAAAGGGGTACAGTGGTCTGGGAAAGTTGAGAGCCACTGATCTGTGTGACAGAACACTAGATTAAAGAGTCAGGTATTTACCATTTCTGAATTGGAACCATTGTGCAACTTCATAGCTTTTTCCTGCACATTTCCTATAACTGCATCTGCACAGAGAGCAAGGGATATAAGGACCACACCTTCAAAGAAAAAGGGAAAAACAAACAGTATTAATAAATAAGATGAATGCCACTCTACACTCACCCTGTAGTGACAAGTGTAGTGCAAGATGCTAACTCAAACAATTTTCACTTTGCTTATAACTGGTTTAGATCTTAAGGTCTAGAAGGCAGGGACTGTCTTATTTTACACAGACCAGCACCACTGGGCACCAAATCCTGATATAGGCATCTGGGCTCTCATGCACTACAAATAATTATTAAACTTTTTAAGATCAAATTAATTCTGAATATTATTTATACAGTAGCTGCTCACTTAACATTGTAGTTATGTTCCTGAAAAATGCTACTTTAAGCAAAACATTAAGCAAATCCAATTTCCCCATAAAAATTAATGTAAATGGGGGGTGGGAGGGAGAGAGGCTAGGTTCCAGGGAATTTTTTCGCCAGACATAAGACTCTAGTATATATACGTACACGCAGTATAAGTTTTAAACAATTTAATACTGGTACACAGAGATGATGATTGTGCAGCTTGGTTGAGGTGGTGAAGTCAGAGGGTGGGATATTTCCCAGGGAATGCCTTACTGCTAAATTATGAACTAGCAATCGGCTGAGCCCTTAAGGGGGTAACACATTGTTAACGCAGCCCCACATTCTACAAGACAGCACAATTAGAGAGAGGGAAGACAGCATGGCAGAAAGAGAATCACACCATGTGAGTGTGTAAGAAAGAGAGATGCGCATTGCACCTTTAAGTATGCTGACCCCATTTTAAGTACACTGCTTTTTTAAATAGATCAGCAAGTTGAGATAGCAGCTCTTGGTAGCAAGCCCCCTCCATTCTGAGCTCTGTTATGTGTCCTCCCCTGCTTTTCGAAAATGGGGTAAGCAGCGGGGAGGAGGATACTCTGACATTAGCCCCCCCTTCTTCCCCACATAAGAAGCTCCTGGGAGCAGCTCCAAGGCAGAAGGCAGGAGCAGCACATGATAGTGGGGGATGGGACAGCTGAACTACTGCCAACTGATAGCCTGCTGGGCAGCTGCTGCACAGGGAACTTATGGGAGTGGGGAACTGATAGGGGGCTGCCAGCCCACCCTGGTTCCAAGCCCCCACCAGCTAAGTGCAATGGAAGCATTGCAGAACATTACATGAGCATATTCTCTAATTGATCAGCAATGTAGCAACATTAACTGGGATGACTTTAAGGAAGGAGTTACTGTAAAATATAGTATGTGCTGTTGGAAAGAAAAGGAAAAAGCAATGTCCAGTATATTAAACACACAAAAAAGGAAAACACAGAAATACAGACCAAAAAAAACAAAAGCAAGAGGATTCGCAGTGAAAGGTTTTCAGTTTTTTGAACTTACTTTATTTGCCTAGGTGCTGATCAGGTACAAGATGAATGTGTGTGTTTATGTATATGCTGCACTACTTGGCCACAAACAACTCACTGCATGGCAGGTACCATTATCAACTTAACAACCAAGTCAACTAATTTCCAAACTTTGATTCTCTCACTATTTTACCAATAAAGATCTCTGCCATTCCAAGAGTTAGGATTAATGCTGAATACTCTATGAAATCATGTTGGAATCCCAGCTTTCAGAAAAGTAAAGTATTAAATTAACTAGCAGCACATAAGATGTCAGTTAATGATGTCTATTTTTTATTGTTTCTTATACCATGACCACCATAACTGAATGGTGAGGGCAAAAACAGGAAACAAGTAGGTTATTCAGCATTACATTACTTAAGATTTTATATTTCACTGGTAGACATTTTGTACAAATATTTAAAGGAAGGAATAAACTTTTCCCATCTGAAAAATTATTGATCCTTGGGACTGCTTAAATTGAAAAACGTTTTAAGTTCCTAGTTTCCTTAAATTTAGTTATAAAGTTGCCTCCATGCTATAATTTTGGGCCTATGCCATTTTCTAACCACCAGAAAACAAGCAGAGGGGGAAGAGTCTATAATCTATTCAATCAGGTATCTAGCAGCACTGTTACAATTGCATTGTATATGCCAAAAAACTTCTTTATAATTGGCAGCAGAAGCCAGAACAGGAATAATAAGCCGGAAGAAACATCTGATGCTTGAGTGAAATGCATTGATGGAAAAACAGACCCTATGGGACTTCATTAATGTGTTGATAACATATGGGTGTGTGCACTTTTTTTTTTTTTTTTTTTTAAAATAAAAAGCACTCTTTTCTCCCTTAGTGAGAGGAACACATCATATCTGGTCAAGGAAGTTTTGAGTTCGTCGTATTTCCTACATCACACCCATCATATTTTAAATTATACTTTTTCACATACTGTATCAATCTGTAGCTTGAATCCATTACAATGCCTATATGGGTGTACCAGTATAAAATAAGATGATATTAAACTGGCTAATGTGCACTCTCATTATTTGATAGTTTTGTTTAAACTGCAACCCATTTTTCCTTCCTCAGCTGCTGCGGCGGACCCTTGTATGTCCGCCGAAAAGCCACCGAATGAATTACTTCCGCATTTGGCACCCATTTTCGGCGGACATGCCGAGCGCTCCCGAAATAGCTCAGTGTGTCTGCCGAAAAGCCACCGAATACGGAAGTAATTCATTCAGCGGCTTTTAAGCAGCACAGGAGCTTGCGACCCACCCTGGGAGCGCTGTTTCTCATCCTATATTGACAATATTCAAAAACTACACACAGAAGATGTACTTGCATCAAATTAGTGAAGGTGTTAGGACCAACATGGTCTCGGTCCTTCAGTTTGTAGAGAGAGCATTTCACACAAATTTAAAAATAAAAATCTGACACTTTAAAATCTGTTTTTAAAGAATGCCATCTAAAAATAGCTTTTAACCATTAAAAACCTCAGTAAGAACATATGCCTAGATGTATTTTTCTTGGGATATACTTATTTGGGGAGTTCCTAAAAGAACATACCCACATGGTGTACCCAAAATACATGTTTCTTTGTTCAACTACACATATCTTGTGCCACTATGTTTATGCATAGAGTAGATCCTATAATTTAGATAGGTAGCAAGTCATTTTTTTCCAGTTGTAATACCACTAAAGTGACACACATTATAAAGCCAACATAGCAAAACTATGACAAGACTAAATATCTGAGTTCAGACATCATAAATCCTTACTGTATGAGCACCGCTCAACACTAGATGGGTAAGTTTTCTGAAAAGGAAAGGTTTATTCCCTAAAAAAGGGCTCTTGTTTTAGGATCAACCAATCCTAGTATGAATGAAGGTCCCAAAATGAATTGTCAATTACTATGTTTCATCTGAATCTCCTGAAATAAAAACAGCTTCAAAATGGACAGCCCTAAATTTCTACATTGTATATACATATTACTATTACATTAT
Source organism: Dermatemys mawii (assembly GCA_007922305.1). Taxonomy (NCBI): domain Eukaryota; kingdom Metazoa; phylum Chordata; order Testudines; family Dermatemydidae; genus Dermatemys; species Dermatemys mawii. The sequence goes on from ML677334.1 coordinate 24,360,778, forward strand.
CTCCAATGCCTTTTATAGCACATAATTCAAGGTTACTGCATGAAACAATTTGAAATTTCATGATGCGGGCATTAAGTAAGTGTAACACCAAACAATCTTGCACTAGAATTGTTTTAATGTAATTGTTAAAATAGTAAAATATGAAGCAGCATGTTTACATAATCTTGAGAACATACATGCAGTTTCAGTTATGTACACCGTGAGGTATGCTTTCCAGAGCTGTATTCTCTAGAAAGCACGTGCAGTTTTAAAGTAGCAGCATGGAGAGTAACAGAGAGGCTGACAGACTTGCTGCACGCAGTAGATTTAATGGTGATGTATATCGAAGTCTATAGTCCCAACCACTTTAAGATGGACTCTGAAGAGGCCCTACCTTTCTGATGGAGATTGGTAATGCTGTTTTCAAAGTCTGAAGACCTCTAATACACCAAGTGCAAATGGAAATGATTGCTTATTCAAATACATACATTTGAGATATTGTAGATGAAGCACTGAATTAAAGTTGACTCTTTCCATTTAAAGAGCCTTTTTCAGTAACTTAAAACTTTGTTCAACTTTCAGGGTGAAATTTTCCAGTTTGTCAGTGCAAAAATGGCTAAGCCACTTTTGAGTAAGAATGTAATGAAAATAAGCAAATTTGTGTTTATTTTAAAAACTGACTTTTTTGGACAGTTCTAGTACCTCAGGGAAAGAGTCAGAAACTTGAAATTAGTCCCAAGGTTAGACTTGCTGTGCTTTATGGTGGTCCAGTGAAAGTTCCTTTTGATTTAGCTAATTTATACAAAAATTAATGCAGAGTGATTTTTTCCTTTTAATTTTAGATGTGATACTTTATAAATTCCTATCAGTGAAAATATCTTCTGCTATTTCTAACTTACATGAAGAAATTGTACGTCAAGAACACTAGTTCTCACTGAGGACTAAATCTATAGCAAATGTGAAGTAAAGAAAAAAGTTAGCAGCTGCAAGAAATAAGTCTGAAAACGTTAACAAAATCCACTTTTTATTCTATTTAAAATATTTCAAAACTGGTCAAATGGAATTTTATCAAACTTCAGGATATATTTACTTGTGGACTGAGATCCACCAGAGGTATTTCAGCTCCAAGAGTAATACCTGGGGAAGTTTTACGTGCTTGAGAATTAAGGCTTAGAATGATAGTGTCTCTTCTATTATAGCTCTATTGCTGATAGTAAAATAACACAATCTACCTTTTTACTATGACACTCCAAGGCAGTACCACCAAAGGCTGCCACTTTTATGCAGTGCTCATTCTAGGCAACATAAGAATTATTAAACCATAAAGTAAAATGTTTTTTTACCTGTCAAGTTGAAATTTGGTGCGACTTTGCTGTCAGCTAAAGTAAACCATATTAGGCCAAGACTCATACACATTGCAGCAGACACATCTGCAATATTATAACGTTTTCCTGTACAAAAATACAAACAAAAAAAAATAAGGCCATGTAATAGTTTTAATTTAACTTCCCTTTATTTAGGGAGGATGGCAGACAAAGGAAAAAAAAATTCCCATTCAGTACACCACCAAAACATATGGACCCAATGTTCATCCCACTCTCTGAATAGAAGGCCTGGCTGCAACTCTACAACAGCAGTCCTCAAAAACTTTTTCATAGCACATCTCCATAGAAGAATCTTGTGGCCAATAGCTGTTAACATTCACAATGGCACAGGCCATGTCTCCTCCCCTAAAGTGTTTACACATCTCTTTGGCAACTACAGCAATTATTTACATGGAAAACTAGATTTCCAGGTGTATTTTAGTTATCTTTAATGTAACATCACAGAGGGAAACAAGGAGAGCCAATACCGTTTGGTCAGCCAGCTATCTGTAGAACACCAGCAAAGGCTCACCAGACCACTATTTCAGTAGGAGGGTGGTGAAGCACTGGAATGGGTTACCTAGGGAGGTGGTGGAATCTCCATCCTTAAAAACCTCTAAGGTCCAGCTTGACAAAGCCTTGGCTGGGATGATTTAGCTGGTGGTGTTCCTGCTTTGAGCAGGGGGTTGGACTAGATGACCTCCTGAGGTCTCTTTCAACCCTAATATTCCATGATTCTATGATTTGGGAACTGTTGCTCTAGAACTTAGAAATGCAGTCAGCTGTATTTTGGGGGGTCCTGAGACTATCATTTGAATAACATTCCATTCCTTCCCTGGGGGGCTATGTGTACCATGTAAGCTGCCAGGAATGGAATTAACACCTACCTTTTAAACTATGTTCTCAGCTTTCAAGAACCTAGCACTATATAATCCAAAGACATTATAATATTACCTACAGAGACCTGAGTGCTCCAAATATAAATGACAAGATTTAAATGTGTGAGAGACCTGAGTTGTTAATTGCACATACAATATTTACTTTTTTGTAAAAATTTCCATATTTGATTTTCTTCTTTAAACTTTATTATTGCTGCTTCAGTCTCAATACTGAAAAGTGTAATGTTCCACTGTAACTACAAGACAGAACTACAGTAATAGAAATACTATATTCTGGGCTCAATTCTGTAGTCCCTTGTCATATGGAGAATCTTAGGGTACATCTACACGGTGAGTGTCAGCAACTGTCAGGGCCTGGGTCGTCAGATTCAGGGTCGCATAACAGCACTAAAAATAGATGTGCAGAAACCCTCCCCCCTTCTCCCAAGGCTTCAGAGCTTGAGCCACATCACCTAGAGAGCTGTTTTAGTGCCATAATGTGGGCTCAAATCTGTTGACTCAGGCTCACTGGCGCTTGCTGTACAGATATACATTTTCAACATGAGAAGTTCTGTTTTTTGAGTTCATTGTTCATTCCAATTTCATTGGAAATTACATTGTTTTGAAACTTAAGTTAATTTATAGTAAAATATTTTGTTTAAAAAGGTCAATATTGAAATAACCCATTTTGATATAAGCCACATTTTATGGGTGCACCCCCCGCCCCATACCCCGCAGACAGGAAAGCTGTTTCCTGCCCAGCTCTACCCAAAACTTCCACTAAAGTCAATGGAATACAGGATTTGGCCCTTATGTAGTGGTCTTCTAATAAGAAAAACATGTAATTAGTAAAAACAGTGCATACCTTGTATAAAGACTCCTCCTATCATAACAGGAATCAGTTTACAGCACTTAAAGATGACTTGAGTAGGATAATTCAGATATCCTAGGGAAGTATTTGATAAACCCATAGTCCCTACAGTTAGAAAGGCTATTATCATGTAGGTTTTGCCTGGGATTCTGCAAAATATAAATGTATGAATTTTGGTATTATGAGCATATTGTATTTTTAATAAGTGAGACTTTCATACTGGGAGAAGCTAGAAGAAAGGGTATACTAATAATAGAACTGGTTGAGAAATGGGCCAAACTTAACTAAGATTTCTTCTCTTTAGTGAAATTAACAATTACTATAAAAACTGTTGAAGTTTCCCATATTTTCAACTGGGTCTAATGAATAATGCTTTAGACTTCTATACTGCCTTCTATTTAAGGATTACAAAGCATATCATAACTGTTAAAGGACTTAACACTGCATGTCAGGAAATATCCCTATTTTACAGAAAGGAAATAGCCACAAAGGGCTTAAGTGACTTATAAAAGAACACACCAGAAGCTGGGATCAATACTATGTCTCCTGAATCTGTTTATTCTTTAACCACCTTTCTCTCGTGACTGTGTAATAATTCTTCTTGCAACCACCTCCATTTTTAGATGCTTGTAACTTTTTGAAATCTGTTTGACTATGAATTTCTTTGTGAAGTTTAAACAAAAAGCTTTCCCATTTCTGTGTGTGCAGAAAATGGGGAAAAAAGACAACCCGTCTATAGAATAATTCTGGTGCCTTTTTATAACGCTGGAAAAATGGATGAGGACAAAGTTGAGATTTGGCCTTAAATGCACTTCTCAGTTAGGGTAGTTAAGAGTATTGTGGTGAATAGTGATTTTGATGTGGCACTTTATTACCTGCTGACAATTACACTTTGCACATGTATATTTTAGATCATTATAGCACTACCTTTGAAGTGAGCACCTAAATGCTATGCTGCACATACACAGACAGCTAACTCAGTTGCATACAAAAAAAAAAGAATTCAATAAAGGGGAGCAGTCTTGCTGGAACCCCTGCCTTATTCACAATACATTCTGTACCGTAGTTATAAGGACATTTCACCAGTTTTTATAGGTGGTTACTTTTTTGTCAAAGATATTAATGTCTCTTTAAAAATAAGCTTAACAAATTAATAGTTCTGTGTAATCTGATAAATCTGACTTCTAGAGATATTTCTAAAATGATCAGGGTGAGCAAACTTTTTGGCCCGAGGGCCACATTGGGGTTGTGAAATTGTATGGAGGGCGACGTACAGAAAGCTGTGCCTCCCAAAACAGGCTGGCCCCCACCCCTCCCACTTCCTGCTCCCCAGCTGCTTCCCTCAGAACTCCCGACCCATTCAATTCCCCCTCCCACTTCTTGTTTCCTGGACCCCCCCTGGAACTCCCTGCCCCGAACCACCCTCCCTGGAACCCCACCCCCTATTCAACCTCCTGGCTCCCTGTCCGCTGACCAAGTGCCCCAACCCCTATCCACTCCCCCGGCCCCTGAGAGCCCCCCCCCGGACTCCAACTTCTATCAAACCACCCCCTGCTCCGAACCTCTGCCCCATCCATCCCCCACCCCCTTACCATGCCATTCAGAGTGGCAGGACTGGCTTATTGGAAAGCCTAGGAGGTAGGACGGTGAAACCGCACTGACTGTGTGGGGAGCTGAGGCTGGGGTGGAGGAGGGAAACAGTAGGGGAGGGGATAGGGGCTAGCTTTCCTAGGCCAGGAGCTCAGGGGCCATGCCATAGTTTGCCCACCTCTGCTCTAGATTTTCTATAATTTAGAATGTCAGCATTTAAAATATAATGCATGTTTAACTGAAAACTATATCACAAATTTAATATATAGAATCTCAGCTCAGGGTCACTACTGGTGGGAAGAACTGGGAAGGAAAATAACTCCTGTTTAATTTTAAAAGTCAAAAAGTGGATTATTCTGAGATGTTAGTGTGTGTGAGTGTGAGAGAGAGAAATATATGGAGACTGTGGTTGTATACTACAGAACCCAAAGAATTGTGAGGGGGGGAAAGAGCAAAATTTGGAAGAGAGTTTATTTTAAAATGTTCACTAAAAAAGTTAGTAAATATTTTCCTAAACAACTATAAAGAAAATGCAATTGTCCAATAAAGAGTCATTGTGCCAAATTTGGAGACTCAGTTAAGTCAGAAAAGTGTGAAACAGATTTCAGTCCTGCTTTACGTGCAAATCTCAACATAACTAACTATGGAGTTACTATCAATGCTTACACAAAATTTATTTAAATGATTTTTGGAATGTGCATCTGAAAAAAATGAAATCAAACAAACGTACAACAAAAAAGATTAAAGGTAAGCTAAGTGGAAGGGACTGGCCTAAACAGCTGCATCTCCAACAAACCTCAAACTTACTAAGGTCCTGATCCCACAGAGACTTACGCATCTGCTTAGCTTTAAGCACTGTGTGTTCTCCCACTGACTTCAATAAGACTATTTACAGTTCTTAAAATTAAGCATGTGCATGTCCGTACTCTTTTGCAGTATCAAGGCCTAAACCTGAAACACTAGTATTTTGCTTACATAGTACATACATTACATAAAATATAATACTAATGTACTTGTTCTGCAACCTCTGAAAAAAATGTATACAGTGCAGTAACACAGTATATTAACCTGGACACTCAAATATGTAGCATTGTATTCTGATATTCATTAACATGGGAGTGTCAATTGAAAAGGTTCCTAACAAAGCATCGAGAATTAATAATACCTAACGTGTGTGTATTTTTTTTTTTTTTTTAAAGTCAACCACTGGTACTAGTGTTCCATTTCACTATTACAACAGAAGTCAGGCGTAATAAATAGGAATGAAGGACACAAGTACATGGTTGAAAACAAACAAACAGTGATGTATATCTTCAATTGCAAATTCACTCATCAAATCATACTACATTTTATCTTATCACTATCCATACAAATCTACTCAATTATCTGTGAAATAACAGCAATATTCATACACAAATTATGGAAGTCAGATTTATCAAACTGATTGCCTCAAGCTAAGTTAAATGTGTTAAAGGATAATCACTTAAATACATACCGTCTCCTTTTATCCTGAATAAGTTGCAGTTCTATTAGTCCAAAAATGGAGTAAAACCCAAACTGCACTAAAGTAAGGTACCAACCAAAGGGCTTAAAACCCTCCACTGAAAATATCAGTTCCTATAAAAACAAAAACACACACATACCAACCAATTAAATCAAAATGTTATCAGAAGACCTATTTTCTCAATGTGAATATGCAATTCTCATGCTTTCAAATTGTAAAAAATAAGTAAAGCATACATGCAGTATACATAACTTCGAAGCATTGGAAAGGTAGCATTTAAGACTGAAAAAGGAGGGCCACGTTTATTGCGGGTGTAATTCCACTGAATTAAAGAGATTCATCGGTGACTGGAATTTAGCCCATAAAGATTCATCTCAAATTAGAGAGGCTCCATGGCTGCTTGGTTTTCAATTAATTTTACTCAATATTTGACTGTTTTTAGACAGCACTCTCAAATGACTCCTAAAAGATTAAGTACAAATTGTAAACATTAGCTTATTTAAAAGACAAATTTACTGATAATTCTAATTTCTTAAGCTACAGAAATTTAAAACAAGAGTTATATGTTATGGAAAAACACACACACTGTCTAAAGAATTATGCAGATGTATCCATTTCAGCCAGAGCTGGCAGCAAAATTGATCGTTAAGACTGATACCTTCCATTATAAGACCCTGTTTCCAATTACTAATAACTTTGCCAAATTTAACTATTTGGGCTGCAACTTTCCATGTCAAGTGTTGCCTCAGATTGTTTAAGTTTCAGCAAAAGTTTTCCCATCATCTCTGAGAATAAGATTGGGAAAAATGTTTTACCAATGTTTAAAAAAAAATGATTATTATTTTGGTGAGAAGCTCTAGCACCTCCACACTTTGGAGCAGGAATTAAAAATATACAGTCAGAGTTTAAGACCAGAATAGACCTCCAGATCATCAGTCTGATTAAAGTATATCACAGGCCACCTACGCCATCCTCAGCACACACACGCTAAATCCAACAACTGCAATGAGACCAAAGGATTACAGCCTATAAAAGACTAGACCAGGCCTGCACAACATGCGGCCCGGGGGCCACATGCGGCCCGCACGGGCTCACTGTGCAGCCCGCGGGAGGTAAGTAGGGGTGGGGCAAGCCAAGCAGTGGTTTGGGGGGAAGCGGATGGGGGCGGGGCAAGGGCGGGGCTTTTTGGCCCGCAGCTGCTTTTTTTGTAGTAATATGGCCCTCGCTGCTTTCTGAGTTGTGCAGGCCTGGACTAGACTATTATGTGCCACAGGCAGAAAACAGTAGGGACAAAGGAGCACAAGTGCTTGAGTCTCCCTTAATGGCAGGAAAAGCAAGTTAAATATAGGAGATAATCTTGGTGAATAACCCAAACGCCCACACTGCAGGGGACGGCAAGAGACCCTAAGATCACTATCAATCTGACCTGGGGAAAAATTCCTTCCCAACCCTGCATCTGGCAACCAGTTAGACCCTGAGTAGATGAACAAGAACTAGCCAGGCAAGCACCTGAGAGAGAGTGTTTGGTGTCACCTCAGAGCCCACTCTCAGCTTGCCCAATGTCCTATCTCCAGCTATGGCCATTCCTGGTGCTTCAGAGATAGGAGATTTAAAAACAAACAAACAAAAAACCTTCCTCCAGGAGTAAGTTTGGCAGATGGAGTACAGGAGCAGAAAAGTATGTAACCACATTCACCTACAAAAGCTGGAATAAAACCCAGGATACAGGCGTCCTAAAATTCCTCTGCTGTCACGAAAACAGCTGTGAATCCCACTGGCACAACAGGCATCTCATCTCCCTGTAGTGTAAGTGCAGAAAGGATAACAGCCTACTAATACTTAGCTGAAGTGGCAGAAGTCAATACTGTAAACCTAAAGGTTTCAACCCTGATGATGACCCATGTGGAAGTCATCATGGTCCCATACAATGTAACTTTTGTCTTTTCCATTTGTTTCGGTAAAAACTTAGAAAAATCACATAAAAATGTTAATATTAAAGATGCAAAGTCATGCATTCAAAAGATAAGGAAAGAAAAGCATCCTTAATTAGATCCTCTTCTGTAGATGCATTATGATACAGTTTTTAGTTATATGGTCATGTACTATTTTTCCCTAACTTCAGTGTTTGACAGTGTGATCTTAATGTTCTTTTAATGTAGTTTTTTTAAAAATGTATAGATTAAGACAGATTTTTAGACCAATCAAGCTATACATTGTCCAACATTGTTCAACAAAAGGAATAGAGGTACCAGCATAAAACAAATACAGAATTTACCTGTAAATATCCATAGATTAGATAAAATATAAAAACTCCAGAAACACAAACAAAAAACTGAGTGAGTTTGTTAAATTTGCTGAGATTCATGCCGAGAACAATTATGTCATCTACTGATTTGATATGAGGTGACATGGCTTGTGATTTGGAAGGTACGCTGATTGAAATATATTTCCTTGGAGTGTTGAATTTCAGATCCATGTTTCCTAGTTCGCTGCATTCGGTGTCTACAGAATGTTCTCCTTTTTCTTCCTTTCTCTTTTTGTGTCCTTTGTTTGGAAGCTGAAAGAAACCATACAAGTGAGAGAGGCCACATGAGTATGGAATTCCAAACTTAACAGTATACAAACATGAAAGTTAATAAAATTGCTTCATGTGAAAAATTGCACGTGGAACTATTTTCCAACTCCCCTTCAATATTTACTGGGAATTCCTAAAAATCACAACAGTGCAGTGTGTCTCTCCCCTATGATTCCACTGCCTGCATAAAGATCTAATGCAAAAGGTAGAATCAGCAATAATATTATGGCACTAGTGCTAAGAATTAGTGCATAAGTATTTTATACAGAGGTTTGGTCTATACTTGCAACTGCTATTGGCACACCCTTGACCAATGTAGCTATGCTGACATAGCTGTATCTACACTGGGGATTATGTTGACGGAAGAATGCTTCCCTTGATCTAGTTACTGTCATTTGGGGAGGTGGTGTTTCTGCACTGACAAAAAAACCCTTTTGTCAGTGTAGGTTGTACCTACAATATGGGGCTATGTTAGCATAGCCTCCCTAGTTCAGACACACAGAGATGGAAAACCTGATCTGGATAATTATTAAGTCTGACTTTCTATTAGTATATTTTACTACTTTTCTGAAACATATAAAAAGTTAAACACCCTTTAATATCTTTCAAAAACAGTTTGCTTAAAGTGTGGGATTGGTCCTTTATTGCGTACAGAAAGCAATGGTGCACAAACCTGTCACATCAGTGTCACAGTGGTATGGTTAAGCATTCAGCACAGGGCCAAACCCAGCCCTCTTATACCAATGTTCACAGGCATGAAAACACAATATGTTGTCATGGGATGATCCCCTTATTGCAATCACACTAAAAATACTGGTGCAGAGGTACTATGATTACGGCCAGTCTACTTTATTTGCATGGCAAGGTGCACCACGCTCAATACATTCATTTTATATGCCAAGCCTAACTGTGAAACTGGAAGAATCTTCCCCTCTATCCTTTGTTTCCAACTCTCATTTTTGCTTGAGATTACCTGTTAATGTTCAGCATAAAGTGTGTGCAGACTAGGAGAAAATTTTTAGTGACTGTTCAGGAAAAACCAAGCTCTCAAATCTGGTCACATGATAAGAATAGGGTGGTCCCAAAGTTTTATACCACTATCAGTCACATGCACTCATCTCCAATTGTAGGATGAGGCATAACTGGATGAGTACAGCCAAAGAGAAGGAATTTAGCAGAGTACTGGAGTGGGCAGGCAAAACATCCATTTCTTCACCTGAGTGAAGTATGCGATAACTGATGTTTGAGGCTAATTTTGCATTTTTCAGCCTCAAGTTAACTGCACTGGTCAATTGCTGCACTTAAAGTGCAGGTCAACAGCTAGTTCCGCCCACAGTCAGTAATTAAATTATTTATCGATCTAGACTGGTGTTTTGGTTATGCCAGCTCAAGGGTATTTTTTCTCACTGGACTACCTACCAAAACTCATCTTACCAATGCTCCTGTATGGCAACTATTTATCCTGCTAAAGGAAACTGAATGAGACTCCTTCCAGGAGTCAGTCAATGCTGCTCATTTAACTCCACAGACCAATAATTAAAGAGTTATGAGAGCTACTATCTTCACCAGAAGAGGAATAGTGTGCTATATAGTAGTATTCAGTCTAAACTTCATGCCCAGACAGCATATCCACTGTCACTGTTTTAGCTGGCCTCTTTTTGTCACTCACTCTTCCTCCTATTGTACATCTCTCTTGCTTTCTCCCCTCCACGTCCCCCCAACACCAGTACAGTATAACAAGCCTTGTGGATAAAGGGTAGCGGGAGATGTTGTAGTCTAAGGCCTTTCTGCAGTAGGGAGCAGTAGCCAATAGCTAAAAGTAGAATGGCTCCAAAACAATACACTAGCAGGTTATTAAGAAAGCATTCTAGCCCTAAGGAATGTAATACAAACAACAACCAGATAAACAAACAGACATTAAGATGTTTAAAGGAAAACTTTGCAAGATAACACACTGACAGAACCACTTATCAGCAGTTGCAGTTGGGAAATCTATACTTCCCTTTTGTTTGACCTTTAACTGGTCCTATCCTTTAATTGTTTGTCTGTTGTGTAACAGATTTAGCAAAATTTAAATTGACCCTCATATGTAAAAGGTAGTGTGCTAAGACTGGCAAAGAACATTGTTTCTGTACTACTTTGGTTAAAGTATAGATAAGCAGGACTTAAGTTTGACTATATAAACTGGTCTCCAAGAAGAAATTCTTTGGGAACCTAATTTCGGGACACAGCCCAAGATCAAAGCTGCCAAAACTCAATACCCTGCACTACTATTATGTGCAGAAATTGGAGCCATAGACTATCTGATTCTGACTGATCATGAGGAAGAGATCTCCTGCTTTATCAGGAGTGGTGAGCACTGCATGCTTGGTGTGTATGTTCTGTTGATCAACTGCTAATAAATTTGAGTTAAGGATTTACTGTGGAAAGGCTCTTTTGCTGGGAAGAGGTCCAGCCAACCTGAAAAGGGTTACACCCTGAGCCCACAGAAGGATAGGGGTGGGTGCCCTAGAATTTGCAGGTAACAATGTGAGATATTTCAACTTTAGTACGGCTTGTGACACCGTCTCGTATAACCTTAACAAACAAATTAGTGAAATATAGCCTAGATGAGCCTACTATAAGGTGGGTACACAAATGCTTGGAAAACTGTACTCAAAGCAGTAATCAATGGTTCAGTCAAGCTGGAAGGGCGTATTGAGTGGGGTCCTGCAGGGATCAGTACTTGGTCTGGTTCTATGCAATATTTTCACAAATGATTTGGATAATGGCATAGAGCAGGGGTGGGCAAACTACAGCCCACGGGCCACATGTGGCCCGCCGGCCATTTTCATCTGGCCTGCGAGCTTGCTCCCGGCCAAAGGGCCTAGCCGGTATGCTGCAGGTCTCTGCGCTCCCGGGCCGGGCCCACCCCGTGCTCCCTAGCCTGGGATCGGCTGAGCCTGGCGTACCGTGGGTCCCCGCGCTCGCGGGGGGGCCCACCCCTCGCTCCCTGGCTGAGGGCTGGGTCAAGCAGTGAGCCACTGGGCCCCGCCCGCCCTTGCCGGGTTGAGTGCGGGGAGCTGCTGGGCCCCGCGCTTCCTGGCCAAGCCCAGTCAAGGAGAGCCCAGCTGACTAAGGTAAGGGTGGGGGCTAGGGGGTGGAGTCCCAGGGGGTGATGGTTAGGGTGGGGGGATCTTAGGAGGGGGCAGTCAAGGAACAAAGAACAGGGGGGCTTAGTCAGGGAGCAGGGTTCTGGGACAGCAGTTAGAATGGGGGGGTCTCCGGAGGGGGCAATCAGGGGACAAGGAGCAGGGGGGTTGGATAGGTCAGGAGTTTTGATGGAGACAGTCAGGGGGCGGGAAGTGGGTGGGGGTTGGATAAGGGGCAGGCTGTTTGGGGAGGCACCGCCTTCCCTACCCAGCCCTCCGCACAATTTTGAAACCCAATGTGGCCCTCGGGCCAAAATGTTTGCCCACACCTGGCGTAGAGCATACACGTATAAAGTTTACAGACGATACCAAGTGGGGAGGAGATGCAAGCACTTTGGAGGATAGGACTAGAATTCAAAATGATCTTGATAAACTGGAGAAATGGTCTGCAATATATAGGATGAAATTCAATAAGGACAAATGCAAAATACTACACTTAAGAAGGAATACTCATTTACAAAATGGGAAATGATTGCCTAGGAAGGAGTACTACAGAAACGGATCTGGGGGTTAAACTGGATCACAAACTAAATGAGTCACCAATGTAATACCATTATTAAAAAAAAAAGGCAAAAAGATTATTCAGGGTTGTATTAGCAGGAGTTTTGTAAGCAAGACACAAGTAGTAATTCTTCCATTCTATTCAGCATTCATAAGGCCTCAACTGGAGTAGTGGGTCCAGTTCTGGGCACCGCACGTCAGGAAAGATGCGGATGAATTGGAGGAAGTTAAAAGGAGAGTAACAAAAATTATTCAAAGTCCAGAAAACATGACTTACAAGAAATATTGAAAAATTGGGTTTGTTTAGTCAGGGGACGAGAATACTGAGGTGGGAGGTAACAGTCTTCAAGTATGTACAAGGTTATTATGAAGAGGAGGGAAACAATTTCTTAGCCAGGATACTAGACTAGTTCAAGAAGTCCAATTTCCAATTCATGTCTGTTTTCCCTAAGTCTCTCAGCAAGCAGTTGTGGACTGCAGAAATGTCTACTTTCATACAGAAAGCTTCCTTTTTGGCGCAACCCAAACAGAGCCATGACTAATCACACTTACTGTTGCTATTCAGGCATGTGCTGCATGATGTTAAAGAGGACCAGAACAAGCATGATTTTGCCTTAGGAGAATTTCAGAAGGGCAGGAGACCATAAGAAAGATAACTTTCTGCAAATCTCATGCTAGCTATAATGTTTATAACAATACAGAAAATACAGCTTTTACCACTGCTTTAGATATTAACAGTAATTGCACTAGAAGAAAAACAGAACCCTGAAATTAGGTCACAAAAAGTAAATAGATGAGAAGCTCATTTAAAAATTTTATTTTCTAATAATTTAAGGCAATCTGTATTCTGTTACTGAGTTTGGATTTAAAGATTAAATACTATTTTAAAATAGTATTTAGTCAGCCATAATGTTAGTACTTGGATAGAACAAACTTTCATGAAGGATACCAGAGTTCCAGTGGGCAAGTGTTTGTTCCACTCACATACAGTAGTATTATTTAAAAGAAGATTGTGTAAAATTCCCTTTTCTGCGTTAAGTTGTTTTCTTGAGAGCATTCTCATAAAGGAATATTCTACAGTGCCTACCATTAAGCTGAAAAACAGTAAATGCAGTAAATATCTGAAACATTCTCAACCAAGTACTACAATTATAGACACTGATACTCTTCCCAAATATATTCCTTTGAAAGCATGCACAGCAACTGTTTTATTAAGCAAAATATCAGAAGTGTCATTCTTTATCATCTACTCAAAGTAACTGATCCACCTTATGTACTAATGAGCAACAGAACTGCAATTTTACAAATGCCACTTACAAGCTTAAGAGGTGCTTATTCCTGGGGGAAATCTGCACCACTGTCTGCATACAGAATTCATGTCCCCTGCAGAATTCTTTGCTTCTCTACAAAAAAAGAGACTTCTTAAGAGGAAGCAAAGGAAAGCCACAAGAACAATCACACAGCCCTCCTCAGCAGCATGGCATGTTGTTTTGGGCATCCAGCGCAGCGGACAGAAAAGTAAATCACTGCAGGGAGAGGGGGAGGACAGGTGCCAGGCTGGAGATGCCACGGCCAATGACTTTTACCCTGTGCTAGGCTTGGCTGCTAGTTCCAACTGCGCTGGGAAGGAGGGAACTTCCTCTTCCCCTGCAAAGAATGATTGGGGCCAGGAGACACCTCTCCTTACTGCAGGAAGTTCTGTTCCCCACGTGCGCTTCCTGCCCCAATTGCTGCTCAGCTGCAGAAGGAAGGGTCACAGTACAAGGAGCTGCTCCCCCATCTGTCCAACCCCTGGGCATCCAGACTCTCACCCCCCCTGCCAAGCCCATCCCCCTTCATCCCACCACCCCCACTCCAGCACCCAGATCACCCCCACCCCCTCAACCCCACTAAGCCTCAACCACCTGCACCCAGACCCTCACACCTTGACCCTCCTTACTGAGCCCAAACCACCTTCACCTGGACCTTCTCACAGAATCCTATTCCCCTGCACCTGGAACCTCAACAAGCCTCAACATCCATATCCAACCCCCACTAAACCACCCACCCCACCCCACCCCTGGATTTCACCCCATCCCAACCCCTCCACACTTAGATCCTGCTTGGATCTTGATTCACCCAGCACAGAGGGGTAGGACTAGCCTTTGGGCTGTCAGGGTCTGGTGCAGCTTCACCATTGAGTCCATGTCCTGGGGGTGGGGGACTGTAGGGTGGCCTCCTACTTCTGTGCAGGCCTGTGTTTCCCATCGCCATGCTGGAGCCTCCACATTTATTGTAAAATACAAGGTGCATAATTTTTATTTTTTTGGCACAAAATTCTCTCAAAAGTAAAAGCTTTCCCAAATTACATATTCAACATTCCCTTTTTTTTACTCTGAATTTTACTTAAAATGACTGAAAGGCTTCCTCTTGCAAAAATGATTTGCTAAAATAAAATATCCTCAGGCAAATTTTTGCCAGGAGCAAAGCTGAGCTAAACTTCCTAAAAATAAGAGAGACCTTAAACTAAGCCCTGGCATATAATTAACATTAGCAACTGTTATTAGAGAGAACCACCATGTCTTGAGCACCTATTGAAAATAAAAACCAATACAGAAATGACATTTATTTTCCTATACCTATGCAGGCAGGACAGAAGACATTTTTAATCTCCTCTGTGTCTTGGTGGATCAGGGGGTGGGGGTGGGGGGCAGCATCCCATTTTTGAAAGTGTCCGCCTTAAAGGGACAGTAGAGACTCAAGGTGGGTGAGATAATCTCTTTTATTAGACCATCTTCTATTTACTCTTGTGGTCCCTTCTGACCATATGCTTCTCTCTGGGACCAACAGAATCTTTTAAGCCACTCAGAGCAAGTCTGAGCACTTTAAAGCGCTAGTGTGGACAGACTCCCAGCACTCAGAGCTAATCCCCTTGTGGAGGTGGATTACCAGGAGTGCCGGGAGAACTCTCTCCCAGTGCTCACGCTTGAGCGCACTTGCACTTCAAAGCACTGCCATGGGAACGTTCTTGCGACAGTGCTTTGGTTTCCAGTGTAGCCCTGCCCTTAGGCTAAGTCTACACTACCTCTTATGTCACTCAGGTGTGTGAATATACCACACCCTTGACCAACATAAATTACATCAGCATAAGTGCTAGTATGCCCGGTGCTATGTCAGCAGGTAAGCCACCCCCACCGACATAGCCACCACTGCTCATTGGGGGTGGATTAATGATGTCAAGGGGAGAGCTCTCTCTCCCATTGGCATAGAGCAGTTACAGGAGAGATCTTACAGTGGTCCAGCTGCATACATGTGGCTGTAAGATCTCTAGTGTAGACACAGCTGTAGTCAATGATAGAAAAAAACTCAGAAGCAGTTTCAGGTCATATACCTGCCCCGTCACTCGCCTCCTGTCTGTGTGTATTTTAAGTGACGGGTGCCTCATTTTTGAAGTGTTTTTTCTGTCCCTTGCTGCTCTGTGAAAGATGTACACCGAGCACTAGAACCGGCCTGACTTTATGGAGGAAATCCTAGAACTCATGTGTAAAGTGGAGTCAAATCCAGGAAGTATCCGAGGAAACCAAACCCACTGATTGCCCGCAATTTATTTTAGTGCCGGTACTTGTGGCACACGAGGAGATGAAGCCTTTACAGAGGCGGTGCAACGCCGGCCCCGAGAGACTCCCCCGCCCCGCCAGCGAGCTCGGTCGCTCGCTGGACACCAGCAGCGCCACCGCGCGGGGGGGGGGGGGGTCACCTGGGAACGCTGCTGGGGGACCCGGCGCAGGGAGCTCCGAGGCCCCGCCCGGGGAGACGCGCCCGCCCCCTGTGGCCCCGAAGCCGGCCGCGTGTCACGGCGCGCGGGCTCGCCCCGCCCAGCGGGGAGAGGGGGCAACCGCCCCGCGGACCCCCCCACCCCAGGCGCGGCCGCGCCCCATCCCCGGCCGCGTCTCACCGCTCCGCTCATGGTCCCCAGCGAGCGGCTCCGGCCCAAGCCGCCTTCCGGGAAGCAGCCTGGCCCCGCCCACGCCCGGGAGGAACGGGGGAGGGGGCAGTACCTGCTCGCGCCCCGGGGAAGAGGGTGGGGGAGGGGGCGCGGCGGCGGTTGCTCTCGTCTTCCTCCGCCGGCCACCGCTCTCCCCTCGGCGCCGAAAATGGTGGGGGGACGGACTCTGTGCGCGAGCGCCGAGCGCATCGAGCCAATGAGATCCGTCCGCTCGGCGCTCTCCTGCCGGGCCTGGGCCCCGCGTCACTGCCCCCCACCCGCCTCCGCAGGCTCAGGGAAGAGCCTCCCGCCCCCACCCTCCGCACTGGAGAGCCGCGCCCCCTCCAGGAGAGGCGATCCCCGTGTGGAAAACCCCCCAGCACAGGAGCCCACCGCACACATAGGGGGGACCCCATCTAGGAACCCCCCAGAATAGAAGACCCCCCCTTACCCCATATTGGGACACCCCACCCAAGAGAGGAGTCCCCACTCGGGGGGACCCTGTATAGGAACGGAACACCCCCTTAGAAGAGGAGACCCTGGCACCTGAGGGGGACCTCACATAGGTACTCCCAATAGAGGTGACCTCCACAAATGGGGGAACCCCATACAGGAACACCCGCCAGGTGAAGAGACCCCTCTTACACACCCACATGGGGGAGTGCCCTAGCCCAGTACCTGGACACACAGCCTGGTGTCTGGCTGGTCCCCTCAGTGTTATCTGTGCAGACCCGTGCTCTGGCTGTACCGCCACATGCACGCAAACCTTCCTCCCCCTCCACCCCCTGCACTGTGTCTGGAATAGGACAGGAGGCAAGGGGTGGTTCACCTGTTTTTGTTTTTCAATTGCGATCCAACTCCTCCTATAATCCCAGTGTAGGTTCAGCTCAGTGTAGGGAGTTGAGGTGAATATATATGATGGGGCGGCCTAGGGTTTACCACACCCAGTTAGGTATTGAGTTTACAAACCCCAGCCCTTACCAAACACTAACCATATGAACCATTTTTACAAACTGTAGGGAGGGGGATATCTCATAACAAAAGTGATTTTGATGAGGAACATGTTGACAGCCCCTTACCTTCTGGTTACTTCAGTACATCAGAAATTGTTTTGCAGTGGTATGTGAGAATTATGCAATGCTGGGTACAGTACTGCAAATTCTTCATGTACCTTCTGTAATTTCTGCATGTAAGTTCTGCATGTTCTGTAAATTCTGAACATGCAGAATGAGTTCTGTAAGTTCTGCAGTTCTGTAAATTTAAAAATTCTGCATGTACCTTCTGTAATTCTGCATGTACCTTCTGTAATACATCAGAAATTGTTTTGCAGTGGTATGTGAGAATTATGCAACATTGCATACAGTACTGCAAGTTCTGCATGTACCTTCTGTAATTTTTCTTTTATGAATTTCTCAATCCCCAATTAGTTCATAAAATAGAGGGTCTGCCGTAAAACTACCATTACATCCATGTTTCCTTTTCCAGACTAGGATTAGACTATAGCTGTTGTAAAACCTTCCTTTTCTGGCAAAGATATATACCTAGCATAGGTGCAGAGTAACATCTTCAACTCAGTTCTAGATAAGAATACAAGATACAAGATAAGTAGGTGTTAACTCTGCACCTATGGTAGAAAAAAAAAGGTCTAGTTTAAGCCTGGATATTGCTAGCACTTTATCTAAGACCTGCATAAGTTTAGATACTTTTCCTACAAAGAAAAGATGGGTGAGGTAATATCTTATATTGAGTCATCTTCTGCTGGTCAAAGACAAGCTTTTGAGCTCCCTGAAGTTCTTCAGGTCACCAACAGAAGTTAACCCAATAAAATATATTATCTCATCCACCTTGTCTCTCTCATATCCAGAGAGAGACCAACATGGATACAGCACTGGAAAAATAAAAGTCAAGACAGCCACGCTTATTAGCTGAGAGCTGTTGTTGGAGAAGGAGAGAAGCCACAGCTGTGGCTTTTTAAAGCTAATGGGGAATAGGTTATATCTCCTGACTGAAAAGTTGTGTTAACATAACATCAGATATCACTAAAACCACTAGTCAATGCATTGATCTCATCTTGTGCCCCCTTTCCTCTATCTGGCTTTAAACTGTGAGCTCCTTATGGTGAAAATGGGTCTTTCCTTACTGTGTGTAAATATGTTGTGGATGCCATCAGAAATAAATAATAGTGCTGAGACTCCTACAGTGAAGGTAAGGATGAAGGAAAATGTTAAGTTACTACCTAACTGTCATAGGTGCAGCTGTTTTTCAGTAAAGTTAAAGCAGTATTTTGTTATGATTAACAAGATTTTTCCCCGCTGTGAGACTTGAATACATTG
Organism: Dermatemys mawii; assembly: GCA_007922305.1. Lineage (NCBI taxonomy): Eukaryota > Metazoa > Chordata > Testudines > Dermatemydidae > Dermatemys > Dermatemys mawii. The sequence goes on from ML677334.1 coordinate 24,379,528, forward strand.
AAGAGGGGTAGAGGATTCTGTTTCAGATCACCAACATGAGGCCCTTTTTACAAAAGTCAGAGAGCATCAGACTTCTCTATTACATGAAACAAAAAACAATAAATCAACAAAAACTTTGAAAAGCAGTTTAATGAAGGTACCAAAAGGCAAACAAATGAGCACAAAAAAGCAAACCAAGATAGCTAGAAATACTGCCACAGGAAATATGGATTAGATAGAATTACTTTAAAATTAACACACGAAGTAAATATTAATAATCAATATCAAGGGGGGATTCTGCAGGAGGTCTGTGACAATGTACTATTTTGTCTTAAAAACAATCAAGGCTGTTTTTTACTGGCTGAAAGAAAGAGACGTTGCTAGTTACACAGTAGCTACTTCTAGGCTGAAATTACTGAGCTGTGCCAAATTTAAAGGATTAGCTCCAGAAAGTATGCAGTGGGGGAAAAGTTCTTATCAGAAGGCAAGCCTGTCTTGAGCATAAAGATTAATAGAGATCAGGAAGTTAAGGAGAATACAGGGAGTTTGAGTGTTGTTCATGTTAAATATAATGCTTTAATTAATGCTGTCCCCAAGGTTATTAACGCTTTACGGGAGGGAGTCCTAAAAGTTTCATGAACAGAGTATTGGTAACCCTAGGAATTCAAAAAACCACTAAAATTGACTTGAAAAATCATGAGATTTAAAAATATTTTCTGGGTTTTATTTGTTTTCTGGTGTTGAAGCATTTAGGATTTTCTTTTTCAAGCCTTTCTCTGCAAGCATGAGGGTTTATTTATTTTAATGAAAGGTGAGATTCCTAGTTAAGCTAATTCCAGCAGAATCCCAGAATCACAAATGACTTATGATACCCTCGAGAGTTGATAACATGGTAAAGATCAGGGAATTACAAAATACATGAATAGCAAATATCCATATAAAATTATTACTGAATTTGTGTTTAAACAGTGTTTATTAGTAATTGTTTTACAGAGGATCACATCATCTTCTCCTTTGCCATAAAAAGCTATGCAACATTAAAGCACAGAAACAAGGATCAGGCATCTGACTTAGCATCTTCATTTCTCCTTCATCTTAGCTGTTTTTCCTCTTTGGGATTCAAAGCTGTACAGTCCCTTGCTGACTAGCTTTAATACAGCTAGAATAATCAGTTTTTAAAAAACAAATTTAATGAAAAAGATACAGAGAGACTAATAAGAGTTAAAATATCCCATTTGTCAATTTTTTATGGGATTGTATCTTTTTTATTTTTTTTGTAACGCCTTTGGAAAAAACCTGAAACACTCTAGGATCTGTGCTTTGTCCACATTGTTACTTCTGGTGTGTGGATTGCTCAAATTTCAGTTATATGGAGGCATTCTTTGTCTATAGAGTATTTTATGACTTTTAAGCCGCAATTGCAAGGTTGGGCACTAAGATTAACTCAGAATAAGAGAGAAGTGGATTCTGGCCAAATACCCTTATAGCGTAGGAGAAGAATCAGTGTTAAAACAGAAGAACTTCTCAAATGCATGGAATGTCTAACAGGTGTGCTGTTCAGATATAATTAACTTAAGCACATGAGAACTGTTAAGGATTTGCAACAAAGTGCAAGATGGATAAAACTGGGGCATGTATGGCTGGAGATGGAAGCAAAAGCCTTATGGACGGTTGAAGTACGTTATTAAAAGCATTGTAGGTGATGTGAAAGTGGAGGAGTGCGCACAAGTCTTTCCCCTTTACTTATTTCTATGCTTTTCAAATATTGGGTAGATGCTGTATGACCGGACTCAACCTTAACTGTTATTAAAGTACTATTTTAGTAGTATAGAGGCTTTTGTTTGCTCGTTTACTAGTTGCTGCAGTGTTGCATGGAATATATCTCAGCTTTCAATATACAATAACAAACTGATTTGAGAGAGTATGTGTACATTTTCAAAAATGTGAAATTAATTTTTTTAAAGAAATTATGTAGCTAACTGCTGTACTGTGTGGAAAATATTTTTCTAATTTTTGATATTTAAAATATTGTTTTAAAGACTTTTTTTTTCTTTGAATCAAACAAGTCTAATGTGTATTTTATGTGAAACTGGGAGTGACCTCCTCCCACTGCCGTAGTTAAGGTTGCCTGACACTTTGTACTGTAAGGCTCCAAATATTTAATCTATATTGATCATGCTTTATCCAAGGGGTGCAGATGCTGAGCAAGAAGACTGACCTGTGCTCTCGATTCTCCTGCCACTCATGAAGCATGGCAGAGGAAACTTTCACTCAGTTGCAGAGGGGACGAGATTGGTGACTGATTGGGAGAAGAAACCTGTGGGGGGCAGACCAGGAGCTGGTGGAGCAGGTTGTGGGGGGAAAAAAGTGGGAGTGGCTGGGCTGGGATGAGAAGCCTTAAGGGGGCTGGAGACTGGGACTGGCTAGGCCAAGAGGCTTGGATTGGAACTAGGAGCCTGCTGCAGAAAGGGGAGACTGGGATGAGGAGAGATGCACAATGAAACTAAATTCTGGTATTTCCTAACTTTTGAGTGTTTGACTTTGCCATCTTAACATTCTTTTAATGTAGATTTTAGACCAAAATATCCAAATTAGACTGCTTGTTCATTGTCACATAAGAACAAACCTTCGGTGTCCCGTCTGTCTTTTAGGAACATGCTATTTTTTCACTCTAACATTTCACCCAAACTGGAAATTGTAAGATAAAATAGGCATATGCTGGAGGAAGTTCTCTTTAAACGGCGTCAAAGTATGAACCACAAGTAGGATGTTTGTTATTGATCTTACAGATTATATTGCAGACAGCAAAAACAACATAGACATAGAGTACTGATAAAGCCAGAAAGCAAATTGCATTTTCTCTTATAGTTTTTTGAAATGAAGTTAGGGTTTATGAAAGTTTACTGTATTCACACCTCTGGAGAGCAAAGCTCTCTCTTTAGCTGTAAAATGGATATTGTACAGCACAAGCAGCAGCATTGGAAGTATTAAAGCTCTGCAAGTTCCCACATTGTCAACCAGTGTGCCGCATTCTTGGCTTGGAAATGCCAACTCAAGTGATAAGTGGGTAACTCAGTCTCTGCACACATTTGTTTCTTGGTCTCTCTGCTGAAATTGCTAGCAAGGGTGCAAATGGCGAAGGTGGCATTAATGATATGAATTTTTGCCGATAGGATTAGGATAGAGAATGCCAAATTCACATGGGCTGGGCCAGATCTTAACTTGTGCATGTAATAGGCTTGATATGAACATTCTGTATATGCCTATGGTTGAGAAAACCAATGAACCAATAATAGCTTTGCTTTGGTTAATTTGCTACTCATTAAGTATAGTGTGTGGAGCTGATGGGTTCATACCATGTTATAACTGAGGAATTAGAAACAGACAAGCAATGAAAAGTGTGAGTGAATGTTTCTGAATGAAATATGTTTATAAATTACTTGCATTTAAAGAAAGAAATTATACCTAAAATGTAATTTACAAGAGACTACATGACAGAGTACTGAGTTTCAAAATCATTCACTCATACTTCTCATTGCGTATGTGTTTCTAATTCCTCAGTTATAAAATGGTATAAACTCATCAGCTGCACACACCCTATTCAATGGGTAGCAAATAAGCCAAAGAAAAGCTGCTATTGGTTTGTTGTAGGGCTGTCAAGCGGTTGAAAAAATTAATCGTGATTAATTGCACTGTTAAACAATAGAATACCATTTATTTAAATATTTTTGGATGTTTTCTACATTTTCAAATATATTGATTTCCATTAAAACACTAAATATAAAGTGTACAGTGTTCACTTTATATTTATTTTGTATTACAAATGTATGTGTAACCCACATACCTCCTGATGTCCCTGATTCGATCCCATCCGCGGATGACAGGGGTCTGTTGGCGTTATATATGCACTGTAAAATAAATACAATAATAGTATTTTCAATTCACCCAATACAAGTAATGTTCTGCAATCTCTTTATTGTGATAGTTGAATTTACAAATGTACAATTATGTACATAAAACTGCGTTCAAAAATAAAATAAAGTCCACTCAGTACTACTTCTTGTTAAGACAGTCGCTCAGACAAATAAGTTTGTTTACATTTGCAGGAGATAATGCTGCCCATTTCTTGTTTACACTGTCACCTGAAAGTGAGAACAGGCATTTACATGGCACTGTTGTAGAGGTGAAAGTAAGCCGGTCTGCCCTGGTACAGTGTACTGGCAAGAGCCAGTGGACCATACCGGAATGGAGCGGCTTCCCCAGGCGGCAGTTTAAAGGGCTTGAGGCTCTCAGCAGCAGCTGGAGCCCTAGGCTCTCTAAATTGCTCCAGAAGCTATTTAAAGGGCCCATGCTGGGAAGGGGCCCCAGCCATGCCCCTGCTCTCTCCTGCAGGGGCAGAAACTTGGTGCTGCTGGCTCCTGGGGCTCTGTCCTGCTGCTGCAGGGCAGGTTCCACAGGCAGCCAAGCTCCCCCTCTCCCACCTCTTCCCTAAGTGTTCTGTGTTCCTACCCCTCCCCTCTCACTCCCTCTTCCTGCTGCCGATCAGCTGTTTGCTGGCTGAGGGAGCAGAAGAAAGCAGAGAAGAGGGTGGGGGCAGGGCCTTGGGGAAGGGTGTGGAATCAGGGCATACCCCTTCCAGCCCTCTGTAGTGAGCTGCCGCAGGCTGGGAGCACCGCATGCTCCTAGCCCATCCTCTAGCCCTCTGCTCTGACTCCTGCACCCCCACACACCCTTCTAGCCTTGACTCCTGCACCCCTCACACATGCCAGCCTCCAGTCCTGACTCCTGCACCCCTACCTACATCCAGCCCACCCCCATGCCCTGGTTCCTGAATCCTCCCACCCCCCAACCCTGAGCACCAAATGGGAGCTCCTGCACCCTCTCCCCCACATACCCACTCACACCCCTCACATCGAATGGGAGCTGCCCCAAGTAAGTGCTCCACACCCCAATCTCCTGCCTCAGCCTTGAGCTCCCGCCCTCATTCTAGCTCCTGGCCAGACCATGCAGCCCACCCCCCTCAACCTGCTTCTGCACTCTAACTCCCTCCCAGACCCTGCACCCCTAGCCCTGTGCTCAGTGCACCCCCACCCTCAGCTTGGTATAGAGAGAGATGAAGAGAATGGGATAGAACCAGGGAGAAGGTAGGTACCCACGCTATGTGGACAGAGGTTGTGTGTGTGTGTGTGTGAATCTTGTTTACTCCTTCCCCAGTCCTGCTGCGCTTGCAGTTTACCCCTGACCCCTCCTTTGCTCCAAGGACCAATCCCAGCTCCCGCCTCACTGTGCTTTTGTCCCCAGCCCCTGCCTTGCTCCAGTCAGCAGGGACTTATCTTCCCCCCATGCTCCACTGTGCTCATCTTACCCCTGTCCCCTGCCTTGCTCCGGCTGGGAACCAATCCTTCCCCACCCCAACATGACCAGCTGTGCTTTTGCCCCTGGCCTCATCATTCCTCAGAGGGCCCACAAATATATTTGGCACCGGGCCCACAAAAAGTTAATCTGACCCTGGCTCCAGGCCCTTTAAATCGTCCCCAGAGCCCTGATGCCAGAGACCTGGGGTAGCGGCAGCAGGGCCCCAGTGGCAAGTTAAAGGGCTGGGGCGGTAGTAGTGGCCCTGGACCCTTTAAATCACCACCTGAGCCCTGCTGCTGGAGCCCTGGCAGTCACAGCGGCAGCTGGGATCCCCAGGGCTCTGTCGGTGATTTAAAGGGCCCAGGGGTCCGCTGTGGCAGTGGCAGCTAAAGTTCTGGGACCTTTAAATTGCCCCCTTTAAATTGCTCCCGAACCTCAGGACTCTGAGTTGCCTCTGCAGCTTGGAGCTCAGGGAGTGATTTAAAGGGCCCAGGGCTGCCAGCTGCTGCTACCATAGCCCTAGCCCAAAGCCTTTTAAATCCTGATTTCAAGGACATCGGGATTTAAAGCCCCCTGACCCCTTTCTGGTAGAGGCCACACCTTTTCCGGTCAAGGCCCCTCCCCCTCATCAGGACTCCAGAGTACCGGTAAGCCCTTTTAAGTTACTTTCAGCCCTGCACTGTTGTAGCCAGTGTCTCAAGATATTTACCTTCCAGATGTGCTAAAGATTCATATGTCCCTTCATGCTTCATCCACCATTCCAGGGGACATGCATTCATGCTGATGATTGGTTCTGCTCTATAACAGTCCAAAGCAGTGTGGGCCGATGCATATTAATTTTCATTATCTGAGTCAGATGCCACCAGCAGAAAGTTGATTTTCTTTTTTTGGTGGTTCAGGTTCTGTAGTTTCCCCATTGGAATGTTGCTCTTTTAAGACTTCTGGAAGCATGTTCCACACCTCGTCCCTCAGATTTTGGAAGGCAACTTCAGATTCTTAAATCTTGGGTCCAGTGCTGTAGCTATCTTTAGAAATCTCACATTGGTGCCTTCTTTGCATTTTGTCAAATCTGCAGTGAAAGTGTTCTTAAAATGAACAACATGTGCTGGGTCATCATCTGAGATTGCTACAACATGAAATATATGGCAGAATGTGGGTAAAACAGCAGGGGACATGCAATTTCCCCTACTACTCCCCAAGGACTTCAGTCACAAATTTAATTAACACATTATTTTTTTAATGAACATCATCAGCATGGAAGTATATCCTCTGGCATAGTGGCTGAAGCATGATGGGGCATACCAATGTTTAGCATATCTGTCACATAAATACCTTGCAATACTGGCTACAAAAGTGCCAGGCAAATGCTTATTCTCACCTTCTGGTGACATTGTAAATAAGAAGAGGGCAGGATTATTTCCTGTAAATATAAACAAAGTTGTTTGTCTTAGGGATTGGCTGAACAAGAAGTAGGACTGAATGGACTTGTAGGCACTGAAGTTTTACATTGTTTTGAGTGCAGTTATGTAACAAAAATAAATCTACATTTGTAAATTGCACTTTCAGGACAAAGAGAGTGTACTACAGTGTTTGTATGAGGTGAATTGAAAATTTCACAAAAACAATGAGGAGACCAGTGGTACCTTAAAGACTAACATTTTTTTGGGCATTAGCTTTTTGTGGGTAAAACCCCCACTTCTTCAGATGCATGGAGCTAAAATTATGGATACATGCATAAATATATGTTGGCACATATCCTCGCTTCTCTTCATGTGCCATTATATATTTATGCCTGTATCAGAGATGCTTTATTTTTTATTTCATTTTTATAAACAACTCGTACACAAAGTGGAAAAAAAAGGTGATCATGATTTTTGCATGAAATTGTTAATTCCACAGCAGGTGAGAGCCCATTTCAGCATGTTGTAAAATATATTACAGTTCCTTGCAACTGTCTTATAAAAAAAAATCCCTGCAATTTTCATCCCTTAATTTTGCACTGGTGCATTAGTTGTAGTAAAACAGCACCTCTCTTTCCATGTATACTGCAGCTTCAGGATTTTTACTCTGTGGAAATAAAGTATAAAGAAGCAGGTATTCTGGGGGTTCAATAGCACCCGGTGGGTTGAAGTGGTTTCTGTCATATACAGGGTTTACAATTTTGTTCAATGGCTTTCAGCACTCCTACTATAAATTTTGTTCCAATGCTACTGTAAAGTAGTTACTTCTGCTTTATTGAATAAACAAGCTACTATATTCTGACTATAAATAAGTGAACATAATTTATATATGTGGGGCAAAAGGATTCATTTTCCCTATGTCAAATTTATATGTACAGGCCAACATGTATCCAGGTAAGATGGTACTACGAGTTTCTGAACTTGTTATACAGTGCCATACTCCTCCTCTTATTATATATACAAGTGCTTTTGAAAATGATGCCACATGCATTTGTGTAATGAAACAGCCTAAAGTCTGCTAAAGATACCATGTAAACAAAAATGCCTTTTTGAGAAAGGGAATTTGTTACCTAGCTATTGTGTATTGTTTCTTCTTTGAAGCATGTTTAGTATGACTTTAGTAGCCAACCAATTTTACCCCGTATGATAAAATCTAGTATCTTTTTACTGCAATAGTTACTGGGTTATTGTTGAAGGTATAATCAAGTCCAGAAATTGCCAACTCAGTTGTTGAATTTAGGCCAATGATCCGTAGTCTTTTTTTTTTTTTTTCCCCGCTTGGTCCATCTTTTTTCCATCCAGCATTTTTCTCTGCTAAGCAGTGTAAATCAATATTCACAAACAAGTTAAGAAAAGTTACATCAAGATATTTACTCTAAGTTCCCTACAGTTTTTTTCCCCCAGTGGCTTGGCTTTACTGTGGTAGGATTTTTAAAAAAAAAAAAAAAAATCTACAGCCTTACTATTTTGAGTAATTTGGCACACTCTACTAAGACCGTCAGCAGGTTCTTTATAGACCCAAATCCCATTGCAACAACATGGTTAAGTTACAGTTTGCCAGAACCACTACGGTTGGGCTCTATTAATTCTAGTATTTAGTGGTACCTAGAGCAGGAGAAATATTACTGGTATGTGACAAAAATGAAAATTACTCGGGGCACAAACGTTGGTTACAGAAATGCCTTCCCAAAGCAGGAATCAGCAGGATTCATTAGAGAGGATTAAGACAGCATGGAGCAATATGTTTTCTAGAAAAGTTAATGTAACATTTAGGTCCTGCGTACCTATTGCATTTAATCATGAAGAACAGCTAAACCTCCATGTCTTTCTATTTTTCATATATATTAGAGTAAGAAAAAATAAATTAAAGAGAAAAAGGTGTGCTTTGCAGATTCATTGAAAGGCACACCAGCCGCTCAAACCAGGTTGTGGCAGTGGGAATAGCTGAGTGATTGGTGAGCACAGTGGGGTATCATTCTGTTAGTTGCTTAAATATTAATCACAATCCATTCTTCTGATAATATTCTGTAGTGCAAAGCACTATGAAGAGCACCTGCTTCTGTGAGTGCACTCAGTGCATGGTATCTTCCCTGGAGGAGAAAATGCTTCAAATACCTTTAAATGCCATTATTGATGGGAAGACACTGGGTATCTAGAGTTGTGCACATGCTGAACTTCTCCATTAGGAATTCTTTGGATGATAGTTCATTAACCAATATAATTGTCCCAGAGCTCATTAACCAATGTCATTGCTGCTGGCTGAAATATCTGGGCATATTTCCATCAGTCTTTCAAAGCTAATAGATATTTTAGATATTTTTATTCTGAAAAAATATTTCCTCTGTGTCATCTTACCTAGGATTTTTCAACCTATTGATGCTCAACATTTTTATTTGTTGGAGCCAATGAATGAGTTGAAAGAGGGTCTAAACTCCATGACTACAAAACATGACAGAATAGGAATCTAATACCACAAGGGATATATTAGGCATGTACATGGTAGGATTGAGCAGTGATGCTCGGTGACCTGGGCCATCAATTGTCTTCATTCTGTCAGATCATTTTGGCATCAGAGAGAATTTGATTAGTTGGAGTGGAGGGGGTACGGTGGTACTACCAAAGGTGACCTAATTTCTTCACTCAGCTGAAGTTAATAGAGTTGCATCACTGTTGTCAGAATTTTGCCCTATTTGATTGTCACTTTGTTGGAAGAAATGTTCAGGAATGTAAGGATAATTGTGGGAGATATAAGGAATAATATTTGGGAGTGTCATTTTTAGTCAGTCTAACTTCAAGACTTAATCAGAGGTATGAAAGCTGTGCTGCCATGACTGAAGTTTAGTGGGGAAGGATGATGGTACTAATTAGAGTACTTTCTGCTCATTTAACACTTAGTAGACTAAGGTTAAACTTAAACCTGTCTCATAAACAACAGATAAAGGTAAGGGGTTGAATCAGAATGATGCTAGTGGGAGACCACTGATTTAATTGTTTTAGTGAACCAAACTTTGAGCTTAGATGCCAAATTCTGTGATGTAAAGAATCAGACATGTCAATCACTGACACGAGAGTCTGAAAAATGCAGTATGGGTGTTGCCCACACAGGTGTGTACACTGTGAACTTGTATTCAGAGATCATTAACCCGTACGGTTTGTCTTTAAAATTAGCATTGATCTGAAAAATAATTTCACCAGCCAATCAGCTGGATTATAAACACTGCATTCTAACAATTGCCACAACAGTGAGTTTCACCTGTCATTGAATTGTAACACTGAGAGGAGAACGAATATTTTGCACACATTACTACATGGAATTTTCACTGCTGCACACACTGACTGGTGGCACTGCTCACTACAGTGTGCTGTGCCTGACCTTTGCTGGACAATCCTTGTAGCTCTGCAAACCTGGGAAAGGATTTTGCCATGGAGCTATTCTATTACAAATGATTTTTCCAATGTGATGGCACTTTCTGCATTGTATCACTGCACAGTTTGATTCCAAATAATGTTTTAGGTGATAGATCTGAGCTCCTCTCCATTTTTTTTCTCCCCAAAGCCCCATTTTTGATTTTGAACATGTTACTCAATGTTATCTGATCTGGGATCCTTAGCTTATTTTGGGCGTTGTCCATATTTGTCTGAATAGTTGAGCATAAAGGCAATTCAGTCTGGGCCTATCAAATATATGAGGTGTAGCATTTCCTCCCCCCGTCCCTCCCAGAGGCAATGCTGGAGGCATTTTTGAGGTATTTTGAGTAAGCAAAAATGAATGCACTAATTACATTTGAACAAGTTTGTTTCTTCCTGAACTTGCTACTGACATTCAAAACAGCACAAGAATTTTAAACTAAAATATAGCTGCTACCTCAATTTTCATTCACGAATGAAAACCCCTCCTAAAGGACAGCTAGACTTCCTGCCAAATGTGTTCCATTTCATTTAGATTTAGTGGACATACTGAACAAATATTGAGAGCAAGAATAAGTTTGCTCTTACTAGCAAGTATTGTTATAACCTTCTCCATGAAATAAATTGTTTAATTTTATGTTTGTCTCCTTTCAGCACAATCCTCTATATGAATAGAGGATTGTGCTGAAAGGAGACAAACAAAATTGAAAGACTTCCACAAATACACTACCAATTCCCATCCAAAATGCAATACTACAGTAACACTAAGGGTATGACTGCAATGACAGAGTTACATCGCCAGCAATTACATCACCTCTCAGAGAGCGCTGAAGGGAAACTACTGTCAGCTGCCTGTGCAATAGCGTGTTCACACTTGCATCACTTGCATCAGTATTCAGAGCGGTGCACTCTGCGCAGCTCTCCCACAGAGAATCTCTTCCTCTTCTGCCGCTAAGAGTTGTGAGAAGGCATAGGGGGTCATTGCGCATCCTGGGTCCTGTCCCAATCCCTCATAATGCACTGCTTCACATCTCTGCAATCCATGTGCACCATCTTTCAATGGTTTGCATACTGCACGCTCTGCCTCTTCAATCTGCAGGACTGGATCCCGCACTGTTGACCAATATGCTGCTCGGTCTCACTAACATGTCAAGAGTGGCAGTGGAGTTATCTCTTAAACTACAAAGGCAAGAGAAGTTTGTCATTGATCTGGCCATGAGTAGTAGCTACGACACGAGATTGCTTGTGGCATTCATGGACGTGCTGTCCACAGTGAAACACCGCTTTTGGGCTCAGGAAACAAGCACTGAGTGGTGGGATCACATCATCATACAAGTTTGGGATGATGAGCAGTGGCTGCAGAACTTTTGGATGAGGAAAGCCACATTCATGGGACTGCATGATGAGCTTGCCCCAGCCCTGCAGCACAAGGACACAAGAATGAGAGCTGCTCTGTCGTTGGAGAAGTGTATGGCAATTGCACTGTAGAAGCTGGCTACTCCAGACTGCTACCAATTGGTAGCAACCAGTTCGGAGCAGGAAAGTTGACCATTGGACTTGTGTTGACGGAAGTGTGCAGGGCCATTAATGGCATCCTGCTCCAAAAGACCATGACTCTGGGAAATACATGTGACATTGCGGATGGCTTTGCACAAATGCACTTCCCTAATTGCAGAGGGGCAACTGATGGCACGCATATTCCAATTCTGGCACTAGACCATCTAGCCTGAGTATATTAATCAGAAGGGATATTTCTTCATGGTTCTCCAGGCACTTGTGGAGCACCGTGGGCGTTTCACGGACATTAATGCAGGCTGGTCCAGAAAGGTGCATGAACCACGCATCTTTCGGAACACTTGGCCTGTTCAGGAAGCTGCAAGCAGGGACTTGCTTCCCAGATCAGAAGATCGCTGCAGGGGAAGTCAAAATGCCCATTGTAATCCTGGGAAACCCTGCCTACTCCTTAATGCTGTGGCTTATGAAGCCATAGACGGGGAACCTTGATAGCAGCAAGGAGTGGTTCAACAGCAGGCAGAGCAAGTGCAGAATGACTGTTGAGTGTGCTTTTGGCTCTTTAAAGGCCTGCTGGTGCTGCCTATAAGGGAGGCTGGACCTGGCCAATGACAATATTCCTATGCTGATAACTGCATGCTGTACGCTCAATAATATTTGTGAAGGGAAGGGTGAAAGCTTCATTCAGGACTAGACTGCTGAGGCTCAGTGTATTGAGGCTGAATTTGAACATCCAGAGACCAGGGCTATCAGAGGGGCTGAGTGGCCATAAGGATCAGGGATGCCTTGATGCAGGAATTTGAAGCTGAAAGCCACTAATATTTGTTGCTATGCTCAGGAGTGCAGTGTTTGTAATGCAAGGAGGTGATTGTGACTGGTGCACACGATGCACTATGAAGGTTTAAGAAAATTGTGTGTTGCTTTGCAGGGCTTTGTTTGCTTTCAAACCAAAATAACTATTTTATTAAAAAACAACAACCGGAGGAGAGCAACAAACAAACAACTGCATCAGCACTAGCGGGGGATGGGAGAAGGGAGAGTCCCAGGAGGAGGTGGGATCCTGGGGCAGTTAAAGATTTATGTATGTCCCAGTATCATATGCAGCCTTGTCCTTTGGAGTACAGTGCAGCGGGGACTGTTCTTCAGCAGGGCTAAACTGCAGAGGGATGAGAGTTGAGTTCTGTGGTTACTGGGAGTCTGCAGGGCTGGACTGTGATGGGGCAGGAGTGGAATGCAGCGGGTGCAGACTGGAGCTAGGAGGTTAATAAGAGCATGTCGATGGTATCTGCAGTGTGCATAGGAAAGAGTATTACGACAGTGGTTGCAAGGGAGGGTGGGTGTGGAGCTGCTCAGTTTGCAGTGCTAGTAGCACCTGGAATGTGTCCGCTTGGTACTCCATAACATTTAAGAGGTGCTCTGTGGCTTTGTTCTGGCACGCCACAGTCTCCTTTTGGTCCCTCTTCTCACTCTCCTGCCGCTCCTTTAGTTCTTGTTTTTCAGCTGCAGAGTGCCGTGACGGGTTGGATCACAGAAACCACCTTAGGGTTGCCAACTGATGTGCCAAGACTACTTCTGCCCCTGCTTCCTTGCCCTGTCAGCTTGGATCTCCAGAGCCCTGCCTGGTTTGAGCCAGACCCATTATCCTGCTGCAAACCCAGACCCAGATCTGAACCACAACCGCTAACAGCCGTAGGCTTACCTGGAAGCAGCTTAAGAAATGTTTCTGTTTTTGACACTTAGGTGCTCAACTCCCAATGGGGTCCAAACCCCAAATAAATTTGTTTTATCCTGTATAAAGTTTATACAGGGTAAACTTATAGATTGTTCACCCTCCATAACACTGAGAGAGAGAAATGCACAGCTGTTTGCCCCTCCTCCCACAGAACTAATACGTATACCAGGTTAATAAGGAAAAAGTGATTTTATTAAGTACAGAAAGTAGGATTTAAGTGGTTCCAAGTAGTAACAGACAGAACAAAATGAATTACCAAATAAAATAAAATAAAACACACAAATCTGTCTCTGTTACAGATAAAACCTCATCCTCAGTGATGTTTTAGTAGGCTTCCTTTTACAGACTAGTCTGGGTCAAGCAATCACTCTCACCCCCTGTAGTTACTGTCCTTTCTTTCAGTGTTTTCAGGTATCCTTGTAGGGTTGAGAGGCTCTCTTAAGCCAGCTGAAGACAAAATAGAGGGGTTTCCTAGGGATCTTTATAGACTTTCTCTTTTGGGTGGACACTCCTCCCTTCTACTGTGTAGAATCCAGTCTCAAAATGAAGTTTTGGAGTCACATGGGCAAGTCACATGTCCCTGCATGACTGAGTTTCTTACCAGCCAAGCCACATTCCTGGGAAAGCTAAGATGTGGATTGACATCCCCAAGTTTATTGTTGGCTTAAATGGTTCTTGACTGGGCACTTATTGAGAATAGTCTTTTCTCAGAAAGCTGACAATACTTTTACTAAGGCTACTTAGAAATCAAGCAAGTACACAGCCAATGTTCATAACTTTGAAGACAAAAATGATACTTGCGTACAAATAGGAGGAATGTATCCAGTCATCAAGCTGGGGTGCGCGAGACCCCGGCACCACCGCTGATCCCGCCTGGGAGACCAACGATATCCCGGGTGGGCTATTTTAGTACCGCCGAAATGCCACCATGGAAAAGAGAAGCTTTCACTTTCCGTGGTGGCATTTCGGCGGACATACCCCTGAGGGGCCGTGTGACTGTTTCCTCGGCGAGAAGGGGCCACCGAGGAAAAAGTTTGAAGACCCCTGCAGTAGATCATAACCTTTACAGAGATATGTTACATGGCATATGTAGCATAAGACATATTTGTTATGTCATACATACATTTATAACCATATCCCTATAAAGCCTTATGGGGTGCACCGTCACAAGTGCATCATGAAATCACGCAGAAAGTCTTTAGTTTTTTGTGGCTGCTTACTAATTCTGTGCAGCCATTTAGCCAGCAATAACAAATGGAAGGTGGGGCTTCCAAGGTCATCTCTGTGACTCCAAAATCAAAATTTTACAGGAGCAGTATGGTTTGCAACACAGAGACCACTGATTCAGTGATTTAAAACACAGCCACTATTCACATACCTGTCACTAACTGGCTGACCCCAGGCAAGCACACATGAGCCAAAATGGTGAGTAACCGTACGGTAGTGGAAATCAGTGTTCCAGGACTGCAGTGTATGCTGGGTATGTAGCTCTTGGAAAGTGTCTCCCATTTGGTCCATGGTGGAGCTCGTTTGCGATTCCGGGATTGCATGGTCACCTGTGCTGCTGAGCTCGCCATGCTGACTAAACAGGAAATGAAATTCAAAAGTTCTTGGGGCTTTTCCTGTCTACTTGGCTAGTGTATTGGAGTTGAAAGCGCTGTCCAGAGCGGTCACATTGGAGCACTCTGGGATAGCTCCCAGAGGCCAATATCATCAAATTGTGTTTACGCTACCTCATATTCAACACAGGAAGGTTGATTTTTAGCGCTAATCCCCTTGCCGGGGAGGAGTACATCAGTCAATTTTAAAAGTCCTTTTAGTTGACGGAACGGGGTTGGTTGTGTAGACGTATTGAGTATAATATCGACCTAACCTGGCTAAATTCGATCTAATCTCATAGTGTAGATGAGGGCTAAGTCTCCATTAAGCTTGTCTATAATTTTCTGATTTCAAGTTATTTCTGTTTGTTGAGAAAGTGATTTGTAAAGAGAGGCCTTTTTAATGTATGTTTAGCGTCTGCCTGATTCAGTGGTGCCACAAGCAACTGTGTAGATGTTCATTGGTAGTTCATTGTGATGTCACAAGCAATGATTTTGTGGAGTTATCATTATGAACATATCATTCAAGAGGAAGTGGAGTGTCATTATGAAGGGGGAAAAGTTTCCACGCACACCAAATATCAGAGGTGGATACACCATAGACATATTCCATCAATTCTTTTATGGGCTGTTCTAAGTAGACCTAGCTTCATTAAGCCTGATTGTTTTCTCATTTACACTGGTTTCAGTGCTGTTACTACTGATTTACACAGGCGTATATGAGAGGAGAGTAATGCTCATTATATATAATCTATTCTCTTTCTGTACATATCACTTCCATAAGCAATAAGCTATGTTGGAGGGATACTGTATTTTTTATGTAATAAAGAATTGATATACAAATACACGACACAGATATATGATTTTCATTGCCTTATGCGTGTGCCTCCTGAAGACATCTAGGTCAAATCAACTTTGTTAGGCTTAATATGCCTTGATACAGTGCTCACATGGGGTTGCATCAATTCCATTTCTAATAGTGAGAGTTTCTGGAGCTTAGTATTTACTAGAAATGCCAGGAGAGGTTTTAGAGAGTGGACACTCATGAAACTGGATTACATGCTATGGTATGATACGAAAATGTATACAAATTTTATATTGCACATAAGTCTCTCATCCCTTATTGAGTATTAATTGCCCCAGAAGAATGTCTATTTTCTTTTCAAGAATATGAAAAGATAAAACATCTATAGAAATTGATGCTCTATGGACTTATAACACCCAGACCCCTAAGAACTTAGAAAGCATGAGTAAATATATTCCAATTACAGACAATGCAGGTAATGGGTTTATGGTACTTAGAGGGTTGGATCTGTTCTCTGACAGCCTGCAGACATTAGGAGCCCCTCATGACTGCCTGAAATGTAGGCATTATGGAGTGATTTTTACTTTACTGCCTTTTCCATCAGATCATCCCCTTCCTTTCACACACAAGGTTAATTCACTTCTTGATCACATTATTTCCTCGCTGCTCTTTGACAATATAAAAATTCTGAGTGGACAGCTCAATCCCTCTTCCATCTCAGATTTGATTGTTATGGTATTGCCTGGCGTCCCTCAGAGGCCTCCAGCCGCCTTTGCTGCACTTTATGACACTTAAATGGCTGGGCTACAATTTCTCCATCTATTCACGAAATGCTGTTAATAACTCATTTCCAAAGAGGCCCTTCTTTATGTCTTGGCATTAAAGGATTTTTTATTAGGTGCCAGGATAGGTGACACACAGCCCCAGTAACCAAAGAGTTAATTAATCTGTTGAAATTTATTGCCTTTTATACTGCACTCAGTGTGACAGTCCCTAAGAGAAACAGATACTATATTTACACCCTAGCTGAAATATTCAGTAATATAGTCTGCATACTGACCCACTCTATCAGTGTATAGCTTTTGCTGGAATACCCATTAATCAACTAAGATGGATTTGTGTAATCGGTCTTCTTTCTTATTCCGAGATTCCAATAAATATTGAAATAATAATTTATTGATTATCCTGCAATATAAATGTGTAGTAAAGGCACCCAAGATATTTGCATGGTAATGCATTTTGAAAGCTCTTGGCATTCTTTGGGTATGAGAGAGAGAGGCTGTAACACTGGCTAGTTATGATGGCATTACTTCAGTACACCAAATTTAATGTTATCATGTGCAGAGGTCCTTTAAGGTAGCTCTTGAGCTCTGGTGAGGCATAAACTGTAATGGGGTACTGTTATCCTTCTCTTAAAGCAGTATATTAACAGTAAAGTTATACTGCCTGATTGACCAAGAATTTGAATACTAGCAAACCCAAGGGCATATGGCTGTGTCTCTGTATGTACACCAGTCCTTTCAACTCTTCTCGTGCCAAGTGTTTATCAAAAGAAGTATTTGCCTAATTATTTCTAGAAAGGAGAGTGCTCTATCACTATTAGGCTGCCTGCTACATTAATTGCCTACCTTATAAGATACAACTCTGTATAACATACACAGCGCACGGGGTGAGATTTTGTGATGTGCACAGAAAGCAGAGTTTGAGAGGGTGGGATGGGGTTCGTGGGGAGGAGGGAGCAACTGTAGCTTTATGCCATGCAGCTTTGTGCTGCCTGGAGTCTCTGGGCTGGGTCCAAAACAGCCCCCTGCATTTGTTACAGCAGCTGTGGGCACTGCTCTAATTTATGGCAGCCTTTTCTGGGGTGTCTATGGTATGCAGTGTACCTCATAATCTCCATAGTACTGAGCTTTAAGGATCCTCTCCTGACCCATTCTACTCATGGTATACCTCTTATGTTAAGGCTTGGTTAGGAGGCAATACAGGGCTGCTTATGTTGGCCTTACACTGCTCACACTGAGGAATTCTCCCCTGGCTCCTTGTGACTCATTTTTGGGCCTGATTCACCACTTGTGGGTGGGAGTCAGGACAGAAGCCAGAGTCAGCTCCTTAGCTCTTATATGAGTGCCTTCTGGAGGGAGAAGTTCTGTATATTGGTTTACATGGCTAAGTCCCATTGCCATTTATAGCCTTGTGGTGTATATTATAATGTGGCAATACAAGATACAAATTATTTTTTTTCAAACTACTGTTTCAGCTATTTAGGGCTGAGTGAACCAGTTTGAATAAAATAAGAACCAGCCCAAACCTTTGTCACTCCTTAGAACAATCACCTTTTGAATACAAAACCAAACCATTTTTTTTAAGGTTTGAGAAAGTTTACTTAATACACTCTCTCTCTCTTCTTCTTCTACTTTTTGCATACTTTTATGCTAGTGGGACCAGAAGATCTATAAATATAAAATCAGCAAGGCCTGTGGTATTTCTGCCAGAATAAAAGCAGGAAACTCTGAAAATTTTATGACCTGACTGAGCAAGATTTCTAAATAGTTTTTAGAAGCATTTAGCTGCTAATACTACTTAAAATTAATGCAGTGCTTTACATTTGCAAAGACCTGTGTTTTTCCAGATAGCTGAACAGAAATTACGCCTCATGATTTTCTATCAATCCTCAGTGATTGTAAGGGTTATGGTGCTTTCTAGAGGAGCCAGCGAAGAGTAAAATCACTATTCCAGCAAGAGAAGTTCTGTTTCCTAAGGAATTAGAAGAACCAATAAGTTCATGCTGACAGTTGACATTCACCTGTTGGCATTATATGAGTTTGTGCAAGTACTTTGGTAGCCCTACCTCGAAAAGTCAGTTCTAATTGCTCAGTTGCCGAGGAGACTCTAATTTCACAGAACGTATTGCCCGACTGAGAGAAATATATTTCTCCGGTATGTACTATATCTCCTCCTGACTAGTCACTTACAATTACCATGCTTCTGTGGTGGATGTTGTATGGAAAATGTTGTTGTTTTCCTTATGCTGTCCCTTAACATGTAAGGAAACTCTGTGTGGACATTGCTGTGAGTCATTCTAAGATGACTGCTATAGAGTAAGTAACATATTGTGTGCTCTCTCCTGGAGATTTATATTTGCTTTTTCTTTCTTGTTGTTTTATCACAAATCAAAGTCAAACAGCTTGAATGTATGTTTTGCTCTTTGTGTATGAAAAACTTTACCCTTGCCTGCAGACCCTCTGAGAGATCCCTTAAAACCATCATGCCAACTATATGTTCAGTCCACTAGATCATGCTGTCTCTTTACCATCACCAACAGCATCACACAATGTGGTTTGTTGCAAAGTGCAGCAATCCTTAGTTGAATTCAGTCACAAGTGGTTTATGCAGCACATTTCAAGTCTCCATAACAATTTGTCATAGTTTTGGGTAACTGCCTGTGATCAGGATAACTGAGGTATAGATAAAATTGTACTGCACAGGATTTGTTTTCTAGTGCCTTGCTGATAAGGTTAACCAGATGGTGAAGTATAATAATCTAGGCAATACAATAGATCATCACTAAAGTGACAGGAGAGGAGAAGGAGAGGATGGTTTTTTAGTTAGTTTTCCTGAGCCAGAAATTGAAAAAAAATAACCCCCACCCTTTTCCCCATTTCTTTATACAGCATGGAATTCCATGGAAGGCTAAACCTGTTGGTTGTATTTTTTCTGTAATGGATCATCAGTCACCCATTTGCTATGCATTTTTATAAGGGGTGTGTGGGTCTTCCATACCTTATGCTATACCATCCAGTTCACAATCAGAAATCTTATGAACCTTGGAAAAGGCAAATACTTTGGATTTCAAAATTGAATAATTTTTCTTGCACAGTATTTTATGCTAATTACTATATAAACCACTTCATGTGATGTTCCTTTTACATCATGGCCCTATAAGACAGTCTCTTAAATCAACCACTGTCAAAAGATCACAGAATTAAGCAGCTTTGCAGAGTGACCTGGCTATTAACCTACAAATGTACCATCTTATGGATGGAAAGCATTTATTTTTGGACTTGATTGCTAACAATCAGGAATAGAGGCTTTATGGCAGAATGATTATAGTGATGATAAAAATGTCAACGTGTTCAAGAGTATCCAGTGGGAGCTATCATCATGTATAGTAAGTCCTCAGTTGTGGGGGTTTTTTAGGCACTAGTCTTCCAAAAGACTATACAAGTTAATGCCAAGTGATCACAAATATGTCACAAGCTACATGTTACACAATAAGTATGCAACAACAATCAGAAGTTACACTGCATTACTGAAGTAGTATAGAGATGATTACCTTTGAGCGGTATAGGGACTGAATGGTATATCTTTCTCCTGTTTTAGGGCAATGGGATTTTGCTATTGATTCAATGACTGATTTATAATAATGTTGAAGATCATGAGATTGGCAACTTTTCAGAGCAGCAGCCTTGTCTTAGGATGAGTTTGTACAACGTATAGCACTATGGGATCCTGATTTTGATTGCTATTTCAATAAAATTTGTAAGTGATAAATAACAATAGGGATGTAAATCTTTATAGAGGCAAGTGATAGGAAGGTTTTGGCTACTTGGAGGCATTGTCAGGTTGGGCACTTATCACTGGAGATGTATGAAGATTTGATTAGATAAGAGGAGTGGGAGCAACTGTGGATGGAGTGTGTGAGGGAGAATTTTGGCAGCTAGTAGGGATGTTGGTTTTGGAAGCTTTTAATGTGGAAGGTGTTGGATTGTTTTAGCAATTGTCCTGTCTGTACATGCTGGATATGCTAGTGGGTCAGTGAGTCATTAGAAGGGCTGAAAAACAGGATGTCCTAACAAAAGCGAGACATTCCATGGACCAGAAATGTTAATTTGAGTGAGCAGCATCATAGGCTATACAAAATGTATACTCATGCCACATTCCTTATACAGACTATGCCAATGCAGCCATTTGATTGGATTACATTGTATTTCATGAAACACTCATTATCTGATCAGCAATGCAAACATAGCTAGGAATTTGTGGCACAATGCCAACAGCTACTAATGTTTTATGGTAACAGTAGTGGAAATAATTACAGTGTTAAGATCCCCTGCACTTGCCTCCTCCACCTCCAAAAAAAATCTCAAAACAACAACTAAAAAAATCTGATCAAATGATGTATAGAAATTTTCCAGTGTGCCTGGCCTGATCTTTTGTCTTTCAGGAAATTCCTTGGAATCCCAGTTTCCCTAGTCCTCAGCACTCAACATATACATTTTTACATCTCTCCACCTTCTAAGACCTCCACTGATTTTAAACAGAGTTACACTAGCACAAAGCTAGAGTAACTCATCAGTGAACCAGGCCCTCATATTTTAAAACTGTTGGAATGCTTGTTTATATCTGTCTTCCCATGATCATAGATAGATTTGGAATTAATTTTGCCAAATTAAATCTTTGTAGATTTGCTTTATGTTATGGATAGACATTTCAACTATTGCATTTATTTTTTTCAGAATCAGCAAACCATCTCTTCTTAAATTAAGCACTGCATAGCTAGCTTTCATGTGGCCAGTTTTTAATTTAATAAGTTTATTGCAGGGTATCTTTTGCTCATTCTCTGCAAAAATGTCGAAGTCTTTTCTTGTGTTTAAACTCCAAAACCTAAATTAAAATATCTATCGTTATAACCTCAACCCATTGTAATCCCTCAAAGATCTATGCAATCACTGGGCAATTTCTTGGCTCGTGTCCTCAAAACCATCTGCTGCATAGGAATTTTTATCTAGGCTGATTCCTGCACCCTAGCTAAGACCTCTGTGGATTTGTTTTTAGGGCAAAATCTTCCTGTTAGATCTATAGCAGAAATGATATTTTATCCTTCTTTTAGTGTGGAAATAGCCCTTATGTGGATGCATGCATACCCCAAATAGGCACCAGCTGAGCATATTTGTGTTGAGTCAAGAGTGTTATGGGCAGGGAGGGGAGAGGAGAAAGGTTCTTTTCTTAGCCAAAAAGTGTAATTTTGCTTCATTGTGTTAAAAATCCTACCATCCTAACTCTGACTTAAATGAAGGTTATGTTAGGCTAAAAAAAATAATAATTACATCACTGAGGTGGATTAACTAGTAGACAACAGCCAGGGCTGGCTCCAGGCACCAGCGCTCTAAGCACGTGCCTAGGGCAGCAAGTTGTCAGAGCGGCAGCCAGGCTGTCTTTGGCGACATTTCGGTGGGTGGTCCACGGCTGGCGCGGTGGCATATTAGCAGCAGGTATGACAAGCCCGTGGGACCTGTGGACCTCTCGCAGAAATGCCGCCAAATCCACGGCAGCCACGGACCTCCCGCAGGAGTGCCGTGGAACGTCCGTGCTTGGGGAGGAAAAAACCTTAGAGACGCCCCTGACAACAGCTACCTCAGATGTAAAGTATGTAAGGAGATAGATGGTCATTTACAAATACAGCCTTGACATAAATAAGTGTAACTCTTTCTGAAGTCAGTGGGAGCTGTCCCTTTTTATGCCAGGGTGAGTTTGGCCTCTGTCTGTGTAGCCATGCTACATTAATTTCATTTGGATCTTCCCCAGAGGTTATGTTTCTTTACAAGCCGCATGTTATGGTTGGCAACTTGTGACAGGTACAGTCTGACTCCTGTATGTTTTATGTAAAATCCCAGGAAATTGCATCCATGCTTTTCACATCAGGATGCCAAAATGTCAAAAGGCACCTCTCAGCATAAAACCACTTAGAAATACAAAAGAAAAGTTCTTGGCATCATCCCTTGATAATGCAGACCTTGCTGAGGAGCCATCTGAGGAAATCTGTCTGTCAATCATTGTTCAGTAACATATGTGAGGGAGAACTAGGTAACATTTTCATATCTTAAATGTTTCATGTTGCTTCCATGTAATGGTGCGTATGGCATGGCTGTCAATCAACCAAAAAAACCCAACCCAACCAGAAAACAACCCAAACACCCAACCTGGGTCTGACATTTGCCATCAGCTTTCATTATGCCACTATCCACTTGCATAAACTTAGAAGTGAGTAAATTGTGGGAAATTATTTGTGAATCTTTAGGCAATTTCTAAACAGAATATCACTTCCGCTGTGTTTGCATCCCTTTTTTTATTTGTTTTTGCAGACATTTGTGTGAGCAAACTTTTTGTTCACCCAAAGTGGTTTTCAGGCTTAAGATAGGTCACTAAACAACCTTTACAATGTCAAAATGTCCCATTTTGATATTTTTGGAACAAAACTTTTCAGTCTTTCTGTTTACAATAATGTGTTTCAATTTTTAAATTATTGCATTATATTATGAATTAAAAATAAAGCTCAAAATTGAAACGTTTTGATTGAGTGAAACAAATTTTTAAAAATGTATTTTTGTACAAAATTTCAAAATGTTCATGTTTTGTTCCAGATCGGAATGAAAACAGAATTTCTCAAAATCCTTCATGAAACAGAATGTCAGAACTCTTCCCCGCTGAATATTCTGATCCACATTTCACAGGTAGCAAATCTGAGACATAGAAAGGTATTATACAAGGAAGTTCATCCCCCAAAGTCACAGATCTCCTGATTCCCAGGCCTATGTTACTCCAAGACCATAACAAACAAAAAATAGTCTAAAGCATGAAGTCCAGGTTCTCGCTAACTGCTCCCTGGAGGGTCCTCTGCACTCTAGAAAGGGCAAGGAGAGGTTGACATCTTTTTGTGTCAATTAGCAGAACTGGCTAGTTGAACAAGGGGGAGTGTGGTGCATCCCTTCAATGGTAGCACTATGCATAGGGCAAGATGCACAACAAGGAACTACAGGGGGAGGTATTTTGACTCCTTGAAGAAGAATGCTTCAGGATGCTCCCTCCAAGTTTGTACAGCTCCACAATACCCTCACCCCTTTACGAAACAAGGCTGTTCCTGTTTCCTGTACCATACGCTGGGAAGTAACATGAGCTATTTTGAAGTAGTTCTATGGCCTAGGTTATACAGAAGGTCAGACTGGATGATCACAATGGTCCCTTCTGGCCTTGGAATGTCTGAATGAGAAGACTCCATTCATACTAAGCTACAGCTGGCTCTTTACTAAAGCAACAGTTTACAGAGCTATTTCAGCTGCAGGTTAACATGCCTAGTGATCTACATACAGACTGACTTCTTGGTCTTTCTTGAAACTCTTCCCTTCAGCAAGCCATGATCCCCAGGTTCCATGCAGATTGCTACAGTGCCAAAATGGCACAATGTAGCTTTTTGGGTTTAAGTAGGTCTTCCTCAAGCAAAACATTTATTGAATTATTCAGTGTTTTGACTGAGCACGGAAATCATGATTTGGCCCAGAGGTGACAGTTCCTGAATAATGATGTCCCATGAATGAAGTGAGGCAAGGCAAAGGGAGAAGAGATTCACTAAATGAATTCCAAATTGCTTGCCTGCAACAATTTACATTTTTGTTAGTCTTCTTATAAAGTACTTGGATTCTATAGTGATTGGTATTATACAGAAATCCAAGATATAGCAATATTACAAGTCCGAATGTAGAAAAGTGTGAGGATTAAATGCTTCACCACTTCTTTCCCCAAATCACTGTCATTAACCAAACAATTAGTTGGGAAATAGTCAACATGGTTTTTGTAAAGGGAAATCATACCTCACCAATCTACTAGAATTCTTTGAGGGGGGTCAACAAACATGCGGACAAAGGAGATCCAGTGGATATAGTATATTTAGATTTTCAGAACGCCTTTGACAAAGTCCCTTACCAAAGTCTCTTAAGCAAAATAAGCAGTCGTAAGATAAGAAGGAAGGTTCTCTTGTGGACTGGTAACTGTTTCCTATCTTTTAACCAAAGGGTAGGAATAAATGGTCAGTTTTCAGAATGGTCGCCCCATCTCAAAAAAGATATATTGGAATTGGAAAAGGTTCAGAAAAGGGTGACAAAAATTATTAGAGTTATAGAATGGCTTGCTTATGAGACGAGATTAATAAGACTGGGACTTTTCAGCTTGGAAAAGAGGTGAGTAAAGGGGGATACGATAGTGGTATAGAAAAAGTAAATAAGGAAGTGTTATTGACTCCTTATAATATACAAGAACAAGGGGCCACCAAATAAATCAATAGGTAGCAGATTTAAAACAAACACAAGAAAGTCTTTTTTTTCACGCAACACACTGTCAACCTGTGGAACTTATTGCCAGAGGGTGTTGTGAAGGTCAATACTGTGAGTGGGTTCAAAAGGGAGCTAAATAGATTCATGGAAGATTGGTCCATCAATAGGTATTAGCCAGGATGGGCAGGAATGGTGTCCCTAGCCTCTGTTTCCCAGAAGCTGGGATTGGGCGACAGGGCATGGATCACTTGATGATAACCTGTTTATTCATTCCCTTTGGGGCACCTGCCATTGGCCACTGTCAGAGGACAGGATACTGGGCTTGATGGGACTTTGGTCTGATCCAGTATGGCTTTTCTTATGTTCTTAATTATTTTGCTTGGGTCCTGTTCTCCCCTGTGCAATTTCCCTGTTGTCTCTATCCATTTTTATACAGCACCAATGGTTGGTAGGGTGTAGTGGGAGGGAAGGATGCAAGGAGCATCTTTCTCAGTGAATGGAGGGTGCCAGAAATGTACCAGAGAACGGGTTGGAAGAAGGGGAAATCATAGACATGGGGAACTGGGAGGGTTGTTTTCTATGGGAAACCTGTTGGTGGCTTTTGTCAGGAATCTGTTACAGATCATTGGGAACTGCAGGAAAGAGGGTTGCAAGGAAACTCTCAAGGGGTAAACAACTAAGGATGCTGCAGGGAGAGGTGGAGACTTGTGGGTGCCTGGAGTCTGTTGGAGAGTGTTCAAACTGGAGCTTTGGGCAAACGGCCAGATTTTCCTATGCTTATCTGAACTAAAATGCCAGATTTTCTATGCTTATCTGAAACTTTGTTGATGCCCACCCATCACTAATTTTGAATATGTTTGCATAGCTAGGCCCAATTGCTGTGACCAAACCTGAATTCCTCAATATGTATCATGGCTCCAGAACCATAGCAAACAATAGACTCTGTGTAAGTGCACCTTTCTCTCTTGTCCTTTCCATTTGTTAGAATTTACTGGGATATATTTTACTTGAAATTTTCCAACTCTTGCTTCAACATTGCCATCCTTCCCCAACAGATGATAGAAATATTGACTGGTGTCCTAACAGTGTTCTGAATCTTTTCAGGCAGCTTATATAAAACTCCCAAACTACTGTTTGATTTTTCTAGTGATTTCCCTTCATCAGTACTTCAGAGCAAATGATAGTTACCTGTAGCTCTTAAATCCTCCCTAATTTCAACAGTATTTATTGTACTTATCTTATTTCCTTGGATGAGCTTCAAATTAGCTTCTGACCATGTAAAACCAGACCATGATGTATTCAACTTTACACTTATATAATTAATTTAAAATGTTTTTGCTGGTTGCCCATGGAATCTCACTTTCAGTTTCGCTTGGTATTTCCTGGCTTCTCAGTACGAATTAATATGTTAAATTTGTTTCTGCCTCATGGTAAAAAGATAATATATACTATTGAATGGACTTTGGCATCTGGCACTGTTAGCAGAGTAGCTAGATTCTGATATTGAATACACAGGAAGAAGAAACATTAATCCGGGGAATTTATTTGAATTTGTTAGTATTGAACCATATAATGCCAGAGATTTTTAAAGCAGAGCTTCCCATTAATGAAATCAGTGGTTTTGAGGTGGTGAGGGCTCTGCTTAAAAACTGTTTGCATAGTACAGTGCATTGTTTTCTGTTTGCTTGGATCCTGATTCCAAACTCGTTGAAGTCAATGTGGGTCTTTCCTTTGACTTCTCCAGGGCTCTGGATCAGACCCTTGAGGAAGTTACAGTATTAGGCAGTATACTGTGAAGAGAAAGAGTTTCATTTTGGAATTTGCCATTAAACGCTGTGGAAAAAACTTGAGCAGTTTCTCATCCCTTCCTTGAAGAATTCGTATTCATTCAACAATCCAGATTTAAAAAACAGTAGTTAGTGATTCCAATACATATTCTTCTTTGAGAAGTATAATGTTTTCATATCAGTAACAGGGTGCACTAAACATTGCTTCCCTTTCAGACTTTGTTGAAAACTATGATTAATCACTTTTATGCTAAACAATTTCCAAGACGTTGTTTTCCGTAACATTAATCAGTATTTTAGTATTTCAGTTCTGTCTTGAAAAATGCAGAGGTGATAATATTTAAACTTAAATATGTCATTTTTTTTCTTTTCCTGATTATTCCATTTTGATTCAACAATAAAGTCAAAGCTCAGTCTCCTCCAGCTTTGGCCAGAAGAGGGAACCATCTCACTGCATCAGCACCTTAGGTGATGTACCCTTCACAACTTTTTGCTTTCTTTATGTCTTCCTGCATTGCAACCCCCTTACCTAAAAGTACACAACCAGCTCTGGAATATGCCTCACCAAACCTTTTCAGGATCAAGATAATTATTTACCTGAGGGTTCATTAACACCTTGCAAATAACCAATGTTTGCTTTCTCTTGTACAGCATTCACTACTTTGAGTTTCTTTTATCTGTACATATCCAAATGTTGGCTTGCTAAACTGATTTATTTGTACATTGTAGGTTTACTCCTGCATTCCTTGTGCACTCCCCAAATCCCATTGACTCCAGTGGGAGAACAAGATGCCCAAAGAATGCAGAATCAGGATGTACATACACATGCTCATAAGGAATCAGACATCCCAAATTCATGCTAATACAGTCTTTAGGCTACACTACTTCATCCTATATTCCAGAGGATCCCAGTGTATTTGAGCCAGGGAATGGAGTGGAGGGGGTCAGAGCATGCTCCACCAATTATGAGCACTTTAGTGCAGGGCTCTTGCTGTTTGGATATCACTTGTCATAAACAAATAATAATAAATCCTCTCTCCCCCCTCACAGAAATGCCCTCAGAGGTGCTCTGCAGATATAGGGTTCCACTGATTTGAAAAGGAGAAAGGTGATATCATCCCATCTATTCCCATGGGTAATATTAATATAGATAATGCTATTCCAATTTCTCTTTTGTAGTGTGTGTGTCTCTCTCTCTCTCTCCTTGCTGCAGATGTTGCGTAGCAGTTGTTGTTGAGACTAGGAAGCAGAAAGCGCTGATGCAGATGTCTCTGGCCTCTACAGATCTCCTGAAAACCTAATTAATTCTTTCTGGGGAAGCAGGTGTGGTGAGGGAAGACTCCCTGGGTTTCCTGTTCTTATGTAGGTTTTTCCTATGTTGGGGACAATGTAGCTTGTAGGTAGGCAGCTCTATTACTTCCCTTTCCCTCCTAAATCACCGTGCATATTTTTCTTATATACACCAGAATTCTAAACAAAGCAGTTCTGGAACAGGGGAAGTGAAACATGTGTTGTAATGTGTTTTTTTTTTTTTTTTTTCCACAAACCTTCAAACTCTAATCCATGGCTTAAGTAATGCTTATGTCTAAATACCAAAGTAACTTTCCTAAAAGTTGGCTTTGAACTGGTCTTTTCTTGCTGAGTTTCATTGTGTGCCTGAGATTATCCACTTGTCAGGCTGCCATTCTGGGACTGAGATGGGTAGCTGGAGCACTCATTCATCTTGCCCTCAGGGTAGCATGGCCTTACATTTCTGATGACTCTGGAATGCATTAGTGTATTATGTCAAGGTTTCTTTTGTTTTGTTTTTTCATTTTGTTTTCAGGCTTCTGTTTACTAGTTCGCCTCAGCTAAATTTTCAACTACCTGTGATGAGACAATAACAGGTGCCCAACCATGCAGTGCACTACTCAACTGACCTACTTTATAGCATTGGACCTGAATGAAAATCTCATGGAGCAGAAACTCAGCTAGTGAAATCCTCCAACTGCTCCCATATAGAAGCAACTAAAAGTTCACACTTACTACAAATAACTATCCATTAGACATACTGTAATTACAGCTCTGATTTTATTTACCTTGGCCAAAATTTTCAAACATTTTTCAAGAAAAGTGGCACAATTTCCAGGTATACTGAACAGCCACCCACAAAACACACTGAAGTCAGTGGGAGCTGCAGGTGCTCAGCAGATGCTCTGAAAATGAAGTCACTTATATTTAGAGCCCTTAATGTGGGTTTAGGATCTAACTTTAAGCACTCATGTATGCAAATAATAATTACTCTCTTTGATATAACATATGCACAAATGGCCTGGAAACCATCCTTAGAGAGGAACAACCACTTTGCTAAATTTGAGACTAGAAAATGGTGTGCATTTAACAAAGTTTTATAACCATTTGAAAATACTGTACTGACCGTAAGCAGGCAATAGAAAATTTAATTGCCTGGAATGGGCATTTCTCAGGGGAGTTGATTAATTGTAGTGGAAATGTTCAATTGCTTGTAACTTTGCAGGAAATTCCCTTCTGGGCTCTGAAACTTTACATGCTTAGTCATAGCTTAATGGAGCATTTTCTTGGAAAGTTCAGCTGTTTTTGAGTTATATAAGTGGGAATTCAAAGACTTTTGGGGGCTTAACTAAAAATGGCTGATTCTGACATTGGCATACACTTAGAGTAACTCCTTTGATTTCTGGGTTTACACCAGAGTAACTAAGATCAGAATTTGGCCTTAGTTGTCAAATTTTAGATGTGTCTAGTTCTCAGTGAGGAAGAGTCTCTGTGGCAAATTGTGAAAAAAATGAAAGAATATAAAATAAAAGTGATACGTATTTATTTAGGGAAATACAGCATTTATAGCATAGCATAATTTTTATTCATATAGCTCCCTTTGACACTACAGATGTGGGTTAAGCTCAGAGGTACCACTGGGGTTTTAGGATCTTCCTACACAGACAATCAGTACCTTCAATTCTTAGGATTGGGTGGTATTCCATAATAGCTGTTCCACGTAGCTCCCCATGTGGACACTCTTATTCCTCACTAAGGCTAGGTATATACTGCACACCACTGGTGGTGGCATGTAGGGTATATGTAGCTACACTTTGTAATGAAAAGCAGGCTGGGTCTACACTGTAATGTGCAGCTGTAAGTGTCAGTGAAAGGCTCTGGCAGGGGAAAGATTGTGGGGAAAGGTTCCAGCAGCGGGACACTACACTGCTAAAATTAGCTGTGTAGGTTGGGGAGACTCTGCGTGGGTCAGTAGAGAGCTCTGTAGGATACATACCCACTGGGTTCAGGCATGTTTTTACCTGTGCCTCACTGGCTACACTGGTATTTATACTTGTACTAGAGTGCATGTACTGAAAGTACTCTACACACAGCTGAAAGGAGTGTGCAGTGTAGACGTACCTTGGGAGTGCCTTTGTGCAGTTTAGCTTAATCCAGTCACAGCTACCAAAAGACACTCTGCAATCTGAGGTGTGATTACAGGTGCAGACATACTTGAACTAGCTTTGATCTAGATAGCTTGAATAACCATAGCAGTGAAGCTGTGGCATCTGGGCATCTTAGGTATATATTCAAGGGGCTAGACTGTGGTGCTCTGGCTTTGCTTCTAGTGTTGCTCAAGCCATCTAGATCAAAGCTAGCACTGGTATATTTACACATGCTGCAGTCACACCTCTGATTGCAGCTGAGATGTAACCTTAGTTTGGAATAAGAGTGTTCACATGAGGAGGTAGTAAGGAAGAGCACTTGTGCTTCAAATCAATACAGTAGCTTCACTGGGTAGACAAGCCCTTATCCAGCATCTTATTTAGGTGATGAACAGAACTGGATTAATAGTAAGAAAAATGATGCAGTCATTTTTGTGAATGTTTAGTAGAACTGCATTTTTGAGCATGTTTGCAGTCCTTTTCAGATACTTATTAAATGATGGATTTTGGTGAGAGTACTTGTATGAGTAAATTCTTAGAGTCTGGCCTGAATTCCTGAAAACTCGCAGTGAGAATTCCAAAGGTTAGAACAGATTCTTGCAAAACAGGAGTCCAACATCTTTGAATAGCAAACAGATTCTTAAAAAATGGAGTCTATTCAAGGATAATTCATGAACAGGACTAAAATTTCAGGGTAAAGAAAAAAATCACAGAGTATACTGTTTGCTGTGAATAGTCTGCCAGCTTTAATTGTGAATTTCCTTACAATATTGGAAAGCATGCACCTGATTCTCAAGCCCAATTGCACTGTCAGAATGGTCTACAAGGGGCTTTAGTGTAAATGAGAATCTTCCTCTGCAGTAAAAATATCTTACTGCAGGCTGGTCATGAGAAGAACTGAATGCTTCTTCCTTTTCCAAAACAAGAGATGATACTTACCTCCATATAACTAGAATGTGGGAAACTCTGAGCTGGATCCTGAGGTACCTGTTAAGGAAATGGGCCCATGATAGAATGTCTGTCACTGAAGCAGTACTTCCAATAGCCCAGTATTTCTAGTGTTAAGTAATTTTTTTTCACCTTTGTCTTTTTTTCAAGCAATCTGGCTAATATTTAATCATCACCATGGACCTCCACACGGTATCCCATCCTACTGCTTTAACTAAGGGCCAGATTCTGCTACCTTTATGCATCTTGGGGCAGATCCTCAACTGGTGTAGATTGTCATGGCTCCACTAACTATAAGATCACTATGACAATTTACACTAGCTGATACACTTAACCCCTGCCCTGCCCTCACTCTCATTTATTTCAACAGGAAAGGTGATAGAATCATTTAATATTCAGTATAAGAAACGGTGGCAGAATATGGCCCTAAAAGAACAAAACAAAAACAATTTTGCTAAATCCAATAAGAGGTAATTACAGCAAGTTTTGAAATGCACAGATCATATGAGTAACAGGCTTTCAAATTAAGTCAAAAGACAGGAATAAAAAGTTTGAAATCATAAAGAACTTTGTTTTTTTTTTTACTCTGATACCTTATGTTGAATAGCTAGATCATTTTATTATTGCAAATACAGTGGCAGTAATCTTTTATTGCATGCAGTGTAGGCCTACAGCATTAAGTTGGTATAAAATTGCATATAGTTTAATATATCTGTACAACACCTTTAAACAAGCTTCTCTAGGCAGGAAGGTTATCTGTCTTATAAATCTATTATTCCATTGTACATCTTGATAGCCTAGCATTGCTCCTAGCCATGTTTAAGCATTAAATAGTGCATTATTATTTCACATAAATCAACCAGAGATGTGTGAATTCATAAATTTTGCATTTGCACAGACAGTATTTTAAACGTTTTATGGCTTTGTGGGAACTCAGAGCAGGAGCCTGTACACAAATCAGCGCCCAGGAAACTTCAATAAAATTTAATATCACAAATTACTTCTTTTCAAAGTTACTGCATGCATATTTTAGAAGTATGTTAACAGGGTCTAAAAATAAAAACAAAACGTGCAACAGGGGCCTTGTCTTGCCTATTTTAGTCGGGGTCTGTATCATTACAAAGAGCAGCTGAACAGTTTGTCCAATGCTGACACAGTTAATTACCTATGTCACTGTTTCCATCCCCATCTCTCTTCTTCTAATCTCATTTTTTTTTAAACTCTGGCTTTTTGTTTATTTTCACCTTTCATATGAATCCTCCCAGGGCATAATCATGTAATGTGTATGCTTAATTTTATACATATAAGTACTATGTCAGTGTGGGCACAAATGTTTGTCTTTTATCAGTACTCTTTTCCTACGAGAACACCATATGTGTCCTTATGAAGATGATTTTCTTGTACCATGTGCTATACGTATTATAAGTACGAACATGTGCTAATGCAATATTAATATTGTGCTGTTAAAATCACAAAACGTCAGGAAATGCAAAAAGAAATCTGATGGGTTATGTACATCTTATTACATAAAAAATAGCTACACATTTAACAAGAAAAACAAGTATAGAAAAGACAAAGCAGGCAAACCACTATTGCTATCTGAAACCTAGCTTTCATATTTCTTGACTTCTTGGGCCAAAGTACCAACATGATTATATATATTATTTATATATTGATAACCTTTCATTGGTGCTCATCACCTGGTTATCTGAGCTGTCCAGGTAAAGCACTGGTGGGATAGAGCAGTATTATTATCCCCACTTAACAGATGAGGAACTGAGGCACACAGATATTAAAGGCTAGATGGAGCCATTCTGGTACATCCTCTAGTAATAGTTGCCCCACACACTAGGAGGCATTCCAAGTGCCTATTACTATGAGCCTTTGTGAGGTAAAGCTTTCAATCTTCTGCATGTCAGGCCAGCACTGCTGGCCTGACAACAGGGTGATGGAAGAAGGGGAAACTGTTCTCTGCCTCTTTGGGGAGCCATGTACCTGCATGGAAGTAGGGATGGAGCAGTCCTTACGCTACCCAGATCTTGGGGAATGATGGTCTGCTTGATCCTTACAAGGAAAAGAAGGAAGTCTCCTTATGCCCTCCCTTTCCATGGTACACCTGTATATAAGGATGTACCAGAAGTGGCTTGCTCACAGATTATGGAAGAGGTCTGTTGCAAAGCCAAGAATGGAATATAGCTCTCCTAAGACCTTGTTCTGTGTTTTAACCTTGGATCTGTCTACTTTTTCTCCCCTAAATACAATGGGTCCCATCCATCTCCCACTGAAGTGCATGGGAGTTTTGCTATGGACTTCAACGGGAGGAGGTCCAATATCATCCTCTGTATGTGTGTAAAACTTGCCTGTGTAATTACTTGACCATATATTTTTGAAGTATTACTTATTCATGTAAAAGAGAAGATCCTTTGCAAACTCTGAATTCCATGCAAAGTGATATAACCCATGTGAAAACAGCCTAAGTACTTGTAAATTCTACCATAGCATAACAAGTGTAAAAGTTCATGCGTCAATCATTTTTGCTGTAGCAAAAAAGTGGTTAATTTTTCTTTTCCCTTACAAAGTTAGAACAGTGTTTTACTTCCTTTCTCATAAATCAAAAATGGCTGAAGGATTTTGGTCAAATCTTTTAGATACTCCAACTGCAAGCAAAGACCAAGCCTAGAAAATTATGCCCCAGAAGACAGCTGCTTTGGAAAGCGATAAGAAAGAGAAATTGTTCTGTAACCTTAATTACAGCAGATGTGACTGAGCATGTGGCAGAATACTTACCTCTTCTTAATTAATGCTCACAGGGTGTTATGTGTAAAATGTAAAGTTTGGGCTAAATTCTAAAACCTTTACTGTGGTCTAAATTCTGCTTTTAGTCACAGTAGGCAATTCCAACGTATTCAGTAGGTTTACTCCAGATTGACATGCGGGGTAATTGAGAGCAGGCTCTGGACCACTGACTTCAGAGGGAAATATGCCTGAGACAGGACTACATAAGGACTGTGGGATTTTTCCCTGAAAAATTAAGGGCTAGAATATGCCTGCCCCTTTATAAATTCCCAAGGGAAAGGGCATAAGGAGCCTTCTCCTATGCAGAAGCAGGTAAAATTGCAGTTGCTGTACTCCCCTGAGCACAAGAACTACTCCCTCTTGGTTTCTTTTAGAGAGCCAGTCACTTCCAATCAGGAAGGGAGCTGCTGGGAGGAAGTGGAGCCATACGCATTCCCTTCTGCTTTTACACACACCAGTCAGCAAAGTTGGTTTGATGCACAATGTTGAGCATAGTCACCTCTCCTAAGGAGTGGCACAGCAGCAGCGCTTTCCGTGCATACCTGGGATTAGAGCTGGCTGGAAATTGGAATTTCCCATTAAACAGGAATTCCAGATTTCAAAAAAACACTTTGTTCCAAATCAGAATGAAAATTTGAAATACTTTAAAACTTGATTTAGGACTATAGAAACATTTAATTTGATACTGTCAGAAGGTTTTGTTTCAGTTCATTTAGTTTAGACTTTTATATTACATTAATATAATGGTTTTCGAATAGATATTCTCTACGTAACTCTAAATATAATAAATATTAAATTGATGTTATAATATCAAAGTCAGAATGAATTGACAGGATAAAGTCAAAGTGAAATGTTTTGACATCTTCCTGTTAAAAAATTTCAGTTGACACTTGGAGTGAAACATTTTGATTTTTAGTGCATTGCCTTTTTGACATAACACTATTCAATCAAAATATTTTTGACCAGCTCTGCCTGGGACCTCTAGGAGGGATTATGCCATTTGAAATCACAATTGCTCTGCAGGAGATCCCCATGGGTGATGCAGCTCTGTATCGTCTCTCAAGAGAGCCAGTGCCTATCAGGTATAATAATCAATAATCTGGCCCTAATTATTTTTCTTATTGTATTCAGATCACATCAAACCTAAAGTCCATAACTAAACTTTGAGTCCTTCTTTTCTGGTCGTTCATTCCATAGTCTAGGGAAATACTCCTTCCAATTTCTGCAGTTGTTTTGCCACAGAAATACACACAGCCTGTTTAATTCAGTGAAAAACAGACGTCTAGTATGAAAGGAGGGTTCCATTTTCAAATTTCAGTTTGGTGTCAATTGTGAAAATTACCTTCCTGGAGAAAGATCAGCTGTGGATACATTAACTAGTACATGATATAGCGCTAACTTGAAAACCAGCATATTTATGACCTCTAGCAAGTGAACTGGACGTTTAAATTACTGTGAAAATATAACTCATTTCCCACCTTAGCATAGTGATAGGGTGGTGGAGAGGAAGACCAAACGTTGTCATATTGCTTGACTGCATATGAATTTAACTGCTCCGGAAACAGTTTTACTGGTGTTTGGTTTTTTTTGGGTTTGTTTTTTTTTGGGGGGGGGGGGGGGGGGTTGGGGTTGGGGTTGGTTTGTAAAAGATATTAGACAAAATGGCAAAGGTCTCTCCGTTTATTAAGAGCATGATTCTGACCGTTTTTTTGTTGGGCAAATGGGAACAGAATCCAGGACTGAGTCCCAAATGAATTTTGATAGAAATATGCTTCCATCCCAACTGTCATCTCTTGAAGACCTGTTGCAAAGCTTACTGAAAGTCAGTGGAAAGAATCCTATTGTTTTAATGGGCCTAGCTTTGGTCCTTGGTGAAAGTCTATTCAGTCAGTGAATCTGCTTCCTTCAACACTACTCCAGAGCATGTCTAGATGCTGTGTGAATTGTGCAATCTCCCATGGCATCTCCTTGCCCATAGTGCCCCCCCCAGATGGCCAAACAACTGAGAGTAGGACTGGTTGAAATTTTTCCACTGAAGCTGTTTTTGATGGAAAATTGGGGTTTCAACTAAACTCAATATTTTGTGACCAGCATCTGTTAACCGGGGAAGATTTTGATTTTGTTGGTGAAAAACTGAATTCCTGTAAACTGAAATATTTTAGTTTTCAGTGGAAATTTTTCAGTATTTATATTATGGATGAAAAATCAGAATTTTCTATATGTTTTTGTTTAAATTTAATTTTCCCTCCCCCCACTTTCTGTAGGAGGAAGATACTTTTTACAACCAGTTCTAGCAGAGAGTAGAAAACAAGAAGTAAATGGAAAGGGCAGAAGTGGCAAGAACCTCATGCAATTCATGAGCCTTATTGAGGGGTCTTGAAAACATGTGGGTGGATAGACATTTAAAGCCTCTTTGTGGGGAAACCTGCCACCTCTCCTCCAAGAAATATTCTCACTTCCTCTAAAAACACAGATGATTGGCATTACTGTTCCAGGGCCAAGCTCTCTGTTCTCCTGTGCACTGTGTAATCATCATAGGCGCCAACTTTGCCCAGCACCAGTGGGCACTCAGGCCCTTCTGCCCCCCACCACAACTCCACCCCTTCCCCACTCCCATTCCAACCCCTTCCCCAGGTGTGTTTCCCCTTCTCCCTTTCGCGCAGTGAGCACTGGGTGGTGGAGGAGGCAGAGCGGAGGTGAACTAGTGGGGGCACGGGGAGCTCAGCAGGCCCTGCAGGTGGGGGGAGAAAGAAGGGGGGGCAGAGGAATCACGCCCCACCACCCCAGCTCACCTCTGCTCCACCTCTGCCTCTTCCCCCGAGTGTGCCGCCGCTCCGCTTCTCCCCCCTCCCTCAGCCTTGTCACGCGAAACAGCTGTTTCATGCGGCAAGCCTGGGAGGGGAATGTGGTGTGCACAGGGGAGGAGGCAGAGGCAGAGCGGAGGTGGGCTGGAGCAGGGCCAGGAGCTGCTGGTGGGTGCAGAACACCCACCAATTTTTCCCCATGGATGCTCCAGCCCCGGAGCACCCACGGAGTCAGCGCCTATGGTAATCATATACATCAGGGCAAAATGGATAAAAAGCCATAAACCCCTGATTCTCTATTTTGTTGCACTCATTTTACATCAGTGTATCTCTGTTGAAATCAATGGAGCTACACTGGTGTAAAATGTGCGCAATGGAGTGTGAACTCACACTCTGCCATTCTCATTTGTTAGCATTTTCTGCTTACTTTGCACTGTTGTGAAAGATTACACAAGGTGCACTACTACTATGAAGCAGGTCCCCTGCCTGTTCCTGAAGTGAAGCATACTTTCTGACACTCTCTTGATTACCGGGCAAAGACCAACAAACAAGTTCAAGACTAAGATTAACAATATCAGGAGATCATTGTCTAAAGATTAATCTTTCCAAAATGATGAGAAAGGGATAGACATAGTTAGCTTTTAGCAGCCTACAGCTACAATGAGTAATAATAAACATTCCCATGGCAGGGCTGGCTTTGGAATACTAACATAAACATATCTAGTTATCATAAATAAACACTAATGGTGGTTTGTCTCATTGTTTTTTTGGCTACTGATGAGTGCTGAAAATGGTGTGGGTTTTTTTTGTTCCTGAAAAAACAATTGTGTGCTTTCTTTTTATGCCTGACTATTTAACATTCATTTGTTTGGGTCTATTCTCCCTTTGATGGTATTGCCACTGTCCTCTTTTCTCTTTTGAAAATTTCTGTATTCTTGCCTGGATTGAAAAAAAAAAAAAAGATTCATTGTAGAAATTACATTTTCCCAGTTAACCCAGAAGTCATTGTCTTCCCTTACCTCTTGTATAACTAAGACTTAGTGTTATGTGTATTTTTTTTGTGTGTGTATGCCATATATTTAGCAATATATATATTTATACCACACAAGTGGCCCATGTTACCATTACATAAATCCTTTTATTTTTCAAAGGCTATATCTCAATGATTGATGGCATAGAAGTGGTATGTGTAAACAACAATGTATAAATATTCTTTCTTTCTGTCAGCTCTATTTATACAGTTCTTTTCTATGTCACAAACTTTGAGTTGAAAGGAAACTGGAGATTGTGCTGAGAAGCTGAGACCAGAATGAAAATTCTAAACAATTTTAAATGCATTTATCCAAAATGTGTAAGTGGTTTTTTTTTCTGTTTTTTCAAAATCACTTATGGAAACATCTTAGTTTGAAATCTGATTCTGCTGCTTATTTAATAATCAGAGAGGGCCACATTCCTTAGTCATATCGAGCAATATCTTACTACGTGAGTAGTTCCACTAACTTCGATGGAACTCTTTGCATAGTAACAGTCTACATCATATGATTTATAGAAGGAAGCAACACAACTATTCATAGTTGGTCCCTTATAAAGTGCACTATACATTATAGTTCTGTTAACAGTGGTTATGTTGGTCCCTTGTATAATGAATTAATTTTACAAGAAATAAATTAAAATTATTAAAAATCTAGAGCTTGATTCTGCTATCAATGATATCAGTGGACATTTTACTTCAGTGGGATCAGGCTCCTACCCTCGTATTAATAATACATGTACCCTGCACCAATTAGCCTAGAAACTGGGGGCTTGATCAAGCCACGTGTTGCATGTCTCGTAAAGTTTGAGTGACCTCAACTCTGATTGATCAAAGTCAAGGGAGCTCAAGCCTTGTGATAGACAAGACAAAGATGTGACAAGGGAGAGCGATTCAGATATGGGGGAATGTGGAGAGATTAATTATTAAAGGCATTTATATGGTCTCCGTTGCCTTAGTATCAGATACTTTGTATGATTCAGATTGCAACCAACAATGCCTAACTACAGGAAGTACTACCAATGAGGAGAAAAAAAGCATGAAAGCTTCAATAGCAGCCACAAAGGGGCAATGTTGCAGACAAGAGTTGGGTGAAATTTTTCAATCCTAACATATTTTTTTTTTGTGGTTAAAAAAATCAGGTTTGGTGAAACCAGAACATTTAATAAATTCACGCTGATTTTGCCAAATTATTTTGGTAAAAACAAAACTTACTTAAAACTTTTTGAAAGGAAACTCTTCATTTAGATATTTTTAAAATATTTCTGGGTTTTGGTTAAAAATGACTTCATACTAATTTTTTTATTATATTAAAATATCAAAAATATGAAACATTTTAAATAAAAATGAAATGTTTCAATGTGGATCAAATAAAACTTTTTGTTTGACCCAAAACGATTTTTTTTTTACTCTTTGGAATTACCAGTCAACTGAAAAAATTCACACATCTCTACTGCAGATGTATAGCCTGCCTATCAGATGGGGGTGAAGTCCATTTTCCTCTTAGAACCTCCTGTAAAGCCTAATTACTCTAGTTTTGGACAAGAAGGCATGAATTTCATAATTAAAGCATGAACAGGTATAGCACACTGAATATATAGACAATGACCGTGTCATAGGACGTTCATGTGTCTGATAGGAAGAAAAATAAAAGTTATACATAGTTTTAATTTCTGAGTATTTATCTTCCATTGAAAATTGTGTAAACATTTTAAGATGTAATCAGCAAGGTGCTTTCCAATAGTGGCTGTGATTTTGATTTGAGGATTTGCTTACTGGTGCCATTGAAAACAATATGGAGATTTGCTTGA
The DNA here is from genome assembly GCA_007922305.1 of Dermatemys mawii. Lineage (NCBI taxonomy): Eukaryota > Metazoa > Chordata > Testudines > Dermatemydidae > Dermatemys > Dermatemys mawii. Next base: position 24,419,094 of record ML677334.1, read on the forward strand.
ATAAAGGCTGAGTAAGAACAGACTTCAGGGATTGGCCTCCAATTAGTGTAGATTGTTTTAAAAGTGAAATGCATATTTCACTCTTGTTGCCATTTAATGAAGAGGAGTTTGTGTGGCTTAAAAGTGCTGTATCTCTCCTGTCTTGTAGGAAGCTACAAGTTGTTTTCAAAACCCAACAGGAGGAAATGCTACCTGGAATCAAAAAAATGGAAAACAATGTCCAAATCGGTCAAAGCCAACATAAGGAGCTTGATTCATCACCGTGATCCGTTAGGTTCACACCTGTGTAGGTCCAATTATTTTGACGGATTTGCACCATTCTGAAACTGGAGTAATGCACTATTAAAACAAGCCCATTATTTAACAATCATTTCTAATGAAAAAAGATCTTCAGCAGAGCTATGCAAACTCAAATGTTTTGCTTTTCAGGGATTGATATGGATGCCTTCTGCTTTCAATCAATGTGCGTTTGCAACTCCTGAATGCTTCTATGAGTTTCACATTCAAATGAGCCCATAAATCTCAAAGTGAAATTTTAAAACTGCTGAGTTTCACCTGGCTTCATGTCAATATAACAGTTTTCATCTCATTTTTATGCCAAACCAATAACTGGCCAGACTGGCTCAGACAAAGAACTAGGTTCATTGAAAGATGCATTAACCTTTTCACAACAATCCAGTCAGAGTTTTGAGCTGGGAATCGCTCCTTAAATTAGAACTGCTTTGGATGACTTTACCACCAAATGTATGCGCCATTTTTTCAATATTAAAGAGCCCACTGCCTGATTGATTGTATATAACTTTTCAAAGTTAGTTAAGCAATTATATTTTCAAAATATATCTTCCTATTCTTATAAATTAATTGTATATATTGTTATGGATCATGACTCTCTCATTCTTGAAATTACAACTCATTTATTTGAAGGAATACTTGTCAAAAGAAAGCTGTAAGTACTGATTTAAGAAAGCAGCATTAAATAATTGAAATGACTGTGATAAAATTGCCTTAGTTTAAACAGACCAATTTTATCAGTCTATTTAATGAATTGTGCTTTTATAGGGTGAGATAAATCTCTAAAATGAATTCAAGTGGTTGCACTGGAAATACACCTCTTGGTGTGACTTTTTTCAAAGAATTTTTTTTGCCATATGCTGGTATGTTTCGTTCAGAAACACTCCACCTGTGGTCAGCAATACTCTCGGGTTCAGACTAGAATACTGTAAATACGTGCATACATATATCACACAATACATCTCAAAATGTATCTTAAAAGAATTGGAGAAACACAAACGCCAGATATTTTCTTTTGTTTTCCTCTATAATGCTAGTTAAGGAGGACTTTTTCTCTGTCTTTAATAGACACGGTATACCTAATGCATAGTCACAATATTGATCATCATTTGAAATAAGAGAATCTTGGAACATTTTGGGCCCTGTTGATTGTGCTTCTGTGTAGTGTTAAAACATTGTTTATGGGTGAAATGAGTGATTAAAAATATGTACCGGTTCTGTTCTCATTAGAATGATCTATGAAAGGAAGTTTTAGATCATACACTCTTCTCTTGGCTAGTGCATTCATCCTAAAATCAGCAGGAATATTTTCTTTTAATACCCAAGAATGGGGATAAATCTAAGTACTGCACTAATTTAAGGACAAATCTTACTCCGAGTTAAGAGCTGGATTCTGATGCCCTTCCTCATATTGAGTAACACCTTATTTTATATGTGGTCTGATTTGATTTCAATAGGACTTCTAGTAAGGCACTCAGTGTGAGTAAGAGTATCACAATCAAGCCCTAAGTCAATAGCAACATGCTTGTTGAGTTCGTTGGGCAACAGTTTGTGTCCTTACCTGCCATGCAATCCTGTTGAAATCACGGGGCCTGAGTCACCAATATCTTTCACCTTTTGTAGTTATTTACACCAGTTTACAATGGATATAAAATGCTACCATGTTGATTTTGGAACATTTTACACCCACTATGTCCTCATTTTCCACTGGTATAAGTGACTACATTAGGTACAGAACAATCAATAGGATTGTAGTAAATGAGGGCATTAGTTGGCTCAAAATTTTTATTATGATTGGCTTCACATAAAGGCTATAGTCTACCCTTAGTTAAATCCATGCTTTGCTCACAGCTATGCCTGTGCAACCAAACTCACGCAAGTAATTCTGCTGAAGAGGTTCCTGGCTCAGGGAGCTACCGAGGAGCAGGGTGGGCAAGCTGGCAGATTTCTGATGATAACCTGCCTGGGGTTCTTCAGTAGTTTGTCACAATCTAAACCTTTCCTACAAAACAGCTTGATTTCAATGAATTGGAAAATTCAGATGAAAAAATATTTTGTCTGACTTTTTCCAACCATCTCTGCTCAGCAGTTTTTTATAGGGCTTTTATTGTATGGAAAATGAGGCAGAAAAATGGAGGAGAAAGGAGATATGAAAAATGAGGGAGCCATTGGAAGTAGAAGAGAGAGAAATAAGAATATTTTATAAATAGCGAACAGTGATTAGACGAAAAGGGCTTTATTACCCTTTTCCCCTCCTCGCTATTTCTTATCTTTCTACTATAAAGTTTTAAATAGTGGAAGGATATATTAAATATCAGGGGAAATTATTTAAAAAAATAATTTAAATGTAGACAGCCATAGTATTATAGCATTACAACACCCAAGGGCCTTTTTTACTGGTCCATTAATACTTGCCTCGAGTGGTTGAACACACCTGAGGCAAGATTTAATGAACCAGTAAAACATGCCCATAAGTATCCTAAAGCTATATTACTATTTCTATTACATAAATGTACTGTTTGCACACTTCACACATTTTTTAAAATAATTTTCAATTAACTAAAAATACTTTGACAATTCTTATCCCAATTCTTATCAACAGACAACTATTCTAGAGTTATTAAACTGATTACCTAGGATATTCTCAGTTGACTGATGGAGTCCATTGAACTTAGAACTCTTGAAACTGTCCACACCTTGATTCCTTTACATCCTGTTATGGACTGAGACTGAGGCCTGGGCTACACTGTGGGGATATGGGGGAGTCAAGCTAAGATACGCAACTTCAGCTACGCAAATAGAATAGCTGAAGCTGGCGTATCTTAGGGTCACTTACCTGGCCGTCCACATGGCGGTGAGTCAGCCGCTGCCACTCCCCTGTCGACTCTGCCTCTTGCAGAGGTGGAGTTCCGGGGTCGACGGGGAGCATGCTCGGGGAGCTGCAGGGGTGGTGCCTGTGCAGGCAGCATGCACTGTGCAGAATGGCTTTGTGCCTTTGCCTAGGTGCTGGACATACCAACCACCTCAGAGAGCAGAGCAGCGTGGAGCCAGGGCAGGTAGGGATCCTGCCTTAGCCTTGCTGTGCCGCCACCCAGGAGCTGCCTGAGGTAAGCGCCTCCTGGCTGAAGCCTGCACTCCCAACTTCCCAGCCCTACCTCATTCTGGAGACCCTTCCTGCACCCAAGCTTCCTCCCAGAGCCCACACCCCTCCTATGCCCCATCCCAGCCCAGAGGCCCCTTCTGTACCCAAACTCCCTCCCAGACCTCACACCTCCACCTGCATCCCATCCCTCTGTCCCAGCCCTGAGCCCCCTCCTGCGCCCAAACTCCTTCCCAGAGTCTACACCCCATCCCATGTCTCATCCCAGAGCCTGCTCCTGTACCCAGACTCCCTCTCAGACCCTGCACCCTCACTTGCACCCCAACCCCCTGTCCCATCCCTGGTCCCACCCCACAGCTGAAGCTGTACACCTTCCCACACCCCACAAAATCTAATAGACCCAGGCCCATGGGAGAGTTAATTTTGCCCTGTCCTTTCCAGTCAGACTCCTTCACTTTGAAATTGCACTGTGGGTGAAATTAACCCCTGAGCAGTGGTTAATAGTCCCCTGCACAAGGACTATGCATCATTTATGTCTCATTTTAGCCTTCAAGGGATACTAAAATCAATAGAATTGTGTCCCCTTAAACTAAGAATGTAATTAGCATGCTGATTTTAAACTTTAGGACCAGGTTTTTAAAGTCCCAAAGGTGGGGGTATCTTTCCCCATGAAAACATGAGACACAACTGCAGTCCCTGCTACTTTCCGTGAGGCCCTAACTGTCATGGTATATAGAATCAGAGTCTATCTCAAAGAGAAGGTATTTATTAAACAAAACATATATATATATATATATATATATATATATATAATATATAAAATCTGTGAACATAAACAGGCTTCCACATTGCTTGAATTCCAGCCTTGTTTCCCTTGTTTACCAGGGACTACCCCCTATTTGTGACTATAAATCAGAGACATATGCTATAAATCACAGAGACGTCTAGAAGCTGAATAATTCAGTGTAAGTTAATATGTCATTCCCTTCACTTACTACCTTATGTGGCAGGAGGAGTTGGGGCTATAACCACAACCAGCCAGCTCTGAAGTTGAAATGAGAGTGTGATATATCCTCTTATGGTAGTGTGGAATGCAGTGTGTGCATTGCCCCTATATATTAGGTAACTGGAGGTTACAGTACCTCTTGGAATTCTCCCATAAGCTGGTTATCTTATATACAAAATCTGAGTCTTAATATTTGATTTTTTGAGTTCAGAGGGACTTGTGTATGTTTTCAGTCACACTTTTGAAAAGAATTCTAAATATTTGCAGGCACAATGTTGTGCACCTACAATAAATCCCCAATTATTTTAAAAAAGTATTATTCCATTGACTAAATATAGGGCACAAATATCATTCCTAACTATATTAAAAATGTCTGTTTAGACAAATGACCATCCTCCAAGACTAGTTTTGCTGTCTTATTTGGATATATGTACATTTGGGTATATCAGTACTTTTTTGTGCCTAAATATAACTTAAGGAAAAGGTATTTATGTGAGAACATCTACCTTTACTTGGAACATCTTTTACCTGGAACATGTTTTTGGCAATATTGCATTTACTGGAAGAAAGACAAAGATGTAGGGCATACTAAAAATGCACAATACAAATGGAAAGAAAGTTTTAGGTGAGCAGTCACTCTATAAATACCTTGCAGCTAGAAAGACCCTAACATCACAAGAAATCTGTTAAAAATAAGGAAAGGACTAATTTTCTTCCTCATGGGAAAGGAATTAATTAGCAGTGTGCTGAGGTCCTAAAGATTGGTTCTCATTCAAAGTAGATAAATAAAGCAAACATTGCTCCATACTATGGGTGAGATCCTGTGTGGTACAGCACAGAACTTGTGGCCCATGAAGGTGGGGGGAGGCACTGTTAAGGCCTTAAGCTATTTTTGCACCCTTCCGATGTTTGCCTGATCCAGGCTCCTGCAATATTTAGACAGCGGCGAGGGCCTGTTTAAATGACTGCAGCCTCCTTGGACTATGGGTCACGTTGCTTCCTGGGAAACTCTGTGGTTCTGTGTGATACAGACCCCACTCCCAGTCATGTCCTTGGTATTCCCTGTTAGCCAGGGTTTGCAAGGAGATCCACAGAAGGCAGCTATACAGCTATCTTCTGTAGGGCTTGCTGCTAGAGGAATCCTTCGCTGGCCCCACGTTGGGAGTTTAGGGCCCTTTGTGCTGTTCCATCCCTCTTACCTGTCATACAAGGGCTGGAGTCTGAATGATGATCATGCCTTCTATCTTCGAATTATTCTTCAAAATAATGCTCTCCTTCTGATGCTCGCATCTGTAACATGGACATAATGATACATCCTGTCTTTGTAAAGTACTTTGAGATCTGTGAATGAAAAAGCTATGCAAGTATGAACATTTTTTTTAATTTTTAGCATTGAGCTTGATCCTACAGTCTTTAATCAGGGCCTGATCTCCTCTGCTAAAGTGCAGGAAATCTCATCAAGGCCCTCCTTATGGGATTTTCTCCCTAACTGTGTGATTGAGGAGTGGAGTTTGTCCCCTGCAAGAATAGCCATCAATCAAATCCTACATGAACAACTCGACAGTAATTCCTAAACAACTTAAAGGGTTCTCTATACTTATTATTATTATTTTTATTATTATTTTATTTATTATTTTATTAATGGTTAATTATTTGTATTGTGGTAATACCTAGCAATCCCAAACATAGATCACAGCCCCATTGTGGTGGGCACTGTATAAGCAAATAACAAGTATCTTATCACACAGAAAAATATTTGACCCTGTTACCTCTCATTGACTTAGCTATGAATGCTCAGCACCTCTGAAAATCAGGACTATTCAGTGTGTATGTGTAAATATGTAGGGTGAAAACCTGGCTGCATTGAAGTCAATGGAAGTTTTGCCACTGACTTGGCTGGGGCCAGGATTTCACCTATATGCTTATATTTGTGGTAGAAATAAACCTCCACATGTTGCTATAAATATGTCCATATAACACGTCGTTCAATTAGTCGTTGCAAAGAAATTTTACAATCAGTGTTAAAGAACAGCTAGCTTGTCTATCTGTCTATCTAATCATTTTCATAACTGTGAGTCTTTATATGATTGTAATCATCCGTGATTCGCAATCTCTTATTTCTGGATTTAGAAAGGAAAGCGAGAACCTGTTAAATATCTTTAAATTGGTTCTCCCAGTGACATGAGTAACATTTTGCATTTTTAAGGCTTTTGTTTTTCCAGGACTTAAATTTTTAACAAGAAATTGCTTACAGCATTTTTCGCTTCTTTGGAGATGGCATTAAATAATGGGTCTTTCCTCGTCTTTGGTTTCCTGGGATGCAAACAGTATCTAATTTCACTGAAAACTATTTTTTTAACCTTAACGTTAAAAGTGATGGTACATTTGCTGAGGGCTTCCATGGTAACACACAGTTTTTACCCATGAGCTCCTAATTCAAGAATACAGAATGTTGAGGTTTTTACAGTTTCAAAGGGAGCGGGTGATTTCAGTTAATTTCCTTGTAGCTGACGTTTCCACATCTCAGAATCCTCATCTTGTACTCAGCCCAACTGGAGGTAAAATGCAGCCTTGTGGTGTAGGGCTGGGCAAGGTGGAAAGGAACCTCTTCTACCCCACACAAGCAGCAGAGCCAGGAGAGGGCTAGGTAATGTTCTTTGCCATGCCACAATTCTCAAAATTGGGAATGGCCTGCTATTCAGAGGGCATGACCCATTCTTCAAGCTGATGGGTGCTTGTGCTGCTCGTATTTGGAAGAGCAGCAAAAGGCATTTTAGAGTGCATCTCCCTGCCCACTGAAGGCCTGGTAGGAGAGGATGCACCACTAGCATTTCTCCACCTTATGGCTCTGGCCAGGACAGTTTTTAACTATAACATTTTTAACAGATGTGATGCCCAGGACCAAGATTGCTCAAACTGAAATGATCTGTGTCTCTGAGATGTTAATAGTATATGTTAATCATGAACTAGAAACTATGTACTATAGCAGTACTTCAGACACACATGGGGCATGTCTACACTACAAAAATTAGGTGGGTTTTATAGAAGTCGATCTTTAGCAACTGATCTTATACAGTCAATTGTGCATGTCCCCACTAAGCACATTAGGTTGATGGAGTGCATTCTCAGTACCATGGCTAGCATTGACTCACGGAGTGGTGCACTGTGGGTAGCTATCCCACAGTCCCCGCTGCCCAGTGGAATTCTGGATTACATTCCCAATGCCTGAAGGGGCAAAAACATCGTCGCAGGTGGTTTTGGGTACATGTAGTCAGTCTCTTCTCTCTCCCTCCTTGAAAGCAATGGCAAACAATCATTTCACACCTTTTTTCCTGGGTTATCCATGCAGACGCCATAGCACCGCAAGCATGGAGCCCGCTCAGCTCACCGCTGCTTTCGGGAGCATTGCAAACACCTTGTGCATTATCCTGCAATATGTGCAGTGCTTCATTAGGAACTGCCAGCATGAGGAAGATTGTGCGGAGGACATGGACACAGACATTCCTGAAAGCACAGTTGGGACATCATTGTGGCATTGGGGCATGTTGATACAGTGGGATGCTGATTCTGGGTCTGGCAAACAAGCACGAGCTGGTGGGACCGCATAGTGTTGCAAGTATGGGATAAATCCCAGGGCTGCGAAACTTTTGCATGAGTAAGGCCACTTTCCTGGAACTTTGTGAGTTGCTTTCCCCTGCCCTGAAGCGTAGGAATATCAAGATGCAAACTGCCCTGACTGTTGAGAAGCGAGTGGACATAGCCTCGTGGAAGCTTGCAACCTCTGATTGTTACCGGTCAGGTGGGAATCAGTTCAGAGTGGGTAATCTACTATGGAGGCTGCTGTGATCCAAGTAGACAGGGCAATCAATACCCTTCTGCTAAGAAGGGTAGTGACTCTGGGAAATGTGCAGGTCATAATGGATGGCTTTGCTGCAATGGGGTTCTAGGATAGCTCCCAGAGGCCAATACCATCAAATTGAAGAGCGCCGTGTCTACCCTACCCCAAATTCGACCCAAGAAAGTCGATTTTAGTGCTTCTTCGCTTGTCAGGGAGGAGTAAAGCAGTTGATTTTAGGGGCCCTTTAGGTTGGCTTCACCTCGTAGTGTAGATCAGCCCTAAGACTCACAAGACACTATAAAAAACCTGAAAATGTTATTTGGGTTTTATCATATGCATTGGTTGGATTAACAAAAGTGATGAGAGCAGCTCCTGGATATGAGAACCCACTGGGACACAACATCTCTTGTCCTGGCCAGGTATTGAGATGTGCCTTTATGCTCAGTGTTCAGCCCTTTGCCCTGTAACATACACAATGAAGAGAGGGTTCTAGAATGCAGAGTTTCTCAGATTAGCTCTGAATCTCTTTAACCATTACTGCCTGTTGCAGGGTGAAATCCTGGTGCATACTATCTTGTGGTGTGACACTCTAATAATTCTGCCTCAGTTTCCTTCTTTCTCCCAGTAACTCACAGCCAGGAGGATTTAACATAGCGTTCTCCTTGGGATCCAATTTAAGTCTTCTCAAACATACATTTCTTTTGGCCTGTCCTGGCTCAAGCCTTTTTCTTGCTGGGGTCTTCCAGTCTACTTTTTGTTTCAGGGCTTCCAGTCTATTTTTATTCAGACTCCCAGTTTCCTGTAAGCAGGAGAGCTCTGCTGTTTCTACTTCAGCCCCTGGCCTCTTTGGCGAGTCTTTTTCCTCAGGTCTTTTCTAGCCCCAATCCTAAATTCAGACTTCTTCTCCTGCCTGGGCAGTGCTTCACATCTGGCAGGCATCCCATCAGGGTTTTGTATTACCCTGGAGAGCCTCCCTCTGAGGCTTTCCAAGTGAGCTAAGAGCAGTCCTTTACAACTGCCCAGCATGAAATGGTTAATCTTGCAAAGTGCTGGGCACTGTAGCTGAATCCAGCAAAACACACTAGCCTGTGCTTAGATTTAAGCAGGTGAGTAGCCAGACTGAAGACAGTGGATTATTTCTATACTTAAAAATAAACATAGGTTTAAGGGGTTTTTGCTCTATTGGATTAGATTGCTCAGCATCTGTCAGGATTGAGCCCTACATCAGTGGCATTATTTCATTTTAATAGGCTGAGAGTTAGTGTAAAGTTTTGTATCCAACTTTGCCAATACTTTAGGAATGATGGTTATATCATTTACTTGTCTCTGCCACTATCCTGGAGAACGATAATATTTGTGTATACCTGAATAGATTGCCAGAATCAATCTGCTTCCAGGAGACAAACATGTACATGTCCTCTCTTTCACTGTAATGTGAATACTCAAATCTTTCTATGTAAGGAACTCATATATTTGAGTTTCACAGCACTCCCTAATAAGGTTTTATAGCCGTTAGTGTCAGTGTCATCTATCACTAAGGCATTGAAAAAGTGGCGTTTCTTTCCCATATCACCTCTCTAAGCATCCAAGATGAAGTGATTTTATATCTTCTGCAGAGCTTTCAAATCCCACAGTACAACTTGTTTCACCTGAGCCTGGAAGACTTTGTAAATGGTTTCCGAGAAATTGTTGAAGGGGCCTTCTGTTCTCTTCTTCGTTTCCTATTGTTTAAATTTAAAAATGCTATGAGGTTTTGTTCAACAGGGAAGAAGAGCTACAGGACACATTGCAGACAGTGTATGTGTAAAAGATGAGTTATGTGATCTAAGAAATAAAATTGCAACCGTCTGAAATTTCAAATGCTTGGAAGCGTGTTAAACCTTTAAGCCTGTGACAGTTTTCCATACTGACAACTAAATAATGAATTGATGGCTTAATGTCCATGATAGCCTGAGGGTTTCAAATACATGTTTAGTCAAAGTAATTGGTGCTTTAATCATTCTTTATGAACCAGCAACGTTCCTTGGTCTTAAAGGAGTGGTGCAAAGCAAAATGTGTTGCTGCAATGAATACCCCATTGTGTATGTCTAAAACTGTCTCTTGGTAGACTGGGTGGCAAGATGTGGTACCAGTGGATGCCCTTCTATAAAATCTTCCTACATATTGTATAAGTCCCTTGTCTACATTGTATCTGTAAACAAATCATGGAATCTGATTACAAGATAGTTGTCCCCAACCCAGTTACAACACAGTTAAAACTGCAGTATAGATGGAATCGCTCAATCTATTGGGAATGAAACCCTGGACAGACCAAGATGTCTGACTAGATTGCTGCATCTGCATGTGTAAGTGGGGCTCTGCATGGACCCTGCAATGTGTCCACATAATGTCACTTGCAGGGCTTTAACCCACTTGGGACCCATCTAACTTTGTTGTAACCCAATCAGGGGACAATGGCATTGCAATGGATTCCTTAACTCAAGTATAGCTGCAGTGTAAACACAGCCTAAATGTTGAGTAACTAAATGCTAGTTCGGTAGCTCCAATTATAATGGCCTCTGCAACTGTGTCTGTCTGTGTCAGTTTTTATGCCGTGACCATCATGTAGTGTACGAGCTCCATCTCACTATTGGAAGTTGGCTGCCTGCATTAGGGCTCCCCGCTTTAATTTAGTATCAGCTCCCATCATGACACGCTGAGACAATTCCAAGGAGAAGTAACAAAGGAAGGGTTCAAGGACAGCCAACTGAGGGCTGTGAAGTACTGCCTGTCAAAGTATGAACTAAAACATGCTGCTTGAAACTCTGGTGTGTGGCTCCTTCCCTGGGTTCGATATGAGCAATTTGCTTTAAAAAAAATGGGGGTGCACAAAGCCTTTTTTTTTTTTTTGATGATGGAGGCTTCAGGCACACCCTGCCCAGGGCGTACTTGTCAAAAATTCCTGCCACCCAAGGCAAGTAGCAAATTCCGAAAGCATAGAAACTGTTCTTTATGAGCCTAGGATAAGATACTTCTGTCAGAATGATTTAGCTTGTATCTAGAGGCAGGGGATCCCTATGCCATCATCCCTCTTCCCGTCTTCATTTTGAAATAGGCCTTCATCCAAGACTAAATTACCTAACTCATTCTCTCAGCTCCCTGTGGTACATGACCTCCTGCAATGGCGTGAGCAGAAAAGACCTCCTAGTGTGATGGAGGCGGAGGGGCATGTGCTTCTCTGCTTTTTTTTAAACCCTCCCCCATTATAATTGACTTTACATGCTGCTGTTTGGGCATAATTCTTTGAGACAAGTCTCCAAACTAGAGAAAAAAACAATAGCGGGAATGATTACAAAATGTAATTAATTTGTCTGACTATTAATGCAGGAAGAAAATGGCTAATCTGTAGCAGATTTCTTCCCATTTGGATAGCGTGACCATATCCAATTAAAACGGAACCCTCTGCAGAAGTTTCATTTCCTGGCTGCTCCTAAATCAAGATGTAGTGGGCATCGCTACCTCTGGATGTTTCCTTTGTGTATGAAAAAGGGGGAAACATGGCAATGATGCTGTACATATATCAGCTTGCGAGGACTCTGAGGGGTGCAAAATCCTCTGGAGGGGGTGGGGGAGAAAGAAGTATCTCAGCAAGACTCGGCTGGCTCTTGTAAATGTTAGATAGTTTTGACAGTCTGCCAAAATGTTTCAGTATTTCTTTGAAGCTTTTCTTCAACTTAATACTGTGCAGTAATTAAAGTATACAATTTCAGCGGCACTTTTTTTTGGTTTGTTTCAACATAATTTTGTCTGGAGAACCTTACATTCCCTCCTGAGTGTCTTTTCCAGGGTGAGAGTGGGGGACGGGGAGGATGGAAAGACATTAATGTCTGCTAGAAACAAGTTTTGCTTGATGATGTATTCCAGCCTCTTGTTATTTATCTTCTCTCTCTTTCTTAGTTATTTTTTATCTAGTTATCTGGAAGAGCTTCACTGTTCATTAGATGATTCAGAACAATTTTCCTACGATTAAAACCAAGTCACCTTAGGCCTAGTCTACACACATTTTTTGGTACCAATTTAACTATTTTTGGATAGGGGTGTGCTTTGTTGGGTTAATTGCACCACTTTAACTATTTTGGTATAACTCCTAGTGTGGGTACAGTTACACTGGTATCCAAGTCCCATGTATTGTATAACTGCATCTGCTCTAGGGACTTGCTCCACTTTAATTATGCCATTTTCAAAATGATATAATAAGGGCTTGTCTATACACACAAGTTGCACTACTTGAACTATACCCATTTAGATAAAGAAGTAAATATATGAGTGTGGATGCAGTTATATGACATAAAGGTGCTTATATAAGTACAGCTTATTCTCATATGGAAAAGGAAACAAGACATACTAGTATTAGGCAACTATAGTGGTATAATTGCATCTACATTAGGGGTTGTACTGATAGAAATATATTGATGACAAATCACATCCCTAACTGACATAGTTATATTGGTGCGTACACTGTGGGTAGATCAGGCCTTAATGTGGTACAAAATCTGTGTGTAGATAGCTCTTAGGAGTGCAAATGGGTTTTCTTTTTATATGCCTGGATTTTGATGTAAGCAGAACAGCATTATAAATACGGTAGATTTATTGCCTCACCACCTCTCCCTCCTCATCCACGTAAAATGTTCTTTGAAAAGCAGTGAGTTTCCAGGGGCAAATGATGCAAAGAAAATTAAAAATGTCACCAAAGGAGCCCTAGTAAAGTATGATGCAGTCAGTACTGGGCTTGCATTGCCAACTTTAATTTTATTAAAACAATTTTAAAATATGTGTATTGTCATTTTTAATGATATTTCCCCCACTGAAGACCATTTAAACCAGCAGTGTCCAACAGAAATTCGATGCTAGCCACACTTGTGGTTTTGAATTTTTCTTATTAGCCACATTATAAAAAAAGCCACATTAAGCCACATTATAAAAAAGATACATGAATTAGCCACAATCCAGTAGCCTTTTGGCCACATGTGGCTAGTGGCAAACGTATTGGACACCGCTGATATAAACCATTAAAAAACAAAATAAAACACATGGTACCCAATTTGTCAGATTGATATTTGAAGTTAATGAGAGCTGCTGGGTGCTCTGATAAGGCCCCTCTTTTAGGTATCTTGGGTCTTGATTTTGCAAAGACTTATGCACAGAGAGTAGTCCCATTGACTTCAGCAGCACTGTTCCAGGCAGTAAAGTTAAACAGAACCCAAGTCTTTGCAAGATGGACTGAGGGCCTGTATTTGCAAATTTCAGCTATTACCTAAATAGCAAATCAAAGCTTATCCTGAAAAGACTTTGGATCTTTCAAACACTGATATTTTTCTGTTATTTTGCCTTAAGTGTTTAATGTAAAATTAAGTGTAAAATTAAGTGTTTAAGAGTTTGACAGGACTTTTAAATACAGTGAGATTCCAGTGCAGTAGATAGAGTACATTAGAGCTGCCATCCTGTTACTGTTTAAACCAATTCCAACACTCCTGTTGCTTTCAGTAGAGCTGAATGGAATTCTAAGGTGGTTAATGGGGAGTTTATCTGAGCAAAATGAGCAAGGATTTTAGGATTTATCTGTATCTGCTTAGGACATTTCATTTAAAAGATGACATCTATTTATCTATCTATCTAGTGGGCTGGTGGGAGAAAAGAAAGTCACCTGTATTTTTGATCGATTGACTAGTCCGTATTCCTTTTCTATTACTATAAGCTTGTTAATGCTGATTTTTTTGGATCTAAGTCAACTTATGGTGCAGTCTGTGAACTTCAATATATTCTACTCAGACAATAATAATAAATATTTTATCTTGCATTCACTTAGCACCTTTCATCTTGAGTGGTTTTGTCTAATAGTGGGGCTGAATATGTGCCATTTTACATAAAATAAATGGACACAGTTAACTCAGTATTTGTATCAACCTATGGGATGGAACTCAGTTCCTAATAGCATGTTGTGGGTTTACAGTACGGCTGGAGGTGCCATCTTTCAGATGACTGAAGTTCTGAACTCATTGTCATTAAAGAATCCACTGCACATATGGTTAGAATTATATCTATTGTCCTAGCTAAATTCCAGCTGAGTAATTCCCTTCTGCATACTTCATTTCCCCTATATTACAAGAAGACTTTTAAAATTATCCTATATTATTTCTTTTCATTAATGAAGAACAACCACACATTCTGAGTTAATATGATTTGATTTTAGATTAAGGGAAACATCCAAACAAAAGTAAAGCCACCATGAGAAAACACAGAATATATCCCTTCTGTAGTATGTTACATTATGTTTGCCTCACAAATGGCAGCTGTCTCCACAGGCAAGCAGATTCATTAAAATGGATGGGGGAAACATAGAGCAATGAAAGTCTGAACTATTGCATACCACTTACACCACACTTCCTGTTAAGTTAGGTATCTTCTCTCTCCCAGCTCAAAATTTCTCTTCTTGAGAGCACAGCAGAAGGAGAAGAGGGAATATTAGCTGCCTCCACCTTAAGACTTCACAATTCCAGGCCCTTGAGACCCTAAATCACCTGTAAGTATCTCCCTTGGTGTATATGCAAAGTCCTCACAAATTTTCCAAACCTCCCCATACTCTATAACTTTTCTACCCATTTCAAAACGTAATGAAGTGTGATAATTTGTATACAAGGGCTTCTATGGTGGTCACAGTTTTCAGAGTTTTACAATAGACAGTGCATCCTGTCCTGACAGAAGGAAAATACAGTAAGATGATATTTGACTTGATTCATAACTCTGAGTACTAGCCAGTATAAATGAGGAATCATGAAAATTAGAGCTGGAGACGATGTATTTAGTCAGCCACTTAGGATGATTTATAATAATCTTTGCTCATTGTTTTTTGGTTACTAGTTACACCCTTTTATACCCCCAAACAATTCTGCACAGACTTAAAACTGGGACAGGTGTAACTTACAATATATGATCAGTCTCAATATGCAAAAGGAGAATATATTAAAGTCTATGAGTCAGATCCTCCAATTTGGCATAACCACGTTGCATCGCACTGCTTGTACAAACTGGCCCTAAGGTGGTGTATTTGGCCAGGGGCATCCTCATTTAGAAAAGCCAGTGCAGAGGCTTCTGTGCTTTCCATTCCTGCTGCCAGGTGGAGAAAAGTGCATGTGGGCAAGACTCCCTTTCTCTGCCTTGATTTCTGGCAGCAGTTTGGTTCCTTGGGACCATTAGCATCCATTCAGGCTGCTTAACTGTGTACAGGTGGACCAGCCATGTGCTCATCAGATTCAGGATCAGGAGAGTGAAAAGATGAGCATTATAATATATTTGTGTCCTCTTCCCCTTAGCACAGACCTATAAATTTTGAACCATGAACATGCCAAACATTCCGAAAACTGGAGCTTCAGAAAAAATGAAATTTTAATTTCAGGGACATTTCCATAT
Source organism: Dermatemys mawii (assembly GCA_007922305.1). Lineage (NCBI taxonomy): Eukaryota > Metazoa > Chordata > Testudines > Dermatemydidae > Dermatemys > Dermatemys mawii. The sequence continues at coordinate 24,434,775 of ML677334.1, forward strand.
TTTAGATAATCTGAGCCATTTATATAAGCGTATGTGTATGTATGTATGTCAGGGACGGGCAAACTACGGCCCGAGGGCCACATCCCCTCCGCTCTGTTTCAATCATGGGCTAATTTTAAGATTTTGCATAGTAGTCACATGAAATTTGCAGTTTTACATGAGTGTGATGCAGAACTCATTAAAAATGTGGTGGTTTTTGACTGAGTTTTGTTTAAAATTTTGTTTGTTTAAACCCAGAGCTCAAAATGAAGCTTGATGGAAAGGAAAATGCATGTGGATTGAAAGTAAAGAAAATATTTGCACAAAAGCTTCTTAAATGAAATCACTGAGTTTTTCATACATCTATCAAGAAAGTGTTTTTCAGGTTGCTGAGGACCCAGTACTGGGTGTTATAATGGAAGATGATTTCTTGTTCATAGTCTCTGTTTCTGATACTGCCTTTGCAGCAGTTTTAAAAAAATTACATTCACCGATTTTATTTTACATTCTGATTTCTCTGTCCTTGACCTAAAACTGTCAGGCCAAGATGATGATATCATCTGCAGCAGATTGTGAACTACCAATTCTTTTCCTTTATGTACAGTAGAAAGCAGAATGCAGATAGAACCCCTCCCTGGCAGCCTGTGTTTTCCACTCTTTGAGGATTCTTGAATCTGATCTGTCACAGATGTTCCATCCTAAAACAGGATCTCAGGTGCACTGAGCAGATTTGCTTGAAATGGTGATTTTTAGTAATAGCAACACAGGAATTGACAAACTGCCTCAGACCAGTGGCTCATCCTTGATTCAGAGGAAAGTGCAAGAAATCTCAAATAGGCAATTATGAAATAACTGGCCCATTGGGGAAGTTTCTTCCTAACCTGCTTCAGGTGCAATTTGGTTTATTCCCTGAATATCTCTTCCAGATTTATTTTTGTTGTGGTTCATTTTGTTTTTTAATCCTATTATAACTTGGCTTGACCTTCCACCTTATATTTTAAGCCTTTATTTCTTAATGAAAAAAATCTTTAATGCACTAAGTCAACAAGTAGCTGACTAGAGATTTGTGAAAAGTTTTGTGTGTCAGACAAACTCAGGAAATGTTAGATTTTGGTGAGTTCAATCATTCACATCTTAGTGTAGCTTAACAAATTTATTCCATGAATAAAATAATCTAAGAAAATGCAACAACTTTGTAGGTCAAAAGAGAATTTTTCAGGTGCTCCTATCTGGTGGCAGTTTGTGTGTGTGCACACTATATCATTCTCATATGATCAGAAGTTTTCCGCTTTGATCTCCCAAGGACAAACAAACATTGAGCAGACAAACCATGTAAACCCTTTTAGGAAGAAAGCTTATTGTGAAAGAAATGCAAGTTTGTGTTATCAGAGCAATAAAAAATGAGGTAAAGTGGGCCTATATCCCTCCCCCTTTTCTTTTCAAAGAAAAACCTACATTTAAACCCACACAAAGACTTCTCACACTGGTCTACACTTACCTCAGTGCACCTACACCAGTGTAGGTACTCCACCTCCCAGAGAGACAGTAGCTAGGTTGATGAGAGAAATCTTTCTGTCAACATGGAGCAGGGGGTTAGGTTGGTTTAACTGCATTGCTCAGGGGTGTGGATTTTCTACACCCTCGAGCAACATAATCATACTGACATAAGTTGCTGGTGTAGAGCAAGCCCTAGAAAAATCTTTATTTAAACAGACTTTTTTTTGTAAACACACTAAAGTCTTCATTCTTTAAACCTGGAGAACACTTCTGGTGGGAAATGCCTTACAGAAGATACTAATTACTTTCAACTCATGTTTCTACTTAAAGGTGACAACTGTTGCTGTTTCTCAAATGCTTAAGAAGGTTTTAAGTTTCTTAGTATTGGTTAATTGGCTGGTCTCAAGACAGCCCCTTAATGACATCTACCAAGTAATTTATCTAAATGTTTCCTTTAGTTTCATAGCATGTAATTAAGTTATTTGCCAACTATAAACTAGCTGGTTTTTATCTATTAATAACCAACAGGGATGCAAGAACCTACAATGCTAAAACCTGGGACCATAGAGTGTGGGGGGCTGCTAATACTTCCACATCACCACGAGAGGTTTAGCATGGGCTCCAGCAGGAGGCCGGGTCCAGCAGAAAATACCGCCCAGCAGTACCTGAGTGGTAGTTCCTTGCAGCCCACTGATTGGCTGGCATCGGCACTTAAGCCAAGAAACCATAACAGAGGGTTGACTGAGCAATAATACAGACTGCCTGCCTATCTTGCTTCAAACTCTGCCTGGGAGAAATCCCAGATTCTAGCTTCTGACCCTGCCTATCTACTGATGCCTGGCTCCTGGTTTGCCCTCCGGTCTAAGACTCTGACCTTCTGATATCTCACTTGGCCTGAGTCTTGCTCTGACCACTAGGTCAGACCACCCATGACCCGGTCATCACAAGGTCCGTCTGCCCTGAAACAAAGTTCCTTTTCCCATTTTTAAACATTCTTAGTTATCTAAGGATATACTAAAGAATTAATTCACAATAATTTTGCAAAACATACAGTTTGATCTTATCTTATCAAAAGGAAAGTACACCTCAGGGATGTTCACTCTGAGGGATGTAATCTCTGTTAAAAGCTCTCCACAGAAACATATGGAAGGGATTGTAATAAATAACTTATCATTTGCATTCAATCATTGTGCTGTTTTGTGTTTTATTTTATTTTCCTTAATAATAAAATAGCCATGTTTAATAACTGATTATTTTGCTTTGTCTTGATCATGGTGGCCCCTCAGGTAATTAAAAAAACCATTTGTTACTAAAATAGTGGGAGTCATATTTCTGAGTTGGCAATAAGAAATGGTAGGCCATTTAGCTTTTCTTATTTTTTTCTCTTGTTTCTCTAAATTATATATTGTAAGTAATTTTTAAGACAAAATTAGTAGGTGTTGAACAATTTAAAACTACCCCTTTCAACATTACAAACTCATGTGAGACCACCTGTATTATGTTACCTGCCATTTGGCAATGTGAAAGCAATGTTGTTGCAATGGGCATATATTCTGAGCATTATTGCTTGAACAAATTCATGTGGAATGTCAACCTGAGAACAAGAACATGGACCCTTCTCTTCCTTCCAGCAAACAACTGAGACATGTACACAAGATTTTCTGAAGTGTGTTATGTATAATTAATTAATTCTAGTTAAAATATTTTTCCATTCAACTCCGGACAGAGTAAAGCATGTAAGTCAGAATCAAGTTGTTCAGTCACTGTTTTAAGCAATAAAACCTATAAATGTGGGTCAGTGCCCCTATACACCATCCCTCATAGATAGTTGGAGGCAAGGAAAAGGGATAAACTACCTGTCTAAATTACAAAATTAAGCAACCATGTGTCAGATATCCAAAACTGTGTGTCACTGCTGCCCCCTCTAAAAACCATAATTGCTAGTTGCTTTACTTCTGGTGAATGAGGAAAGATTATAGAGAAAACTGCACAGTGGATCTGTAAAGAAGAAATGTTTTTCTTTCCACTGATCTCATTTCATTGTTATTACTTCACACATTTCTAGATTCCTCCTTTCATCTTCACTCCATGGCACTGCTGCTGAATATTAAGGAGACAATACTTAGTCCAACTCTAGTCCTCCATGTTTGCTGGAACATTTCATATATTAAACATCTGACTGAAAGTTTGCATTGTCCATCAATATTCAACATGACACATATTTTGACTCTGATCTCTGACATTTGATTGCCATTATACTTCTCAAATGGGACAACGACAAAGACAGAGAGACCTCTTGGGCCCCAACAGTTTCTGATAATGAAATTGGTCCCATATATCATGAAATTGCAACTCTCTTGGATAATTAGTTGGAAAATCCTGTTCCTTTTGACTTATCACATATTCAATGAACTTCGTTATCTCTTGAATTACTGCATAACAAATGCGGAGTTGATATGACTATAGAAAAGAAACCAAACATCTTTTACATTTTAATAGAAATCATTTCCATTGTCTGCTTCATGTGGAAATGGGTCCACTTAAGTGCGGTGTAGTGTAGGAGGAAATATCTATCAATACACATCCTCCTTAGAAATTTAGCCCTTACATTTCTAGTAAAAATAAAACAAATGAGTGCATGCTTTTCATTGGTTGCCTAAAAGTTTAAATATATATAAACTAATTCTCAACTGGATTGTGAATTCAGCTATGTTTTTTTCTTAACTTCCATGCTTTGACTATACAACACATCCTAAATCCGACTAGAAGAAAATCTTATAATTGTTTTTGCATTTGCTATACATTATTCCTCTTTCCCTTTCTTTTCTTTTTTTTTTTTTTTTAAACTAAATAGTACTTTGGAACAATTGATTTTGCTAGATAGTGCATTGATCATGCACCTTGCCTGCGGACAGAATATAGCTTCAAAAACAATAATAACTAAGAAAATCATCTAATTTTACTGAAACAAAACTGAAAACGTACACCCAACAAAATCATCCCTGAGACTACTGGAGGTGTGTTTGTGTTTGTACTTTATCCTCATTGACACAGTAATCTACTAAAGTTCTTCTCTCGATTTTTCTCTTTGCAATCTGGAAGAACAGATTCACCAGTGATTGTGCTCATTTATAAAAGCATCCAAAACAAAATTGAACCCCAAGGCTGATAAACTATAAAGATGCTGATCAGATCTGAGCAGAATGGACGATGCTTTGGGGCTTGCTCAGCTAAAGATGGCTCAAGAAGACTGATGGCTTTATATACACAATTACAAACTCCATAGCTTTGTCGAATGAATGGGAAATCATAAAATATGTTGCTTTCCCTTTATTAAGTAAAGAATGGTATTGTGTAAAATACTTGTGAAGATTTACTAAATTTCTGTAATTTAATTCCTGTCACTGTATTTTCTGTCGTTTGTAGAAAACTTAATCAAACAATCATTTGGAAAGAACAATCCAATAGAGTAAACCTTCTAGTCCAAAAGAACAAGTGGCTAATTGATTTTATTTATCGATACAAATCAACTGGCTTCACATTGTCTGCTTCATATAAAATTCATTCATTTACAGTAGCTATGTCATAATCGATAAGGGTTTAAAATTACATTTGTTCTCACTAGAATTCCTCTGTAAAGGAGATGCTGAATTTAAGAGTCCACTACAAATTATGTACTTATCTGAAATAATAAACAGGCAAATACAGACAAGCAAAAGATTAAAATGTCAGCTTTTTCTCCCAATGAATTGATATTGTAACGGAGACATCTTCTGGGATAAAGAATAGCCCTGTGATGGTGACAAAGTTGTGATGCAGTGACTTATCTGGATCCTGGAAACTTTCAAAATATAAACATGCATGACATAGTATACATTTAAAACAAACAAACAGGTACTCTAGTAGCCCCTGGATGCTTCAAAGTCTCTTCCACATTTCTTAATTTCAGGAGTGCACTAGTCATTAGATCTGTGAGTCTCTTGAAAGTTGGTGACCTGGAAATTTCATGCTACCATAATGTCAACCTGTTCTAACCTTGAAATGTACTTAACTGAAGAACTAAGAGTATTTTCAAAGTTATCTGACAGGGTTGAAAACTGAGGGCCCAGAAAACCCAAGGTCTTCATAACAAGCATCTTCTTAATCTGGGAAAAAAGAAGGGCTATACTAGCTTGGGGCTGGATGGTCCCATTTGTGGCCCTTTAACTGTGAAATCCTGGTCTCACTGAAGTTTGTGGCAAAACTCCCACTCACATCAAAGAGGACCATGATTTCACCGTGGAACTTCACTAGGTTTTATTACTTGCATTTTAAAAATGAATTTCTACAATGAAACTGAACCCAAGATTTTTAAGGTTATTACATTGAAAAAGATGATAAATGATTAGTCCCTTGCTTCATTTTTAGTTTAAAACTCATTTCTGCACCTGGCATAGTAGGTGCAAATATTCTAGTTAAATTCAGAGACAGAGAATTTGGTGCAAAGGATGTACAAAGGGATACCTGGTAAATGAATTGGATTGTAGCACAGACCAGAAATGAAATGGCTCAATGTGCAGCTGCTCTAAAAGTGGCCTACAGGAGGCAACTCTGAGTTATTGGAGGAATGTGCCATTCAGAGAAGTTGGTTATGGTTGAATGAACGTTTGAATTGTCTATATGCGCAATATTACTTACTACACCTTCGAAAGGAAGTTATTTCAGAGTGTGTGTTTAAACTTTATTTTCATAGGAACACAGTTCAAATACACTCAGTGAAATAAATTATTATTACAGTGATTTGTTTAAAATGTTTCTATTCATGTTGGGGATGGGCTTGTGAAATTCATGTTAATGTACATTATGATTCTTTCTAAGTTCACAGAATACAAAGATATCTAAATATCCAGCTAACAGAGAGGAAGAATGTTTGTGTGGTTTAGACAGTGGACAGGGGTTGAGAAGCACTGGGAGTCTATACGCTGCTCTACCACAGGCTTATGATGTAACCTTGGATACTTACTTTAATTTCTCTTTGTTACAGTCCCCTATCCACAAAATGGGGATAATAATTCTTTTCCGTGCCCTTTGGTTTGCTTGTCTAGATTGTAAATTCTTCAGATCAGGGACTGTATCACACTAGCTGTTTGGACAGCGTCAAGGGCATTGGAGCCCTGATCTTGGTGGGCCCTGTGAGGTGCTTTTGTAATATGAATAATATCAATGACTAGAGCTGATAAGAAATAATTTTTTTCGTGGAAATATTTCATTTTTTGGTTTTCCAATGAAAATTTCAGAGGAAATCAGATGCCTTCCATGATAATTTCTTGTATAGTTGAAAAATGAATTCCCCATAAAAAAAATTAGATGAACATTTAATAACCTTGTGGTCAAAATCAAAGAAGTGCACTGTCTTTCTGTGGAAGTACTGGAGTTTAATTGTCTTTGTGGCAGAAGTTTTTATGAGAAGTTAGATTGAAGAGAGGGTGACATTTGGCATAGAAGGGTTGCTTTTCCAAGCAAGGAAATGAAGGGAGATTAGGATAGAGTGAAATGTGTAGGAGGGAGAGTGGGAGAAAATGAAAGCAGAAATTGATTTGTCCAGGAACTTGAACTTAATGTGGAAAACACTGGCTGGCTAGTTAAGAGATTCACAGGGGACTGATGTGGTCTAAGCAGGGTGAAAGGAAATACGTATCTTTTAAAATTATATATCCCCATTTCTCCTGGGAAAATACTTTCAGTATTGATGCAGACACTTCCTCTCTTCTTTACTCTGGTAGGAAATGATCAGAGCTGTTTGGAAAATGGAATTTTTGTGCCAGGGGATATTCTGACAGTTTAAAATTAGCATCCTTTTCTAATTGGTATGGAGAGTGAAAATATCAGAAGTTTTAGTTTTGATATTTGCTGGAAAATCAAAATTTGTCACTGGAACTGACATTTTCTCACAAAAAAATTAGATTAAGCTGTATTTTTGGTCAGGAAAATTATATACATAAAAAAATTGCACTATAGCCGGGGAAAGTATTCCTGAAGCAAAGCCTGGAAACAAAAGTCATCCTATGGTAATCAATTGTACAAACCTACAACTCTCTATGATAGAGACTTGATGATCTAACACCAGTTTGGGACTTTCATTTGCTGCAATATCATCATGTAGTAACGTCCAGGTATTTATGTCAATGTCATAGTAATAGAATAATTTCTTGTGTTAATGTCACAGTGATACACTTTCCTTTTGGAGATTCTCTGTTCCTTAATAATGAGTCCAGCAACATGTAGATTATTTTTGTTGAAAATCCCTGCATCATCCTTTTTCAGAATCTATGAATATAAAAGTTTTCAGGTTTTCCTTAAAAGTATATCGCCAGATGCCAGCCAGATCTTCTCTTCCAGCCAACAGACGAATACAGTTTTATGTCTGAGCATCTGAGACCATCTGCTCCAATCACCTCACAGAGAAAAAGCATGCAAAATGAAAGTATAGCAGACCAGTATATAGTATACTTGACATCAGATGATTGTTTGACCCTGAATTTTTCCTGCTTTACCATCTATGCAATATTACAATTTTTTTAAAAAAATGTGTTAAAATGAACTATTGGCCATGCAAGGCTAAATCCCTCTCTGCAGTTGATTTTTTTTTAATGTTATGGAACTATTGATAACACAATGAGATTTTCATGTGTTTTCTAAAAGTTGAGCCAAAGGATGTCTGTAGTTTCTGATGTCACTCCAACACTAATTCAGAAGCTGAAGTGAACAATCTTTTTTTAAAAAAATCCAGAGAACTGGTTTTAAATGGTATGGGCTACAGACAGCCTACTCAAAATGTTCATTTTTCTTTTTTTACTATTCTAGCTTTAATTCATAATTATAAGCTTATTCCAATCTCTCTGCATTATGAAACCACATTTTAGACCAACAGCTGTTATCTACTTTTGCTTGTAGCCTGGGGGTATGCATATTTTAATATTCATTTACTATATGCTGATAAACTAAATACTTCCTACTGGAAGTCTATCAAATTAATCACAATATCTTAGTTGCTGTTCTGTCTTCCATGTAGCTCATGTTTTTTAACCTGGCTTAGTTATATAAATCCCCTCCCCCTCCAAAAAAGGGATGCAGGGAAGAGGTTATTGCAAAATATACAACCAGGACAAGTTGATTAAATCTGTGATAATTAAAGATAGAGAGAGAAATACAGTGAAGTCATTCAAGTGATCCAACCTTCTCTCCCCTTCCCATATCTTGCATGAAGCTAGTCTAAACCTTGCCATGTTGCCTCCGGCAATATTTTAATAGCTGGCTTTGTATTTGAAGGCTGTGGTTTTAACTGTTATCTAAATAGTATTAGGTCCTCATATGTGTGTAATATGGCTTATAGGTAGATATTTTCCAATCTTCCAGGCACAGTCTCTTCTCCAAGCACCTCTGTGTTATACTATAAAACATGTAGCAACTTTTGTGCTGAAATTCAGCAAAAGAGCAGGAAATAAAAGTCCCTGCAGCCAATTAAACTTTAAGGCTGTTTATTGTACAGCAGTGGATAAAGGATGGGTGAAAGACTTTAGAAGGGCAAGAAAACAGATTACTTCAAGAATGAGTGTAGTGATAGAAGGTAATAATGTCAAGGCTGGGGATGCCTAAGTGGCTTTCTCATACACTTATATTTTCTGAAGCAATGTCCTCTTTCCCCAGTTACAACTGAAGAGCAGCACTGGTGGACAGTAATAAACAATAGGTGCCTGCGCCTTCTCCTGTTAAAAACAATGGAAACTGTAGCAGCTCCAATTTGCATGGGATATAATATCTCTTTTAATAATGATTCAGGGCTAGATCATGCCATTGCATGCTATCCAGGGCAAGGGGTGATGCTTGGACACACCACTTGAGAGACCTGGTGCTTCCCCTGCTGTATTGGGGAGCTGGAAGAATTTGCAACATTTCTTGAGAGGCTGGATAGCCACTGGATAGATGACCTGACAGGGACTTGCAAGGTGTGTTTTCTATTTCCAGCTATGCCACTGGCCTAACAGATCTTAGGCAGATCATTTAATTGCATTGTGCCTCAGTTTCCCCATATGCAAAATGGGGATGATACTACTGTCTACCTTTGTGAAGTGCTTTGAGATCTATGGATGAAAAGCAATATATTAGAGATAGGTGGTATTATTATTTATTGGCCTACGCCCTGGAAGATTGAGAGGGACTCCTGAAATCTCTTAAGTACCCAGAGCTCCTGGGCAAGTAACCAGTCCTATGTAGTCATGCAATGATAAGTGGGGAATCCTGACTCCCTTCTACAGCCCTGCGTGGCCCTGAGGAAGCTAGATACAGGTTGGTCCTAGGGTGTAGCATCATAGTGAGGCAGTGAGTCCTAGTGAATAGCGCAGAAAACTGGGTGTCTGGAGACTTAGGTTCAATTCTCAGCTCTGCCACTGGCTGACCTTGGGCAAGTCACTTCTCTTCTCTGTTCCTCAATTTCCCCATCTGTAAAATGGGAATAATGATACTGGTCTCTTTTGTAAAGGAGGATTGAAAAGTGTTATGTAGGTATTGTTATAGCCTGTGTTATACAGGAAATCAGGCTAGATGATCACAGTGGTCCCTTCTGGCCTAGGAATCTATAAAACTCAGCATCTCCAACACATATTTATTCAAGATGTCAGAAAAGAAAGCAGTCTGTTGTAAAAAAAAAACAAAAAAAAACCCCAACCCCTTTTAAATACTCTGAGTAAAAAACTTTATAAAATGCAATGGTTATATTCCTGGTTATAGGGACTCAGCGCTAATCGCTGTCATTGGAGGCCCTCTGGGTTATGCTTACATAAATAACAGCATATCAGATCCAATAATGATTCTTCCAAACTTATGCTCATGCATTTTCAGGAACTTTTAATGACTGTTTTCTCATTTTTTTCCCAAAAATTCTTACTTGAGTGCTTCTGTGTTCTAGGTCTAGTTACATTCAGCTTCAGGTGATCTGACAAACTAAATTGGAAAGCAAAATACTGCTTTATAAGATAGGTACTAAAATATCTTCAGGATGATTACATCATTATATTTGTAATCAAATTTAAATGTAAAATTATGTCTAATCTGAAATCTGCATCTCTTTTTAATTGACCTCATAAAATACATAATGGCCTACCATCTGTAGTTCACCTTCAGAAACTCCTTGATCTATCTCTGTCTTCTTTGAGGAGCCTAGCACACCCATGTGTGCTTGGAGATAACAAATAATACTGAATATTAAAGGAGCCTTTTGTTAGTGATAAAAAGAAAATACTGAATCAACATGTGCACTGTAACTGTAATGTAATTGTAATGAATGTTAAAGGAGAGCTAGTGAGTCTCTGACATGAAGTCCTTATTCAGGCTTCGGTGAAATCAATGGATGCCAGGCAATGGAAGTTTTCTCTTAGCAGTATGTGGTGCTTCAAAAGACAAATCCATTTCCAAGATAAACTGAAAGATTTGTTCATCTGCCAAGATCTGAGTTCAGGGTTTAGTGTTTTTTGTCAAATAGATGAAAACTTGAATTAAGTGAAAATTAGACTTTTCTTCCCATGGGAAATCCCAGCATGCCTGCATGTGCTTTCATCCTAAATTGGAACAAAGAATTGAATTATTGGCATTTTTTCTGGAATGACAAAATTCCAAAACATTTTCACTTGGAAATGTCCAAACATTTAGTTTAAACTCAGTTTGACATTAAACTGCATCTTACTGTGGGCCCGAAGTTCCCCATGGGAGTTGTAGTCTGTGTTTCTCATGTTTTTATGTGGTGTTGCTTGGAGAACACCTTGGTATGGTAGTTGAGTAAAATCCTGATGCTTTCAGTAGATACACCCTTTTCTTTTGCAGTAGGTCAGAAACATCCTTTTGTGTCTTGCATCTTGAAAAGCTTTGCTCAGTCCTTCTGACCTCTCAAATTGCTGGCTAATTCTCTTCCTTCTCTTTGTTTCCCAAACCCATCAGTTAAATTTGATTTCCTGGATTTCCTTTCTTTTACTTTTTCCCTTCACCCTTTATGGCTTCAGCTTTCTCCAGTCTATCAAATACACCCTCACCAAGTTCACTAATTACTTCCTCCTAACTGAGTCAAAGGGGCTTATTCTTCTTTACCTAGCTGGTGGCTTCGACACAGCTGATTACTCTGCATTCCTCCACTTCATCTCCAGTCTAGACTTTCATAGCTTTATCATCTCCTGGTTCTCCTGCTTTGCTCACCATTCTTTCAGCATCTCAGCCTCCTATCTCCACTATTTGTTAGTACCCTTCAGGAATCTGTTGTGTCCTGTCTTCTTTCTTTGCTTTCTCCTTAGGTTACCTCTTCCAATGTCCTTGTTTCAACTACAGCACCACCTTCTTTAGATCATTCCCAAATCTTCCTCTTTAGAAGATCACAGGTGTGCAGATCTGCAGGTCACCAAACAGATATTCATTCTCATGGCTGAACCTTGAACAGTAATCCCTTCTTTGTTCTCCTCCTCTTAATATTTCAGTTAGAGCTGGTGAGGAATCTTCTGTTTTGAAATTTTTATTTTGGTAATTTTTTTTCAAATTTGCTTTGGGAAAATCAAAACCAAATATCTTATTTCAGATCAATTTGACACAAATTGAAATATTTTGGATTGTTCAGACAATGAGAAACACTTCATTCTGAGCCTATTGAACATTAAACTGTATTCATCTATTGTGGCTTATTGTCTTCTGGGAGCTGTAGTTCAGACTCTTGTTGTCTCCTATGGGTTGATCTATCTGACTCCCCTACATCTCTGATGATGCAACACAATCTTCTTCCCTCTGACTAAGTGGCATGCTGCATCACTGGAATCACTTGGCTGTGGATGCATCATAGGACATATAATCTAGCCCAGGGAATGGCAAACTTTGGCATGCAGTCTGTCAGGGAAATCAGCTGGCAGGCTGGGACGGCATGTTTTCTTGCACCATCCGCAAGTTCAGCCAATTGCAGCTCCCACTGCCCATGGTTTGCCGTTCCAGGCCAATTGGGTCTGCGGGAAGTGGCGGCCAGCACATCTGTCAGCCTGTAGATTGTGTGTGTGTGTGTGTGTTTAAAAGTAAGACAGGTTTCGCCACCAGTATAGGTGCCATCCCCCTCTATGTGGGAAAAGTCACTGGAGGGGCTAGGAAACTCAGAGTTAATTTTAACCCCTCATTTAAATCGCACAGTGTTGTTTGATTCCTTGACTAAGTGACATAAAATTTGTAAACAGTAGGAGTCCTTTTTTCCTTTACAAATTATCCACAAATATTTGTGGTTGCTCAACTCCTCTATTGTATGAATAATAAAAAGATCTCTTCTACAATGCCATGAGAACATGTCTGGTGAGAATGTCTTCATGAATATTTATATTTCAGCTAGTATTCACCAGTATACTTTTTGCAAATATTCTTAAGAGCAATATTGCTCAACCAAATGTTCCTGGATAAGTGAAAACAAAAACAAAACTCAAAAGCAAACAGCAGCAACAAACAAATCAATAAACTCCACCACCAATAAAATGAATCAGAGAGATTTATTCACAAGATTTTATTTTTGTTATCTTCACTCAGCTTTAAGCAAAGCATAATGTTTCATTAACTTATTACAGGGTTTTGGAGATTTTTGTTCTTTGTTTTTGCTGTATTTAATTTTCTTTACCTTGTTGATTTAGTATAGGAAATTAACACATTTAGTTAATCTCCCTAATTGACATTATTTTTACTGCCCTCAAAATCTTCTTTTTCTTTCATTAATTAATAGTAGAACTTGAGTTTATTTCCACATTTTTCTTCCTTTCTTTCCTTTCCTCTCTTCGCTGTCCCCATTTTCTCTGTTTTTCTTGTTTCTATTTTGCCACTGAAAAAAGTGGACAGAGGTGGGAGCGAGAGAAAGGGGAATGAACAAACGAACCAACTTTAAACCTGAAAAATTGAAAACTATTCTGGTTTTCGAAGGCTTAAAAAACCAATTAGAAAATTTCCAAGTTCATGAAATATCCTTACCATTTTTTGACTTGGTCCACTTCTTGTTTCTGGGGAGGTGAGGAAGATGTTAAAATGCTTTTTCAACAATTTTTTTTGTCCTTAATTCAAGGATCTGCAAGGGACGTGGCAGGATCAATGACTCTATGCTCCTTCAAAAACGAGCAGTGAGATGGGGGAAGTGAAAGATACTTATAAATGCTGAGAGCCCTAAAATGCAGTAAAGCTTGCTACTGTCAGGCAGGCAGAGTTAAGCCTGGCTCCTTTTCTCTTCTTCTACCCCTGTTTGTAGGACTTGGACTGTTTATTTAGCTTTAAAATAATTTGTCTTGGAGAACCATATTATCAAGAATCATATTTATCGATGCTTTTGTTCATCTGAGGCTTTACTATTCTCATAGCCACAACTGCCCTGTTCAAATTTCTTTAGCAGTGTAAAGTGAACATTCAGAACAGTCAATGGAAAAAAAATAAAGTCAGGTTCCTATCCTTTGAGATATGTTCCTTCTGTGCTTAAATATGTAAGAGCACAACTATGCAGAGTAATGCAAATACAACATTTGAGAAAAGTGTTTTGGGGAATTTATTGTGATTTTTGGTGCCATTTTATGCCATTTAGCTTTGTATATTTCACTTCCTATGAAAATTCCTGGTAATGATTACCTTTACATTGAAAAATAATTTTTAAAAAATGCTAAGCAACCTGTGCTTAAAAACAGGTCATTTTGTGCTCAAAAAAGGGGAAGATTTTAAAAAGAATGTGCATATCCTAGCACTTTTTGTAGAAATTGGCCAATTTTAGCATTTGTAAGAAAATGCAACATCCCACAGGTTTTAAAGTTTGCACAGTTTGCATTTGTTGTTGATGTTTCATTTACCTCTGAAAAGCACAGATAGAATTAGGACTCATTGAATCTCCCTTGTTTCATTTCCCCATTGCTCTATAGCAGTTTATGCTCCCCCGCAAAAAACATGACACACATTTTAGTGTGCATCCAGCAATATTTTAGAGATTGCACAACATTGTTCCATTTACCACTGAGGATTAAAAAATATACTATACTTATAACCATTCAAAATGACTCTTTGTTGCCACTGCACATACACTTACAACATGCCTCAGCAACATTCATACAGGGCAGTTACAGCATGTATAGTGTAAGACATAAAAAATGCAAAGAACCAATTTAGATGCCAAATTCAGGCTTGTTACATAAATGGCTGTAATGCTTCCTGGAGCCAACGAGATCAGGTCAGAATTTGACTGGAAAAGTACAGCAATTCTCTTTCTTTTATTTAACTTTTAAAATTATTTTTAATGTACTAATATTTTTTCCTTCTGACATATTGTTCAAAGAGGACTTTGGCCCATATCCAGCAAAACACTTTAGCATGTGCCTAATTATGCTCATGAACACTCCTAAAAAACTACTTCTAGTCTTAAGCATGTGGACAACTTCAAGTGTTTTGTTACATCAGGGTTTTTAACATTAGGATAAGTTTCAATAGAAAAGTTTCTTGTTTTTCATTGTTTTCCTGCCTTTTCTTAATTACTGAATATATTTGTGTTTCTAAAGGGGCTTTCCCCATTTTAGCCCATCATCTGTTCTCCACAAAGTCATAATGCTGAATACTAATTATTTCCATGGCAACAGATTATGATGTCGTACACACAAGATTGTGGTTCTGCCCTATGACCCCACCAAATGAGAAAGTCTCTGATAAGGATGAAAGCTCTGAAGAAAAAAAAAATCCTTAAATAACAACAGGGATAATAGAAAATTACAGGCACAGTAGAATGCATTTTGTTTAAATGTTCTCTTATTGCATGTTTGCTCAAGTATGTAATTTTCTTTCCAAGGATTTGATCCAAAGCCCATTGAAGTCATTCCATTGACTTCATTGGCCTTTTGGATCAGACTCTAATGTAACATCTGATAAAACTATTCCTTCCATTACCAGAGGGAAGATTCAACACTCCTTACTCTGGAAAAATTCTCATAGAATTCCATGGGAATTTTGCTTGAATTTAGAGTGCTAAGTATTGGAACTTACTAGACCAGTAGAAAAATATTTTCTCAACATTTGCAAAGTATATAATAAAAATATTATGTAATTAGGTTAAATTTTTGTGTGATCATGAATATTACATTATTAGGCCAACATTTTCAAAAGTGACTAATGATTTTGGATGCCTCAATTTTTGGGTGCCCAACCAGAGAAACTTAACAGGGTCTGATTTTCTGAGTTGGTATTTTCTAAATATCAGGTGCCTTTAAGATGTTTCATATTGAGAATCTTGAATTTAAGGCACTTGAAATCACTAGTCACTTTTTAAAATTTTGACCTTAAAAGGTTTTAGCAGTAATTGATTTTCCTGAATAGAAGAACGAAATGGGTTTAAAAGAAATATGTAATATGCCACAAAATAACTCAAATCTGTTGATAATTTTATAAAATGTTATATAAGGTTACATCTGTATAAACTACCTGCAGTATGTACCATATTTTAAATATATGGAAATAGTGCATCATATGTTTGTTTATCTCCATACAGATATTTTTATAATAGCTTGCTAGTACTGTGTTCTGTTTGAGAGATAGGAGGGTAACTTCTAATTTCATTTACACTGGTGTATACCCACTGTCTTCACCTGAGTTGCCCTGTGTTTGAAAAGATGTGACTGAGAACAGATGTGGCCCACTAGCTCCTGTTTCAAAGATTTCCCACCCTCAGGGCCGTCCTTACCCATACGCAAACTACACAGCTGCATAGGGCATTGGAAAATTTGAGGCACCAATTTTCCTGGTGCCCTGCGCAGCTGCGTGCTGCTCCAGCCCCTGTTCCAACTCTTTTCCAGGGCCCCGCCCCTGCTTCGCCCCGCCTCACCTCTTCCTGCCCCTGCTCTGCTCCAGCCTTGTCCCCACTTCCCTGAGCTCTGCAGCACTCACTGGGCTGGGCCTGCACTCCCTGGTGGTAGGAAGTGCAGGGACCCAGCCCCAGCTGAGCCACCAGTGAATGCTGGGGGGTGGTTCCCGCCCTGTTCCTAAGCCAGCCTTGCCCACCCTCGGAGGCCTGGGACCCATCCTACCGCACAGAGGCCTGGGGCCAGCCCCCCACAGCCCTGCCCATCCTCATAGCACAAGCTTGGCACATCTTAAATAGACCAAAGGGTGAAGAAACCCAAGTTTATCCTGTTACTGCGTTGCTTTGTCTTTTTGGACTCAAATAAGACTGGGCCAAATTCTGAGGTCCTTACTTATTTTTTCTCCATCCTCCCACTGTTTTCATGGTTGGCTGCCATGATGCCATTAAAAACAATGAGCGTTTGCCTGAGAAAGGGGGACTGGGTAAAAATGGAGGGTTAAATTGTGCCCTTAGTTGCACCAGTACAAATCCCAAGTAGTTCTGGTGAGTTCAGCTAGTGGATTTACACCAGAGTAACTGAGGTTAGAACTTGGCCTTGACAGGAAGATGTTGGCCTTGTAGTTAAGGTACTGGGTTCTCTTCTTAGCTCTGCTACAGACTTCTTGTGTGTCCTTCATCAAGTCACTTTTTTTCTCTGTGCCTCAATTCCCCTTCTGTGATATGTAGATAATATCCCAACCTGTGCCTGGTTGCAAACTGTTTTGGTCAGGGACTGTGTCTTATTATTATATATCTAGTGCCTAACACAATGGAGCTCTGATTAACCTGGATTCATAGGTGCTGAAACTAGTGGTGTGTGTATGGGGATGTGCTGCTATACCCCCTGGCTTGAAGTAGTAATAATAACCCAAATACATGGTTTCCACCTTCAGCACCCCTGCTGGATTTGACCTGTTGATGTTATAAAATGGCTTCTTAAAATATGAAATGTCTGTAAACTAATTGAAAAATGTCTTGCAGTAGTTTCTGGTGTGCTAAAATCTGAGGGTTGACTCACCCACCTACCAAGTTTTCTTGTCTTTCTAAGACTCATTTCATGGACTTTTTTTTCGTAAATAAATAACTACAATACTTTAAAATGACCAGATATACTATTAAGAATATCGCTAGAGAAAAAAATTACTCTTTCATTCTCATTTACTCTGAAAAAATAAAAATAAAAACTCCTCTCATTTCTTTTTGTAATAATTGCATTGTCTCACTCATTTGTAGCTTGTGCTTGACTTTTCTAAATATTTTTGATCAATAGAAAGAAATGTAAAAAATCAGTAGATTGCAGCTTGTAGCTGGAATTGATAGATAGTTTAGGTGGCAGGCTTTGAACTCCCTTGGCAATCAGTAGTTGAAAGAAATTACCTTACTTCCATAACTAGGATCTTCTGCCAAATTTACCCTGTTCACTTTTAAATCTCTCTTACATATTTTAAAGGATTAAAGTTAAAGATGAGATTAAAAACTTTTTTCTTGGCTTCAAAAAGAGAAGAAAATTCTCTGTAGAAGCATGACTGACAACTTCCTTTAAGAGTGGGGCTGTGGGAGGAGAGGGAGCTTAAAGAAGTTTCCCCTTTTTCTTAACCATTTATTTTCCACTTTTTTGTCACTTGGTTTCCTGGTGAGACGGTTCTTTAAATATGATCTTGTTAGACTTTATGCAAAGGCAATACTTCATGTTTTGACATAAGTATTTTTCTTTCTTTGAACTCTTTCTTGAATCATTAATTCTTAACAGTGCAGTTAATTCTACATGTTGTGGCAGAATTAATTGTGTTGCCATAACATCACTTTCCCCTAATAAATTTTCCACTGTGGGGATTTCAGCACTTCAAAGACAATACAATGTACCTTTTGCTAACCAGATGATAAGGTTTCATCTAGGCAATGAAGCCAATGATTATTTTTGAACCAACGTATAATTATTAAGACACAGTCAGAACTTTCAACACGCTCACAAGTGGCAGAACTAAACACGAGTAGGAATGTCATGTTGGGGTTGAGGTTCAAAGTTAGCAGCCAGTTTTCAACTCGGCAGCTACTCTAATTACACAACTCTGTAAATTGGAATAATTTATCTTCTGCCAACTGCAGTAATTAATTTTCTCTTCAGTCAGTGGAGGGGGGATTGATCTTTCTTTTATGAAAATCTTTCGCACACAAATATCACTTTGCTCTTCTGTGTTTCCAGTTCTGTAAAGGTGGAGCATTGTCCTTCTGTACAACCTATATGAAAAATTAGAGCCTTAGCTTCCTTACGTATGTGATCATGCCCATGTGGTGATTATGAAAAGGAGAACCCCAGTGTGTTCATATGTCTAATAACCCTAACGTATTAAAGACATGAGGGATTAGATGTGTTTAGGTGGTTGCAAATGGGTAAAGGAGTTTTTCATATGTAGAGCATTGGTTTAATTGCAGCCTAGGTCACTAGTTACCAAGTCTTTTCATCTCATGGCTTCTGTGTTCTATGTGAAATGAAAAAAGAATGAGGAGTACTTGTGGCCCCTTAGTGACTAACACATTTATTTGGGCATAAGCTTTCGTGGGCTGAAACCCACTTCATCAGATTCATGGAGTGGAAAATACAGTAGGAATATATATAATATATGTACATATATGTGTGTGTATACACACACACACACACACACACACACACACACGTATATATAATACACACACATATGTGTGTGTGTATATATATATATATATATATAATATATAATATAAACAGAGAACATAAAAAGATTTCAGTACAGTTGCTAGTGGACAAATGCCTCCATCCCCCAAACCATCAATGCACTGACAAGAACTCTTTCCTTAAAAACACAGCATGGAGGTCAGAGATTGTATGGCCAGAGTCACTACATTTCACTGCAGCCCTATTGTGCTCTCTAATGATACACGGGATGCCAAGCCAGTGCGTGTGATCACCTGGGAATTCTTTTTGTGTAGGGGGAATCTTTGGGTGATGTAAAACCAGTGTAGCATCGCTATACTAACTACCTTTCAGTCAGCATAGATGGTATGGCTGGGGAAATGGGCGTATGCTGGAACACCGCTGAACTCCTGCTATTCCTGGTGACGGAAATGATCTCTTGGAGCCATAGGCAAATAAGTGTAAGGCAGAGTAGCCCCAGGGCTGCTGTCACCTGAGTTGGGGGCTGAATTGGCCCCTGATTTGCTGCACTGATTCTGGAGCCAATGTCATGTGAAGTCACCTTTGCCATCCATTGAGTGTCAAACATACATTGGCTGGACTCAAGAATTGGGGTTATAGATACTAATCTTCTCTTAAGCCCGTTGGTGTGGTCCCTTCAGGTCAGGCTGAGGCAGTTTGAGAGAAGCTTGCACTACTGCTGCCATGCTCTCTCTGTCCCGTGGATATATAAAGGATCTCGGGCTCTGTAGGTGTCAGTCAGGCTCCTCTTGTGACCACAAACATAGTTTAGCAATTTAAAACGGGAAAAAATGGGCCTTGCTCCTTCTGGTCCAAATCTGCCAGTGCAGTAAGGTGGTTTTACATCACTCCAGCAGCCTGAAGCTGGTGTAACTGACCACAATAGGATTCCTGTGTTAGGAAATAACCAGAAGACTGTGAATTGCTATTACAACTCCTCTCCCACTCCCTCGCCACTAGTAACTTGTGCCAGAGGCCACCACAGCCCCTAGCTATATCAGACCCCTCATTCTGAGCTCAAAGGAGCTACATCAGTGTGGAAATTCAATCTACTTGAAGTATACAACAGTCTTTTAGATATGAGACCTGATTCATTTTTGCCTTTCAGTTCTAGTGTACAGTTAAGCTGGTGGAAAGGAGCCACAGGAAAGGAGTAATCTTCTCAGTGAACTATCCCCACGACTGGGGAATTTCTGTGCTTACAAAAGCAGAGGTGGCTGCACTAACTCTGTGCTGCCTCCATAGCAGTACCTCCCACGTCTGTTGCCCACAACCCAGTTCAGGGAGTGTTTTGGGGTGGGGGTAAGGATGGGTCAGAGACGAGGGTAAGGAGTGAATTGTGGCCTCACCATTCTGTGTGCCTGGAAAGCCTCATAGGGCTCCTGGAAGCAGGGGTGCAAGTTAGGGTAGCCTTCACTTGCCCCAGGGACTCAGAGAGTGAAGTGTATACCAGCACCTGTAAAGCCCTGAAGTGGTGAAATGCAAACTGCCTCCTCTCTGTCCCTTCACCAGTGCCAGGATGTCCCATGACCTTTTTCATATTATCCAATGCTTCTTGAAGACTGTTTCACAACAAGCAACAGGAAATGGAACCGTTAGGAGGCAGTATACTTATAATGATAGAACTCGTAGAAGAAACTAGAAAGAGAGAGAGAGAGTGGTATGTGTCAGTAGAAGTACTGTACATACCATTCCAATTGATAATCTAAATAAGACTACAATTTGGTTTGTTTATTTTTTTATCATAAAGGGTGGGTTCTCTCTAAAAAGATATTTGCTGTATTCCAGTTCAATACATTTGATAATCCTCCTTTGTATCACAGTTTAACACAGTTAAAGCACATCAAACATGATCAAGCTTCATTTATCAGCAGAAAACAGTGTGAGTAAAATTATTAAAAATCCTTTGAGTTTCAAAGACAAGAATACAGCATGCTCGTTTGGTGTTTAACTTCATATGGAGATTCAGAATGATCTGTTTCCAGTCCTTAATCTTGCATATTTATATTTGTTTTACTGGTGCTGGTGTTTGTGTGCATGCTTAATAATTATGTGGGCTAAAATGGAGGCTGAATTCACTTCTACACACTCCTGAAATCACAATTAGGTTGGACTAGAAAAGTCAAAATTTTGATTTTGTGGACTAACATTTGGAAATCACAAAATCATTTGTATTCAGAAAGCCTGGGGCCAGATCCTCAGGGGTTGTAAATTGTCATAACTCCTTTAACTTAAATTTAGCAATGCTGATTTATACCATCTGGGGATCTCGGGTTTGTTCTTGGTTTCCTGTTTGATTGTTGGGCCAAAAGCAAAGGAAATGTGTTAGTCCTGGGGTTTGTTTTATAGACATACATTTTTCATGGAAAAGAATTTTTTTAAATTTAAAAGTGAGGATCTGAGTAACTGAGTATTTCTGGGTGAAACAAAGGAGTAGAAGAGAGGGGCTAATTGTTTAATTAGTAAATGTCTGCTTGGTTAATGACCTATTAATGAGTTTTTAAGACAGTCATAGCATTTACCATAAAAGACCCACGTGCGTATCCCTGGATGTACTGTATAATTAAGTAATGTGACCCAAAGGAGTCCATCATTTAAAAACCTGTCAGCTGCCTTAAGTTTGATAGCAGATGAGTAAGCTCAGGAGGGTCCTACCAGGTGGAATAAGTTAAGAGTTTAGTCCCAAAGTATTTCTGTGTGTAAAATCTGTTAATCTCTCAGCAGTACAGTCTCTTTGTATGGAAACTGCCTGGATTAGGATTTGCTTCTGAGTCCTCTGGGTTCTTTATTACCCAGAAAACATTGGGAGGCCATGCTGTTGCTGTGTTATGAGTACTTTTTCTTCTCCGCTCTTTCCTTCACCTATAATGAAAGAAGCGAGGGAAGTAGTATTAGAATCGGAGGAGGGGCAAATGGAGGGATTTACCTAGCTGTTGTGGTATTCATCTCCCTTTCTTTTATACTTCTGGTCTCTCTCTGCCATTTACCTCAGGCTTATAGACATACTAAGGAAGAACAATTTTTCTCTCTTGAGATGTATCAGACTACACAAAATGATGTCTATCGTTAAAAAGAATTTTCCTGACGAAAGCACTCCTAGCTTTCCCCTCACAAATTACACTCCCCACCCTCTTCAAATTGTGCAGTTTTAATATTGATTTGCTGAACTTTGTAGCCATTACTTCATGCACTGGGTGTGTTAAATGAGCATTTGCACTGGAAATGTGAACGGATGTTCTGAAATATTTGCCATAATCGTTAGCAAGGGGTCCAATCACAAAGTCTGATCCAGCTCCGAACCTGAATTTTACCAAACGTTGTGAGGTTTCATACCCAGGGTATGTGTGTGAATCAGTGTCATTCTTTTCTCTCCCATTTCCTATCCCCTTCCTGCCCAGGCATATGCACGGTGGAAAGTAGTGGGAATCAGCCCCTGATTTCCTTCTGACAGCTGCACCCTTGATGGAGGGAAACCTTAAGTAGCTGTGGGAGTTCAAAGGGCCTAAATCTACTGCACAGCTGTGTTGAGGCCAGTTATTGTCTGGCCCCAAATAAACATGACTGCATAGACACATACTGAGAGAGTTCTCTTGGCACAGTAACAGAAATAATGATTAGCAGAACTGAAGTTAGAGCAGCTCAATTTGGGAACATTTTTTGAAAATGTTCACTTTTTTTATTGACATTTCAATTTTTGAAAAACCGTCACCATTGTATCAGCTGCTTAAAGGACAGCAAATCTGTTTTACAAAATATTTTCAAAGCTTTTGCAAAACATTTTAGTCAGATTTTTTCAAACTTTCTGTCAGCTTTTATTGTAATAAATACAAGCAACATGGTGGGTAGAAAATAATAATTCCCAGATCTCGTAAAATGAGCTCTAAATGGTGATGCAGTGTGCTACTCCAATAGGTTAGGGGAGAAGAGCTGGGTAAAATATTTCAATGAAACCCTTTTTTTTTTTCACCAGAAAATGCTGACTTGGGTCGATCAAAACAATTAGAAAATTGAGGTCAATTTGGCAAATTGTTTCGGTCAACAATTTTTTGTGGGCGAAATGTCAAAATGGTTTATTTTGGAAGGATGTTTTAGTTTCCAATTTCCTTCCACTTTATTTTTTTTTTAAATGTAAAATCTTTAACTGGGAAGGGAAGAGCCCTCACTGTAACAACCAATCAATTCCAAATAAACATTGGATGGATCCCGCTAATAGCCAGGCTAAAGAAGAAGCCAAAAAAGCAATATAAATAGCTATTTTTTCCTACTTACTTTTTACTATTGTAAATAGATACAAAGTATATCGTTACATAAGGAATAATATTTGGAGTCTGAGAGCTAATATAAGAGACAGACTCAGGGTTTTATTCAGACCTCCCTTATTCAGGTGTGTATCATTAATGATTCATTGCTTATTTTGAATTATAAGCTGTCCTACATGGTGGAGGGCAGAACATGGTCCTCAGAGTCTATTGCACATGTGATACATTAAGAATTATATTGAAAATGTGTAATTTATTAAAATAGCTATCTTGGGTTAAGGCACAATGTATATCTGAAAATTAGGGGCAATTAGATGGTGATTCTGGAAAAGGCAAAGAGACTGTGGAAATACAGGCAAAACTATTTTTCAGATGACATGAAGCATGACCTTCATCTCCAAAGTTAATAACATTCTAGCAAACTGGTAAAATGTATTTATTTGCCTGTCCTCTTCTGTTTAGATTCTTTTATCTGTCTTTATCTGTATAAAAATATAATCTTCACCTTGTAAAATTGGAGTGAAAATTGAACAGCCCAGGCAAAAATCTACTTTCCAGCCCTCTACTGCAATGGTGATTATAATGAAAAAATTAATAGTATTTGCCCATAAAAAATTACTTAACCATAATCAAGAATGTAAATAGAATTTTGCAAGACTGATATATTTCTGTGTGTGTGTGTGTGTGTGTGTGTATATATATACACACACACATATACCCACAGAAATATATCAGTCTTGCAAAAATATATATATACACAGAGAGAGAGAGAGATCTTGGTGCAAATTGTGATAGCTCTGTTGATTTCAGTTTACATCAGCTGAAGATCTGCCCCATAATATGTAATATTTAAAATGTAAAAAGAGCACATTAATAGAATGTGATAGTTCAACATTCAGTCAGTTGGGTTGGAATCCTGACCCCACTAAAATCAATTCACCCTCATAAGCAGGAAATAAAAAATTAAGGTTCTCATAGCAGCATTAAGTCACCTCTTTCACATATACTTGTAAGTCAAATTCCCCACTTTATTAGAAAAAAAAAGTTACTGCTAAGCAAAATATCATATTTCAACTGTTCCTGCAAGAAAGCTCTCCTAAAGTACCGTAAACACAGGTGATACTGTGCAGTGTTCAGTTTGGAAAGTGCAGGTGTTTATGTCATATCCCGGCTTCTCCCTACTAATGGTTGACAAAAAGGAAACTAGAGTAGAAAAAAGGGAGAAAGAAAGATGAGACTGAACTGAAGTACACACATTAATGACCCTTCCTTTCAGCCTCAAATTCATGGAAGATGTGTCCCTTGTTATCCCCTTTCAAACACAGGCAAGCATCAATTTTAATGTTTTTGATACTAAAGAGTCTGATCCAGCAAACCAATTAAGCACATGCATAATTTTAATAATCTGAGTAGTCAATAGTACTATTTTAGTTATAATATTAATATAAAATTTTATTAGTTGTTTACGCTACACATGTAATGAAGTGCTTTGCTGGACAAGGGCCATGAGACAAACTTTAGTCGTCTTACTGATAATACGAAACCACAAAAGAAGTGACTTGTATATGTTATCAGAATCCAGGGATTAAAATATTTTATTAATGTATATCAGGGGATTCTGTACTGATCTATTAATATAGGCCTCTAGTATCTCAGTTTATATACCAGAAATATTTATATCAAATCAGTATGAGAACTCACAATCCACTTGTATGTGTTGATGTATTATATTATCTTAAAATGTATTCTGCGTCTAGTATTTAGTGTGCATTTGTATATGTACATTACATATATTTTATATGGATTAATACAAAAGGGGAAAAGGAAAAACACAAGTGTATATTTTTATATATTATAATATATACAGTGTAGTGTTAGGGATTTTTTTTTATTTGATCTATGTTTTAAAAGAAAGTGGTACTGTGAAGTAGTCTAGGTTTGTAAGCTTTTCTTTGAGAGAGATATGGACCATGTGTGCAATCTGCATGCCTAGCAAGTTCTTTGATGATAAATTTGGACTCAGTGTTTAGTAAACTTCAAGAAGGTGCCAAAAGCATTGGCGTCTGATTTAGAAAATTGGCAGTGTTTCCTTGGCTGCTTATTTCTTCATCCTGTCTCATTACTTTACTCCTATCAGCTTTTACCTGCATGAAGAAAGATCAAAGGAAGAAGGCAAGAAAACCCTTTAAAACGTAAGTAGCTATTACAACAAACAGAGCCTAAACCAGTAAAGGTGAAGATTCTGTAATTTTCACTCTTTACACATACTAGGTGCAATCAAACAACTTGAAGCAATAACACAGGGGGAAATATGTTTTACATAACTTGACTTCCAAACAGTGATTATCCCTTCAAAGCTATTTGTTTTTCCAAGTATCCTGCTGATTGTAGGCTCTATGTTAAACCTGTTTAGGATGATAACCTAGCTACACCTTGGCTTTCTGTTGTTTTAACCCAATTATGACTGCCTTGAATGGGCAGGAATTATGTGTGAGGGGTGTTGCCTCTTTAAATGCTGCAATAATTAAAGCTGTACCATGTTTCAAAGCCATATTACCTGTTGATGTGGGGAAATACCTAGGGTGCAGTCCTGCCCCCATTGAAGGCAACCCCAAAGCTCCCATTGATTTCAACAGGGTCAGGATTTCACCCCTAGTATGTGCAGGTTCTTCTACTTACTGTCCAAGTACAATCTGTATCAGAAACACCTGATCCATTTTTCTTTACTGGCAACAGGGCCCTTGTGTGTTAATCTGTTTTATTCTCTTCAAGATTTCACTGGGCTAACAGACTTGGAGATCTTCTGTTCCATGTTAGGTGACAAACTAACTGGGAATATTGTTCCAGAACAATGATGTGTTAGCCAAGGAAATCTAAAGCCATGGAGCTTTAGTACACCATCAATAGGCTGGCCCAGCAGTCTAGTAATAATGGAGATTGCTGTCCAATGGGAGATCACTGTATGGATTTCATGCTTAGTGTTACCTTCTCTGGGCTGGCAGAGACTAGAAGCTCCTGGGAGAACAAGTACTTCACTTTACTCTTGATCTGTTAATTTTATGGCTATGTCTGTTCTCAGTGTTAGCATCACAGTTCCTAATGGGCTGAGCTGACAGTTACTCCTTGACTGGATCTGCATTTAGTGGGAAGTCCCAAGTCCTGTTTAACCAGCTTTCATCTTCTCCTGCAACTAGCATCCATTTAAGATTATCTTGCACCAAAATGGGGAGAGGTGGGGTGAACACTAATTGGAGAGAATTTCCCTCCTCTGGCACTATACCTTAGGCTTCTGCAAGTAGCAGATCTCGCCAACAGATGACCCTGTTTGTCATTTTTCTTGAGTCATCCTTCGCCCTCCTTCCATTTCTCTCTGCAACTTGATAGTGCTCCTCTTCCCTGGACCTAACAAAAACCAATTATTTAAATTAATAATGATAATTTTACAAGAGGCAGGGATTGAATTCTCCACTTGCTAAATTTCCTGGCTTCCATATGCTACACAGACCTGCTGTTAACCTTTTTCTAATACATAGGTCTTGTGTTTGTGCCCTCGAGCTTCCAGAACATCTGGTCTAGTAGAGTGCCAAAGGGAGCTGGTGACTGAGGACACCTTTTTGTTGGTCTTGAAGTTTTCTATCATAGAAGATGTCAGCCAGCCCCAGTAGAGAATGATACCTGCCACGAGAAGAGATGTTTCAGATACATGTGCCCTGGACCATTTAGGAATTTCTGGGTTATAAACAAACTCTTGTATTGCACCACGAAGCAACAGATAACCAATGTAAAATGCTGCTGCTGCTCTTGTTTCTTGTCAATTTTTTATTAATTGAGCTTATATAATGTGCTTGGCATTGGAAAGAAAAAAAGAAGAAATGGGATCCTACCCTGCTAAGAAACTTATTTTGTGATAATGATATGCTTATAGTAGATCACCTAACTGAAGACACAAGTTGTGCCAGCTGAAGTTTCTGAGTACTCAGTGTATCCCCAGGTAATGCTTACTGCAGCCCTGAAGGTAACTCAAGTTACCTTCTGGTTATAAAGGTGTTACATTTCTGTGGTGAAGTCCACATTAGACAGGAAGAACTCAAGTCTTTTGGGCAACCATAAATAAAAATAGGCATTGACTTGCAAGGTTCTCCTATGGGAATGTAAGAGCAGCGATGAATCCAGAGTGACCCGCAAACTGCATATTGTATTGGCAAAGGTCAGATGTACGCATCCAACAGAAGGTGCCGTTGTGATCCTCGCACATTTCTCTAGGTAGCTGTCCACGCTTATCAGCATAACTTTATATGTTGGCCACACATAGAATAAATTGATTTGCTTCCCTATACCTCCCCACATTTGTCCTCTGTCAGATAATGGGAGGGCAAAGAGACCTCAATATCTGGATTCAGCAAAAGGTGTCGATTTAACTGTCTGATGTTTATGATGCTGCAGACCCAAACAATTCACTCTTGATATCAGCAGCTGTGTCACATTAAACAGGTGACCGGATGAAACCGTGCTGAATCTTTATTACTGGAGTACTGAGGAAGAACGAGTAAATACAATGACCACCCTTTTGGATCTCTCAGCAAGAAAAGACTGGAACCATTGTAGATTCCTTCAATATTATACAGTGGCCATTAGTACTGAAAGCTGCTGACTTTGCTAATAAAATGGGCCAGGGAACCTTCCTCTTGTCCATTCTCTGTAGGAGATTATCAGTGACGGACAACACTGCTTTCGCTCTCTCCCTCTCTCTCTCCCTCGCTCATCCTCACCTAATTCCCCACACTGAGAATCAGACTAGTTGAGATCAAACACCTCTGGAGCCAAGATGTGACTAGAGCTGCTTAACCACTCCCTTCTTAACAGCCTTCTTCTGAAAAGGGAGATGGGAGACTGGATGATATTTGGCAAGGCTGCTAGTGTCAGTAGAGGGTTTCTTGGTTATAGATCTCAACGCCCCTTGTTTATGGATGGATGGTGTCCTGCCTTTCTGAAAAGAGGCATTAACAATCCTCACTAATAATGGTCCCAAAGCATCATGTCTGGTATATGGGGCAAGCGTGTTGCTCACGGTAGGATGTTGTGGCAGTTTTTGTAGGACTGCACTGAGCAAAATTCAGAGATGGTGCCTGCGAACCTTCCATCCAACACTGTTATCCAAATCATCTAAGACAGAGATGGGCAAACTATGGCCCGCGGGCCGGATCCGGCCCACAGGACCATCCCATCCGGCTCTCCCGGCCAGTGAGGCTGCCCCCGCCCCTCCCCCAGAGCCGCACTGCGGCCAGGGCTGCGCACTTCCCGCTCCCCTGAGCCACCCCATGTGGGCAGCACTCAGGGGGCCGGGGCTGTGTCCTCAGTCCCTCCCCGGAGCCGCGCTGCATGGGCGGCACACTGAGCCCCTCTCCTGGAGCAGCACCGTGGGGGCGGCACTCTGGGGGCCGGCTGGGGCTGCACCCTCAGCCCCTCTCCCAGAGCCATGCTGTGGGGGCGGCGCTCCGGGGGGCTGGGGCTGCGTGCTGAGCCCCTCTCCTGGAGCCATGCCACTGGGGCAGCAGGGGGCTGGGGTTGTGCGCTCCCTGGAGCCGCGCCGCGTGGGCGGCATTCCGGGGGGCCAGGGCTGTGCGCTCCCCCTCTTCCTCCAGAGCCAGGCCAGCACTCATGGTAAGGGGGCGGAGGGGGATTTGGGGGTTCCAGGGTGGTGGTTGGGGGGTAGTCGGGAGGGGGCAGTCAGGGAGCAGGGTGGATTGGATAGGGGTGGCGTTCTGGGGTGGTGGTTAGGGGGTGGGAGGGTGGATAGGGGTCAGAGCAGTCAGGGGACAGGGAGCAGGAGAATTGGGTGGGGTCCTGGGGATGGTTAGGAGTCTCTGGAAGGGACAGTCAGGGGACGGGAGGGGATTGGATGGGGATTCTGAGGTGGCACTCGGGGTGGGAAGTGGGAGGTGGCTGGCTTGGGGCCAGAAGTGAGAGAGGACCGGATTGGGGGCGGGGCCTTCCCTTACCCGGCCCTCCATATAATTTTGTAGACCCAATGTGGCCCTCGGGCCAAAAAGTTTGCCCACCCCTGATCTAAGATCTGATTTCCCCTCCTGTGTCCCCTGAGTAAATTGTGTAAATGGAAAGTTCCTCAGTGGGAACATAACTTTACAATAAAGTTAAGACAAGCTTGATTCACCTGTTGGCTCAGTTTACTGAACAGCTCTTCTGGGTGAGATGGAGTAATGTCATTGAAATCTACAACATAAACTGATAACAAGGACAATTCATTCCAAAGTAAAAGCCTGTGGAAGATCTTCAGAGTCCATTGGAAAGAGTTCCAACATAAGAAATTCTAAGAAGAGCAAGCCAATCTAAAGCATCAAAGATAAGAACAAGACAATGGACATATTTTGGATATGCTTTAAGTATGTCACCAACATGACTTCCATGTCAAGTGATAATATGGACAACACCTACAAAGAGAAAATGAGTGTGACCTAACGAAACTGTGATGAGGTTTACTCCTCACATGGGGTCAGCAAGATCTGAATTAGGCCAAGTGGGCCCAATCAGCCAGTAAGCCTCAAACGGGAGATTTAAGTTGTGAGAAGGGAGCTAATTAGAAGGAAGCTCCTGGTGAGGGAAGAGGTTGGGGCTTCCAGAAACCCAGGAGGCTGGAAATAGTGTAGGGAGAGCAGCTGGGAGGAAGCCTGAAGTCTGTCTCCCTCAGCTAAGGGAGAAGAAGCTGAGTTCAGGAGTGAGAGCAGTAAGGTGATGTAGATGCACACCTTAACTGTTCACTGCAGGGCCCTGAACTGGAACCCAGCTTCATTTACATGAATTATAATGTTGCTTATTCATAATTCCACTCACTGTGTATTGCTACTTTGGTTGAAATTAGTTTTGATTGTATACATCAGAGATTATTACTATTAATATTATAACTATATTCCTCAAAAAGGTATAGGAATTGTGCAGAATATGCCTGGAGTGAATGGATTACCCTGAGTTTACGGGTAGGGGACTTTGGCTTTGAAATGAAAATCAAGCTTAATGGAGGGTATGTGGGGAAATGGGGTCTGCCCTAGAAATCAGAAACTCAAGAGTCTTTTGCTCTGGGTTCCCCACTTGGAACTTTCGTACTTTGTGTGGAGGAAATCTGCAGGACCGGACCAGGTTGCTGACAGTGGCAGTGTGGAGCTGACTTTGCAGCAAGGCCCAACCAGCCTAGCAGCAGTCTAGGGCTGACATAGCAGTACACTGACTCACCAAGTCCTCAGAAGAAGAAAAGGTATCGCAGAACTGGATCAGGTAGCTGCACATGGAGCAGGACCTGGCAGGGGTTGGGGGTCTCTGGGCAGGAGCAGACCAGTGGATGACAGCCATTCCTTGACACCATTTGACTACCACTGAGTCCCAGTGGACTTATGAGTGGGGTTTGTGGTGGTCTGGCTCTCCACGAGTTTCACAATTACAATTTGGAACTATGGGGTTGACCAAACTCCTGGTGCCCTGATTTGGTTAGCTCAGTTTCTTGTATGGAATATGCATCATGTTCGTGTTTCTTTTAATTGGTTTTTCCTTTTTTCCCAAATAAAGATACTTGTGGTTCCATGTTCCTAAAAGACATCTGAGTGTTCACGAGTGCAGAAGAACCATCTGTAAAGGTGACCAGACTGTTTTGTTTTAATTTCTCAGAGCCAGAAATAGGAGTACAGGTCTGGGTGGAGTACAGGTCCAGCTGTTGCAGTGGTGTCCAAACTTTTCCTGTTTCTCCCCACCCCGCCGCATCACTTATCAGTAATGGAATCTGTCCAGGCTCCCCCCGCCCCATTACTGCACAGTTGGTTCGGCAGAGAAGCTTGGGCTGAAGGCAGAGCTGGGAACAGAACTGGGAATGGGGGAGAAGCTGGGGCTAGAGCTGGAGCTGGCCTGGGAGAGGAATGCTGGGAGGCAGAGCTGGGCTGAGGGGAGAGCAGGGGGAGGAGTGGAGCTGAGGCTAGGGCCAGAGCTGTGTTGCAGAGTGGAGCAGGGGATGGAGTAGAGCTGTTTATTTAGGAAATATACAATTTTGTTTGGAGAGAACATTCTCAGTTGTTTAAACCACAATAACTTCAAATGAGGAGTCAATGGAGTTATAATGGTTTCAGCAAGAGGGAAATTGTAAACTGATCAGATTAAATAAATTAGATAAGTTGAATGATGAAAATCAATGCATCTGTGTCAGCAATTTAAAGAAAGTGATTTTCTAACTTGTATATCAAAAATTCAAAATATAATCTCTAAAAGGATCTCAATTTGTAACCTGAGTTAGTGTGTGTATATGTGTGTTTATACACAATGAAATATCAGAAGTGAAATGGTGATTATCTTCTTAACATCTATTCATTTAAATGAATACAAAAAGCCGTAAATTGAGTGGCATCTTTTATCCATAAAGTATTATTCTCTCTCTAAGCCTTGATTTGATACATCAGATGTCATTAGATTCTTCTACATTACATTTCAATTCCCTTCCACAAAGTAGTAGTGCCATACATTAAAGTTAAACCTCAAAAACATTAAAGAGAAGGCATTTTAACCTGCATTAGCTCTGTATTTAGCTAGCCATAAAGCTTTCTTCCCCCTTGAGATAAATACTCAAACACTTTAACAGGCTAGGGCACAATAGCTGTGCTAAAACAAATAGATTCTTATAATGAATTACATTTTTCTTTTTTGATTGAATGCCAGACTTGATACAATTATACTGTAAAGTGAGTCTCTTGCCACTGGAAAGCAGGGAAACCTTAAGTACATCCCTGTCATCAGACAATCCCCAAGAACCTATCTGCTCCTTTTTAAGTCTTTTTTTTTTTTCTTGGCCAGCAGCCAAAATCCACTTTAAAATACTTTAAAGAATTTAAAGTTTGCTTCAAAGCCCACTGAAGTCAGTGAAGACTCCCAAAGACTACCATGGTCTTTGGATAAGGCCCTGGAGGCTGGTCTCTCATTTGCTTCAGGGATACTGTTATATTATTTAAGTATGGTGACAATTGTTATGGATAACACCTGGGATAAACCCTGCAACTCTGTCTTTTCACACATAGGCAGAACTCTCAATGAAATCAGTGGGTAAAGGTGGAAAGGTTTTGACCTCTGGCCATTAATTAACAACAACAAAAAGTGTAGATATATTATTTCTCACCAACTGTTGATATTTAAATTGATAGAGCTGGTAATAGGCAGATATGAGATAAATGTGATGTGGTCTTAAATTGCTGCTTCAAGGGAGAATCGTGGTCCAAGTGGTTATGGCATTAATCTCTCAAAGAAGGTTTTTAGAATACACACATCAACACAAAAATACCAATGGTGTAATTATCCTTCCTATTTCCCATGAAACACATGGGACACTCTGGGTTTTAAAAAATGTGTTTATTTCCCTTCTTCACCTGTTCTCTCCTCTCCCATAGGTTGATCCAAAATACATCTGCCTCTTTATGTCTCACTCTCCTGGAACACTCATAGATATTAAATCTGATTCTCTTTTAAAGTGTCAGTACACTGCAGCTCATTAATTTCACTGGTATTTGACAAACACTTATTTCAGTCACAGCATTTAATTGGCTTATAGTAAACATAAAACAAGTTTAATAAACAAACTCACAGGTTTAAGTCATACTTAATACAAGGAGTGAGAATAGAAATGGTTACAAACAAAAGTAGAAATACACATCTAGGACTAAAATGTAACTTCAGCACGTTACAACCACTCTCTAAACAGATTTTTCACCTATATTCAGTTTCCAGGGTCTTCAACTGCCTTGGTTGAAGGGCTCAGTGTAATATGATTTCAAGAGCTCTGGCTCCTTGAATCCCACAAATGCTGGGAGATTCTGGGGTTCTCTTTCCTTTCTCTTTATAATCCAGCACAACTTGGACATGCATTCTTTGAAAAGTAAGCTCAGACCAAGCTTTTCTTTCCTGCCAGGGTGTTAAGTGGTTACCTCCTCCCCTTGTTACCTTGAGGGATTTGTTTACCTTTTATTTAAATGCATTCCCAATGTCTCTTGATTTTTACCTTGGAGACCCCACTCAAGCAGGTGGAACCACATTCCTTTGTCTGGAACAGGTGTGGCTTAGGCCCTGCTTTTTTAATACATTTTAAGAACGTAATTCTAGTGCATATTTCTAACTCTTTGTACATGCCGTGTACATACACCACACAATGATTTTGGGGACAGGCATGTTACTAGTTTGTGTATGATACCTTACATGACACATTTTAGATACAAATTATGACAACTGTGTGTTAGGTGCAGTGAGTATGTCCGACCTGGCAAGAATTGCTAAACCATCAATGCATCTTTGTGTCACATAAATATTATTTGCCGAGGTCTAGTCAGCTGACAATGATGATTGTCGTTTCCCATTCCTAGGGTGACCAGATGTCCTGATTTTATAGGGATGGTCCTGATTTTGGAGTCTTTCTTATAAAGGCTCCTATCACCCCCACCCCTGTCCTGATTTTTCATACTTGCTGTCTGTTCACCCTACCCATTCCTGAGTACAACGATAAAGTGTGGTATCTTGAATACTACCATGTGATAACTATCAGTAAAGACCATATGAATGGGAGTCTTGTTACTGAAGATGTTTGATTTGCTACACTTAATTCACAGCCACAAGTACAATTAGTAACCTCTTTGCAAAACTGCCCCAGTTTGTGGTTGCTAATGTATTTGATATAGAAGTTGGTGACAAAAACTGTTGTATTAATGCTGTCAAAGTTTGAAGAATTGTAAACTAAAAGGTTACATTTTGAATTCAGAAATTGTTTAAAAAAAGACTCACCCATTTCTCTATTGGGTCAAAGTCATACAGTCAAAATCAAATCAAACATCCATTCATGTTACAGATGCATCTATTGAATTTAAGGATGTTTGTGCATGTGAGAATAGAATCCAGTCTTGAGCAGACATGTCTCTGAGCAGTTTTTTGGGGAGGCTGGGCAGGTGACTGCAGTGGGGTGGTTCCGGATGTACACTGTTTTAGTTAAAACAAAGCCTTATATCCTTGACTTCACTAGCTCACAAGCCATAGCAGAATAAGGCAAGCTACTGATCCAGTGGTGCCAAGGTAAATCATTGGGAAAGAGCTTATTTAAATACACACGTTGACATGATTATTTTAGGTCATGAAAGAGTGATGCAAAGGGCTTTTAAGTAGAGCTGTTTGGGAATTTTCTGACTAAACATTTTTTCACCAGAAATGCCAGTTCTTTGAAACTGAAACTACTTGTGGGAGAGGTTCAGTTTTGACCAAATTTCCTCTTTGAAATTTTTGAAAAAGAAGTTTCAAAACTGTTTAAATATCTACTTTTGACATTTTCAAAATGAAAAATTTCCACTTTTTCAGGTCAAAATGACTTTTTCATTTTAAAATTTAAGGTAATTTAGTGTGTGTGTGTGTGTGTGTGTGTGTGTAAAGCAAATAAAAAGAAATAAGGGTAGAAATCAAATTGAAATATTTCAGAATTACTAAAACAAAATGTTTAGATTGGACTGTCCTTAATTTTTTTCCCCAGATTTTTTTATTTGCAAAAATTTTCAAGATTTTGAATTTTTATCCCAGCTCTTGATTGGAAATATTTACAAAATCTTGAAAACACTCATGGGTCAGAAAAAGTTTCCCACCTAGCTCTAATTTAACAGCCTCTTCTGCACTTGTATCATGTTAAAGAATCTGAACTGTCATAAAATAAATGAAGATCATTCTCCAGGTCAGGAGCTCAGGTTAGAGAAGTGTGGCATTATCTCCACTCCTCCAGTAAGCTACGTCTCTAAAAGTAGAACTGAAAAGAGGGTATGGTGAGCAAAAAGAGGAGTTCCTGATCACAGCCTTCCTGCCCAAATGCTGTATTCTGCTGTCTGATATGGGCAGAGTGTGGCCAGAAAAAAAAAAAGCATATCTAACAACAAGCCATCCAGGGAGCATCTGAACAGCAGTTAGGCATATATCTGAATCCGAGCATCTTTCCTGCTTTCTGAGAACATGGATTACAATTCATGGGAATAACTCATGACCCTGTTGCCACATTGCAGATTGCCTTGGTCATTGTGACTTACACATCACACATATTTTACAGCCTTTGTTTCTAGCTTGCTTGATACACACACACACACACACACACACACACGCCGAGAAATGTACCCAGGTGTTATGTATCAGTGCGGTTAATCATGGCAACATCGATGCCTGTGAATTAAAAAGCTCATCTGATACTATGTGCCAGATCCCTCAGGTGATGCAGATTGCCACTGTTCCACTGATATCATGCAAGAGCAGCAACTTTGATTTAAATGTGGAACAAATTATCTGGTTTAAGACTTAGCTAGGAGGATTCTAGATGGACTACACTGGGGCTCGTCCCCCTGCGGGGCGGTGGGGCACCACATCGCCTCGCCTTCTTCACTCTGCTGGGTTGGGGAATACCTGGTGTGTAGCTCAAGTGCTCAGAGCAGTCTGAGCAGCACTAGTTCAGTAAGTCAAGGCCCTGAGGCAGGGCAGGGCAGCAAACAAACACAATAGTCAGGGCTCAGACCCTTAGGCAGGGGCTGAGCAGCACCAGACAAGTAGCACTGGTGTCTGGTTGAGGGGGAGACTGCCACCCATGTGTAAGGGTGGCAGGAGGGACGCAGGCCCACGCACTGCACCGCGTCCCAGCCTGGGGCGCTGGCAGCGGCAACAGATCCGCTGCAGTCAGTGGGGATCCTGACCGCAACACACTGACATTAGTTCTGAGTCTCTCCCCGGGCTACTTCCTAACTCCCCCTCAAATGGTACCTGGTCTGAGGCCGTGTCCTCCATGGACTCCTCGGAATTGCTGTCACGGGGGAGGGGGCAGAGGTGGCAGCTCCTCGGGATATCTAGCAGGGGGTATCTGGTAAGCACGGCCCGTCCTCCGGGTAGCTGGCTTGGGGTAGGCTGGGTGGCTCCTCAGGGTAGTGTGCATTGGGTAAGCTCAGCCAGTCCTCCTCCGGGTAGCTGGTGCAGGGTAGGCTCAGCCAGTTCACGGGGTCAGGCTGGGTTGCGGAGGCTTCCCACTCAGGAGCTCCACCAGTAGCGTCTGGCTCCTCTAGTGGCTGCCGCCTAAGTGAGCTCTGGGGCCGGGCTTTTATACTTCCGGTCCTGCACCCTGGCCTCTGGGAGGCAGGCGCAGGACTCTCTAGCTCCGCCCATTTTGGTCTCTGGGGAGGCTCGTCCCTCTGCGGGGTGGTGGGGTACCACACCGCCTCATTACAAGGATCCATACTCGTTCCATCAGGTTCTTTGTAGGAAGATATTATGCACACAGACAAGATAATACCTGCTAATCTCATCACTCCAATTTTGCATACTTTCTATTCCAATAGGATGATATTTACATAGTTCCACGATCCAGGAGAGTTCAGCCCTAAAGGATATGGATTTTGGTCTTTTTCTTTCTTTCTTTTGATAGTGGGCCTCTTCTTACCCTCTGCTTCCCTAAGGTCATGAGAAGAGGGATGTGAGATGTTTCACTTTTAGTGCTCCAGTGAATGTAATAATGTTTCACTTGCTGGGAAAGCAGGTAATAACAGAAATGATTCCTGAACTGTTTGGAGGATGCTGTTTTCATGGATGACCTTGCAATTTACCTGGTGAATGGTAAACCTGACCATAAATCCTATTCTTCTTCCATTCCCTAACATGACTACAAATAGATATGCAGACGTTAACAGCTATAGTATTACCATCTATGAACCTGTACCTCCTAAAATCAGCAGTTGGTCACAGAACTCAAGGCTACTCAAATTGGTCTGGTTTGACTAATCCACAAAGTTGTAAGAATTGGTAGGTAGACACCAGTTATATGACACGTCTGTGTTGCAGTGACTCATCTTCTGGTCACAGAAAATAGGGTATTTTCAACACTGTTTGTGGAGGTTCATCTGTGTGTCTTGGTCTAACCAAGTGAAAAAAAAAGTCATTGTCATCCAGAGTAGTTTAGCCATCCCTCCTCTACCTGATATTGAATGCTGTTATCACTTTGATATCTGCAAAATGCAAATAATAGCACTTCTGTATCTCACAGGAGTGTTTTGAGGATAAATGATTGTGAGGCAGTCAGATTCTATGGTCATGGGGGCCACAGAAGTACCTCAGATAGAAGGTTTATACACCATTGTGGCAGTGTAGTCTAGCCATTTGCTCTGAATTGTATTTCTTAAATTAATTACAATGAGTTTAAACTTGGTGTGTAAAAGATTATACCGACTAACAAAAATTAACCAGGAAACACACCAAGCCCTCCTTAGATGATGGAGCTATTAGCATGATAACAGTACTTACCATAAAGCCTTGTTTACATTAGGAAAAAACTACTCCTTGGCAAACCCTTCCAATCTCTTTGGTGAAACTGCAGGCTTTAACCCTGTTTTATAAAACAGTGAAGGACACAGTTCGTTCTGGCCTAAATCTATGTTATTCACTGTGACTCTAAGACTGCCCCAGTGCTAGATGGCCAGGAGCTGCCTTTCATGTAAAAATAAATCTCAGCTGGCCTGACCAGCTCAATACATCTCACATACCATTGTCATTATATTTATTTAGAAGTGTCTTGTAATATATCATTTGAAGACTAATAACCTACCGATTATTAATATCACTGTGAATCTATGCAATGATGCTGTATGTGAAATTATGAGTAATCTCTGATATTAGGTTTTGGAGTCTGTAAATGGACCAGGGAGGCAAAACAGTTTTTGGTTTGGGGTTTTTTTTTCAGACAAAGGAGAATGGCCAACACCTTTCTGGTTCAATTGCATATCATGCCAAGTGTGGTCAAGGACAATAGTGTATTCATTTGCATCAGGGATCTCAGAAAGTTCATTTGCATTGCAAAATCACAGGAGACTGCAAAAATTAACCTGAGTGACTTTGACTCCCTGGTAGACACAAAAAGCTAGACTCCCAGGAGAGATTCCTGACTTTGAAAACAAAGATAAACATTGAAGAAATATGGAACTGGAGAAAGACTTTGGGGGTATCTATCACTTAGGGGACAAAGAGGAACAGCACTCTTTGAATTCATGAAAGTGGAGCCTCTTTGTCCAGGAGGCAAGAGTAGCTGCAAACTGACTATAGGCG
Source organism: Dermatemys mawii (assembly GCA_007922305.1). NCBI lineage: Eukaryota > Metazoa > Chordata > Testudines > Dermatemydidae > Dermatemys > Dermatemys mawii. Next base: position 24,473,221 of record ML677334.1, read on the forward strand.
AGAAAACTGCTTAGACAAAGATTGTAACTTAGTTTTAGTCACGTTTTATTTGTATTCACAGCTGTCTCGTCTGTCACTTTCATCTCTGTTCTTGGTGGTAACCTCATTCTGGTTTTATTACGACTCCATCTCAGTGTTGTGTATCACACTGAAGGGTAAAATCCTCAGCCACACTAACAGACTGGTATGTGCTCTTTTTCTTTGGGAGCAGTGAATTTGATAACTTCTGTGAGGGTCCAGTGAGAGGGACTCGGCACTGCAAGGGAGATGGTTTTGGGGAGACTTGGGACTTGGTGAGGCTATTGGCATTACCTTCAAGGATTAACTAGGGTGGTGAAGCCAGGGTGAAGTCAGTGTCTATAAGCAGGCTGCTGGTATTCGGGCTCTGAGCCAAAGCTGCACAGCACAAACATCACCTAAGGTTTCAGGACAGGCAGTGATGCAATCCCTTACTGGTCTGGGGGAACCCCCAAAGCATCACAATCACCACTTCAGAAGCATCTGTGGGTAATGCCTTGTCTAGACAGGAAAGTTATATCAGTACAGTTATACCAGAATAACCCCTTGTGTCAACACCTGTATTCTGTTGTTAGAGTTTTAGGCTCGTTTTTTTCCTGTTTAGCTTGCACATTCCTCCAAGTGGTACAAGTTAAACTGAAAAAAGGCACTTTTATACTGGAATAAGTGTGGCCACACAAGGGATGTACTTGTATATGTATATTGGTTTAAATTCACACCTTAGCTTTATACTATGTGACGGAGTCAGACCAGAAGGATATAGGAGAGTGCTGGAAGGCAGGTACATTAGTCTCAGGATGTGCAGGTCCCTGTTCCCTGGATAGCCAAACAAAGGCTACTCCAGGCCAATCAAGACACCTGGGGCCAATTAAGAACCTTCTAGAAAGGAGTAGAAACAGCTAGCCTAATTGGGACACCTGAAGCCAATCAGGGACTGGCTGAATCCAGATAAAAACCTCCCAGTTAGTCAGGTGGGCTGTGGGTGTCAGGAGCTGTGGAAGGAAGTTGTGCTGTTGGTGAGACTGAGTGGTGGACAACTTATCATACAGAAGGAAGGAGGCCCTGAGGTAAGGGTGAAGTGGAGTTTGAAGAAGTGGGGACTGCTGTGGGGAAGTAGCCCAGGGAATTGTATTGTGTTTTGTGGATAAAAGGTCAGTCATCTTAGCCGATACTATTAAGGTCCCTGGGCTGGAGCCCAGAGTAGAGGGCGGGCCTGGGCTCCCCTGCTTTCTGCCTCCCCTAATTAGTCTCTGAGATTGGGAGACAATAGAGACTGTGCCAGGTAGGATAGCTTCTCCTCACTGGTTTGTGATGAAAATGGCTCAATAGGCTGTGACCTTGTCTCCAGAGAGAGAAGGGCTCCGTGGAGGGTCACAGTGAGCCGCAGAGGCTAGTAAAAATCCGCCAGGAAACACAGGATCCACGAAGACAAGGACAGAGCTTTGTCACAACTAGTATAACGTTTCCATATAGACAGGCCCTGAGATTTGACTTAATATCTATAAGGCTTATAAATGGAGTTTACTTAGAGACCCCATGTGCTGCTGGCAGACCAGGTGTCAGCTTGTGCCATGGCCCTGGGCCTTACTGAACACTGACAAATGCATAGCTGGAAACCAGTCTGGCTTACCTGTGTGTTAGTTTTATTAAAGTAGATATTAGAGTTATAAGAATGTGTTTAGTGTTTAGACTTTGTGGAATACTTGTAGGATGCTGCATGTATTAATCTTTCTTATAATATCTGTATCCCATGTTATAAGGTAATGTGTACATGTTTGCTCTGTAACGATAAAAATGTTTGCTAAGACTTTAAATTCTCCACAGTCATGGGAGAAGCATTACCAAAGTGTGAAATGCTAGTTTAGCACAAGAGGTATTATCTTCTCACCAACAAAAGAGAGCCTGTAGACACCAGAAAAGCCATTGTAGACAAAATACTTTAATTGTTACCTAACACTTCTGAAGCGGGTATGTGCACAAGCCTACATCCTATCACAGCTTGAAGCTGGGAAAAGGGAATAAAAATGCCTGTTAAGGAGATGCTGTCTGGAATCTGAGGGACAAAGATTCTTTACCATAAGCAAGAGATCCCCAAGCTGCTTGGGCTGGATTAGCCCTAAAGGACATAAAAGATGCTAATTATAGTAGCTTCTGTTATCTTTTGAATTTCCACAACATTCATCTGACAAAGTGGGTCTTCGCCCACGAAAGCTTATGCTCCAAAACATCTGTTAGTCTACAAGGTGCTACAAGACTCTTTGTCACTGAATATGATTGTGATTTTTGGTGTAAGGGGCCATCTATCACAAAGTCCAGCTTGCCTGGGTGGCAAGATTGTTGCAAAAACTGCTTATTTCCTTTGGAGTTCAGTCCAATATACCTCAAAGGACAGGCATAACTCAGTAGACTTCTGGAAAAACAAGATTTATTGCAAGCAATAAGGAGTCAGAAGGGGTTATCACCCAAACAACTGGCTCAACTCAATACATGTGTGTAGATATTTTATACCCCTGTGTTGATAAGGGAGGGGGGCTTTTAATCCACTTACACAGGTGGGAACACTTAATGGCTATTACATCCATTGTTGGTCTTAATCTATTTCATTTACATGTCTGGTAAACAGGAGGTTCAAAACACTTAGGGGTACTTAGACACTATGATGCCTGCACATCTGTGGCAGGGTCAATGCAAGTTTAAAATGCATGTTAAACTAGGGGTCAATAGTACATATACAGGGAGTGAGATTATAAATCTAAGGTTATTTTAAAATCATACTACAACATTCTAAGTTACATTTTCCTAACAATCATTTTCTTAACAAGATGGACTGGAATGTCCAAGGGAACTGTCTGGCTGTTATAGTGCTTTAGGGTGGCTGGCAGAATGAAACCAAAGTTTACATCAATTCTTACAGTACAGTTAGTAGAGTTATAAAATTCTGCTCCTATAGTCCCGTCAGGGGTGGAGGGTCCTGGCTCTGGGCGCAGCCTCGCTACAGGTCAGGGGTGCAGAGGTGCTGCAAGCCACGGGTTGGGGGCACATGTCCCCGGCCCCCGCCACAAGCACAAAGCCACGGCTCCTGCCCGCAGCTCTGCCACCAGCTGCGGGTGCAGAACCCCAACTGCAGCCCCCCCACTTACCTGGGGGTCGGTTCCCACCCACTGGGAAGCACCTGGTAGGTTCCTCTGGCTTCTGAGGTCAGCGGTGGCTAGTGGGGTCTCCACCCCATGTGCTGTGCCTGCCACAAGCACTGGCTCCAGCTATCATTGGCTGGAAGCTGTGGGGGTGGGATTTACTTGGAAGTGTGAGTAGCACGCAGTGCTCTAGACTCAGGGGCAGCCTAGGGGGTGGGTCTGCGCCCTGTCCACGCCTGCAGCTCCCATTGGCCACTATGGAGCCAGAGCTTGTGGTAGGTGCAGCACGCAGAAATCCCCCTCAGCCAACCTGGTGCCTAGGGGCCACAGGGTCCTGCTGCCCGCCGTTTACTGAAGGCCTGCCAAAATAAGCAGTGCTGGGACCCCAGGTGAGTGCTCACCAGTGTACTCCAGCCCTGAGCCAAAATACTGGGACAAATGGCATCCTGACCATACATCGGTCGGGATCTGGGACAAACAACTGCAGAAGGAATTTTAGGTGCATGCAATGTAATTGCCAAGTCTGGAATTTGGCAAGGGTGCTGAAATTAATACAATGACTCATATTTCAAAAAGTACCCTGGGATCATTGATGATCCTAAATAGTCAGGATCTTGCTTTAATGCAGAAGTCATTGGGGCATATTCCCAAATAGCACTGAAGTCCATAGATGCTCTTGTAGTCAATGGAACTATGTTGATTTACACCAGCTGAGGATCTGGCCCACCAAATCCAGCAGAACAGTGTCTGCCTGTCTAATACCACAAAGGAGAATAGCTTCTGTAATAATTCAAGGGGATGATGAGTGCTGCTTACTGAATTGCCAGCATTTTGTCCAGCAGGTGGGTGTTCCTTAGATGGCTCCTGTTGAAGTACTGATTCACACAAGTACTGAGAGCTGATGGAATCACAGCACAAGGTGGGTGTAGCTGCAGTTTTGATGGGCTACATAGGTTTTTGTACTGGAGAAATATATGCTTGTTTTAGGATTATGGATGAGAGGAAAGGGTCATGATTGCCCCCACCTGTTGCTGCATTGTTATATGATGTTGATGGTAACAAAGAGACGAGATATAAGAAAGAAGAATATAAAACCCGTTGTGGTTTGTTGTACAAAAAACAATCCCACAAGTATTTTGCAATATTAACTTAATAAATTCCATATGCTGTAACTGTGACAAAACTGTATCCATTTGTTATGTGAGCCAGGAGTTAGCTCACAATTTGGGGGAATTCTGAAATTCCCCCAAATTGGATTAACTTTCAAGGATATTTTTTTTTTTTTAGCATCAACAGAAATGCACTTATACAATTTGGCAAGCTGACTGTAATTTACTGCAGACCTTTGTATCTGGTTTCTTATCATATGCTTCACCAGTTCATCCAATAGCTCTGTTGTGCAAGACTATCCAAATCTAATTTACATACTGGAGACTACATGGTCAAGTGGAATTATGTCTTGGTCTTTTACCTCTGTGAACCTGGATTCACATGTGGCTTGAGTTCACTACAATAATGTATTTGGTGGTCTCAGTTACCAGCATGTCACCAGTAGAAATTTGTCCACATTACACGAATTACTTAATTTTGACAAAGTCCAGGCCAATTTGCAACCTCAGATCAGGAGAGATCAAGTACTGGAAGAAAATATTCTGAAACGTCATATGTTCGAACTAGCCCAGCCCAGCCCGCAGGCATCTAATGTTCACAACTGGTACTTATATGACAGACAACATAAGTTCTTATTGACCTTGGCAGCATTGCAAGGCTAATATTTTCTTAAGAGTGAACAGTTGCTGAAATGCTTTTCTTGACTAGAAATGACGTGTGGGTTCTTTTTTCATTTTTTAGATGGGCAATCCATCTCTGCTGAAGCTGCTGCTTTTATATGGGTTTCTAAGGCATTTATGCAGCAGTTTCCTGCTCCAGGCCAGTGTAGGTTTTTCTAGACCTTCAAGACCTTGGTGCCATACACCAGGGGTTTTCAACCTTTTTTCATTTGCGGATCCCTAAAAAGTTTCAAATGGATCTCTTGCTAAATCTTACACAGTCTGCAGGCCCCAGGTTGAAAACTGCTGTTCTATGGTAATGACAACCTTTCACAGACCTCCTGAGACATAGTCTGCACACCCACCCTGGTCCACAGACTACAGGTTGAAAACCACTGTCATACACCAACTAGTAGATGTAAACACGAGCATTCACGCCAGAAACCTGATTCTAAATGTTAAGTTTATGTTGTTAATTCATACATGTCTATTAAGAACAGCTTGAATAGCTGCCAGGAGCTGCTAACAGACAACCTCCAAGCCATACATATTGGCAGAAATTATTAAGTGAATAATTTTAAATAAATGAATACAAGAACAGTTTACAATCAGAGGTAAAAAGCAAAATTAATAAATTATTCATTATGAATTATTTGCCTAGCTCCAGTATCGACATAATTCCCTTGGGATCCAATCCTGCAATGTGCTTAGCTACTCTGAGAACCATTATCCCTCTCTGATTCTCTAGCTTTGCCTTGAGACTTATCTACTCCCAAATTTTCTTGCCTCAGAATATGTGAATTTACCTGCCCGGTACCTGACTGATACTTTTTTTAATAGAAAGTGACTCTAATGATGAAGCTGGTCGTATTAGTATTTTGTTAAGCTGACTTTAGTCATATAATGCAATATGTAAATATTTTCTATTTATGAGGGTATCAGCAAAAGGACCCGCCTGCACCTTCTGTTATTGTTCATGCTAATGAAATGACTGTACAGCATCCATTCACAAATACAGTGCATTTAGGGTGACCAGATGTCCCGATTTTATAGGAACAGTCCCGATATTTGGGTCTTTGTCTTATGTAGGTGTCTGTTACTCCTCAGCCCTTGTCTCAATTTTTCACACTTGCTACCTGGTCACCCTAAGTGCATTCTGTCTTTCTGCATCTCTGCCCCAGCTCTGGTCTCAAAGCTATTTACAAATAATAAGTAATGCAAACAATGCTCAAATCTAATGAAAGCTAATTTAGCAAAAGCAAGCAAGCAAGCAACAAACTACACTCGCCTACTCCAAACTCCCAAATGTTAACAGTGACAGAAGGATCCCCAAGCAGAGATGATAGCCCTGCAGTAGTGGCCTCACTATGGTAAACTAAATCATATGTACAAGCTGGTTCCAATGTACCATTCAACATGATAAAGGGGTGCTATTGTATTACAAAGCCCAAAAGGCTCAGGTACTTCCACTGTCATGAACTGAACAGGTTAAAAGTATTTTAATGAGCCTGACATACTTTTTGCCTTTAGCTCTGTTTTCAGTGTAGAAAGCTATCCCTTTATTCATGTACATGGTAGGACACCAGGACAAAGTAGGAGGAGGTAATCTAGTTTGTTCCAATCATTCAGTACTGTGAAACAGCTTAGGAAATTATGTAAAAGCAGCCAGGAACCAACTCAGTTTTGTGAGTTGTCTTGTAATCAAAAATTTCCCTTTTGGAAAATGAATTGTATTTTATTGTTGAGTAGAAGCCTCTGAAGAGCCTGTCATGACTTCCAACTGAGGAAAATTAGACTAGGATCAGCCTCCGAAAGGAGGATCCCCTGCAACCTGTCATGCTGGCTTTCTGTGGAATGGCAGACGAGGCTAACTCCCTGTTCGGCCTCTTTTACCCATGGCCCTGCCCACACCCCAGGCCTGCTCTGCCCCAGTCCCTCCCCTGGCTCTGTGCCAGGCCCTGCCCCCACTCCAAGTTGGTCCCCTCCCGACTCAGCCCCCTGCTGCTGCTTGCTGCATTCCTCCTCTCCTTTTTCTCTCTGGGAAGTCCCCACCACCTGCCACTTACCATGTCCTCCTTCTCTTCCATCCTCCTCCTCCACGAGGCCCCCAACACCTGTGCTGTGTCCACCTCTCCTCCACCCTTCTCCCATGAAGCCCCCACCACTTGCACTCTCTGTATGCCTCCTCTCCTCCATTCTCCTCCCAGCAAGTCCCCTACTGCCAGCAGGGATGTGATGAGCGACAGATGGGGAGCTTCATGAAAGAAGGGGTGGAGGAGAGGAGGAATGCAGCGAGCGGCGAGGACCTCCGGAGATGGAGGATGAAGTGGAGGAGAGGAGGGACTCACCAGGCAGCAGTGGGTGGTGGAGCTTTAGGGAAGGGGCAGAGCGGGGACAGGAAAAGCGCAGGCGGGGTGGGAGTGGTAGGTTAGCAGTGGCTGCGCCATGGGAAGCTTAGCCTCCCCTGGTCATCTACACCGGCTGCCTATGACACAGTCCCACATGACATTCTCATAAGTAAGCTGGAGAATTGTGGGCTCAGCAGAACTACCATTAAGTAGATACATAATTAGTTAAACAACCGTAAACAAAGAGTAGCTATTAATGGAATGATGTCAGATTGGAAGGAGATCTCATGTGGGGTTCCACAGAGATCTGTTATGGTCCCGGTATTAGTTAATATCTTTATTAATGACCTGGATGTAGGAATTGAATGTATACTAATCAGGTTCGTAGATGACACAAAGCTTGGGGTAGGATGAGGGGATGTTGCAGTCAGTTTGAAGGACAGAGCTAAAATTCAAAGAGATCTTGATAAATTGGAGAACTTGGCTACAGACAACAAAATGAAATTCAACAAAGACAAATGTAAAATGCTACACTTAGGGAAGAAAAACCAAATACACGAATACAGAATGGGGGATCACTGGTTTGGCAGTAGTACTGCTAGAAGGATCTGGGAGTTGTGGTGGATCACAACCTTAATACGAGTCAACAATTTGATGCAGAAAAAAAAAGCAAATGCAATTTTGGGTTGTATTAACAGAGTCATAGCATGCAAATCCCAGGAAGTGAAAGTACTGCTCTACTCCACACTGGTTAGGCTTCAGCTGGAGCACTGTGTCCAATTTTGATCATTACTGTATAGAAAGGATATAGAGAAACTGGAAAGGATCCAGAGATGAGTGACAAAGATGATCAGAGAGATGGAATGCAAGTCACACGAGCAAAGGCTGAAGGAACTGGGTATGTTTAGTTTGGAAAAGAGGAAATTAAGGGGGACATGATAGCTGTCTTCAAATACTTGAAAGGTTGCCATAAGAGAGATGGAGAAAAATTGTTCTCTCTTGCCACAGAAGGCAGGACAAGAAGCAATGGGTTCAAACTATAGCATAGCATATTTAGATTAAATCTCAGGAAAAAACCTCTTAACTGTAAGAACAGTAGGAGAATGGAACAAACTGCCTAGGGAAGTTGTGGAAGTTTCTTCACTGGAGGTTTTCAAAAGGAGGCTGGATAGCCATCTGTCTTGAGTAGCTTAGACACAACAAATCCTGCATCTTGGCAGGGAATTAAGCTAGATGATCCTTGTGGTCCCCTCTAACCCCGTGATTCTATGACTCATAGGAGTCCCTCCAAGTTACAGCAGCTGAGGATCTAGGATTGTTTTGAATCCAATTCATTTCAATCTTTACCCACTGCTATAAATTGGCTCTGAATGCACCTTTATGTCAATTCTATCTACCCGTATTCAGATGTTACCAGCCTCCACTGCCTTCCTCATATGAGAATCATTGCGATTAGTTGTTTGTTTATGATTGTCACCAGAAAAATCTGACATTGAGAGTTTCCCCACAGTTATACAGTAATAGAAAATGAAAACATAATGCAAATATTAAGTAAAACTTGTAACAACAAATACGGAATTAAAAAAATATGATTTGAAATACTCTGTATCATTCATGATGTAATCTTCTGGCAACAGAAAACTGGCAATGTGCTCCAGCCATGCTTTCAATTATGTTACTAAGTAATCACACGTTAAAGTCTAATGGCAAATGATTCTTTATTCCCAGGGTGCCCTGTTCAATTGTTTTCTAAATTGGTTTCAGGAATAAGGATGCAAGCATGACTGCAAAAATATTATTTATGGTTTGGAAGTACTCCTTTTTTACTTTCTGGCAGAAAATTCAGAGCAGAGTACAATTTATTATTTGTAAGTCCATGCTTGAGTTTGAGAGTCAAGAAATGCTGAGCCCTAACGACAGAATTGCTTGGGTTGATAGAGTTGTCAAATTTCCTCTGCCACCAAATATGGCCTCTCAAGGTCCTTCTCAGACTAACATTTCTATGATTCTGTGTTGCTTGTCCCATGAGAAATTAGTATTCTCTGAAGAAACACCTCTCCAGTAGCTTAACATTTTGCAGTCACTTCTTATTTGCTTGGTCTTGCATCACATAGAATATAGTGAGAAGAATATCCTGGTTTTGTTTGTGTCTTGATTGTAGTGGATTTCCAAATTACAGTAGTTATATTCCCCCCCCAAAAAAAACAACAAGAAAAAATAAATTAACTCCCAGAAAAGTGGAGAATCCAGAGGTTACAGATAGTTTTCAAAGCTTTAGGAAAATTAGAATTCATATTGTGAAAGAAATGGACTTTGGACATTTGAAATGTATCTCTAAATTGTATATTGTGTTTCAGTAAGACGTACTTATATGGCTGTATGCAGGCCATGATATTAGAGAGACAAGGTGGATGAGGTAATACCTTTTATTGAACCCACTTCTGTTGGCCAGAGAGACATGCTTTCAAGCTTACACAGAGCTCGCTTTCAAGCTTACACAGAGCTCGCTTTCAAGTCTGTTTAAGCTCGAAAGCTTGTCTCTCAGCAACAGAAATTGGTCCAATAAAAGATATTACCTCACCCCCCTTGTATCTGTAATGTTTATATGGATGACATTTTCCTTTTCCCAACTTGGCTGTTTTTGGACATCTTAAACGTCTTTGTTCTCATGTTATTGCTCAGTGAAGAGTTTATTCATTCATTTCACACATTCATATGATTCTGAGAAGTAAAGCATTACAAATAATACACCCTAATTACCCAAACCCTCAAATTCTGGGTTAACCAAAGGCCTATTATGCTTCCCTGGGGTTACTTGAAACTCTTTAGGAACTATGTAGGAGCAGAGAAGGAAGGGTGAAACGTAGGATGATAAGAATGGAGGGTGCAATGCAGGGAGGGAGGTGGAAACCATGATAGAGCCGTGCAGATCTGCTCCCATAGCTAATTGAAACAGCCATCTCCATAAACTGCAGCCCTCCTGACCTCCTTGTGTCCCAAGCAAAGAGCCCACGTACTGCAAAGTTTGGAAAATCTTCAGGGCTTGAAGCTAAGATCCTATGGAGCTTTTCAGCTTCACAGTTGCAGAGCTCCCAGTTACTACAACCCCTGATCATCTGAAGACTTCTCATGCTCCCAAAGACCTTCATATAGTTGGGGCTTCTCAGTTGTCTATATTAAATATGTATACTTTTCAGACAGACACAGCTGCAATGGGTTTGGAATTCATGGGCTAAATTCACCCACTAGCATAGACCAGCATTAACTGTCCCCACTGGCACCATCATCCCATCTCCTGCTTCTCTCCCCAAGCTTCACACATCTATATGTGCAGACAGCATAGCAGTACAGGTGTAACTGATGGAGAGAGACTTTGAAACTGATCCTATCAGTTTTACTCTCCCCTTCCTTGCATGAGAGGTGTAGAATCCGGTGGAAGACCACTGCTGGTAAACTGCAGTGTACAATGACTCGCCGAAGTTCCAGCAAGCTGCATGAAAATCCAATTTGAGCACTGCAAAGCTGGATGAATTATAAACATTAATTAAATAAAATAATTATTTTGACTTAAGCCCCTAAATGGGTCTGATCCCTATATGATTTCGATATACTGAACGTGTAAATACTAAAGATTACATAACTGTAATGAGCTTTGCATGCAGCTACACACTAAGCCCATTTGTTGTTGAAGTTAGTGCAAAAAGCAGTGGCTTGTTTTTTAAGCAGTGCCTCCTGCTGACAGCATATGACATGTACCTTTCTCAGAGTGATGCCAACACTAAAAGTCATTCAGGGTTTCCTATTTTTTCAGTACTATCCACAATCTGGCTACCATTTCAGATCTGTGGAGCCCCAGAAGGCTCAAGACCTGATTATCTGAGACACTGCCCCTCCCTCTGCCTTTGTGGAATTCCTCCACTTGGAGATGTCAGAGCAGGAGCTCCCTTGATTTAAAAGGTAAGAAATGGCTATTAAGGTGGGAGTTCTCCAAGGGAGAGTGGGGAAGTGGTCTGTAACATTGTCACTTTGGAGTTCTCTTCCACGGCCTGCCACAGCCTGGATTTGTGAACCTTTTGGACATACAGTAAAGCCCATGGATTTTATTTTTATAGGCATTTGGGGAGTATAGGGGTTGATTGGGTAGAAGGTTAGTGGGTTTGGCTTAAGTGTGGTGGTGGTATTGTTTGTTGAGAATAGTTTCAGGAAGAGTTCCATCCTGCCATCTATGCTCATGATGCTAAGTAGGTCCTTACTGTTTACATTCCCATTCGTTTCAAAAGGACTCCTTTTAGAGTAAGAGATTATTTAACATGAGTTAGGGTTGAGAAATGGGCCCATAATGATGTGAAGTACAGGTATTGCTGGTTTTACATGTTGTAAAGTATCCTGATTCTTGTGAATGGTGCAATAGAAATTTAAATAAATATAGTTCATGAATTAGGTGTCCCTATTATCCACGTCTCAAATATGATTTGAAGAGACTATTAGACACTGGAATGTCCTGTAGTCTGTGGTAATTAAGAACAAGGTTGCAGGGCAGCTATATACTACATTTACCCTGAATTGAAGCAGAAGACCTGTGAAAGTTTCCTAAACATAAAAGAAATAAAAATAGCAATTACGTTAACTGAAATTAAATGGAAATATTTTACTGTAAGATTTTTAACTGTATCTGTTTCTGTTAAAAGTGAAGGAGACAGAAAGGAAAAATAAGGTTTGGAAAGTTTCAGTTACAGCAAACATAATATACTGATGTTTGATTTGTGTTATAAAGGGTAAGAATGCTCAGAAATTAATTAGAAAACTGTCCACGTTCCCTTAGAGCACACTTTCAAAGGTGGTTGTTAATAGCAGAAATGGTTCTGATATCAAGTGTACAATGTATACTAAATTATTATGATTTTATTATTATAGTGCCCAGATGTCTCTGATGAGATCAGCACTATCTTGTGCTAGTCAATGTACAAACATATACTGAGAGAGTCAGTCTCTGTTCTGATTACGTACAATCTATATTTAAAAGATTAGACAACGGGTGGGAGAAATAAAATATTATCACCATTTTACAGATTGAGGACTAAGGTACAGAGAGAGAAGGCTTATTCATCAAGATACTTAAGCCAGTATCTAAACATAAGCATTCATTCCTACTAAATTTGAAATACTCACATGATTAAAGGCTTATGCTTAAGTACCTTGCTGAATCTGGACCTCAATGGCTTGCTCACAGTTATGTGTCTCATGAGTCCCAGTCCAGTGCTTAAAACCCAAGATCTTAATAAACACCGATCCACTCAGGTCTGCTAAATTGTATGATAAGGTGGCTGAGGTAATATCTTTTATTGGACCAAGTTCTGCTGGTGATAGAATCAAACTTTCAAGCTCCGTAGAGCTCTTCTTCAGGTCTCACTAGAGCTCAAAATCTTGTCTATTTCATCAACAGCAATTGGTTTGATAAAAGATATTGTCTCACCCACCTTGTCTTGCTTATATTCTGAGATCAACACGGCTACGACAACCCAGCTAAATAGCATGTCACTCTGTATCTTCATATGATTTTTTTAAAAAGACAGAAAAATTCAAGTTCTGTAAAGTTCAACAGGTCTTGTGGCCCTATGGTTACCAATGAGTAGCTAACAGGTTATTAAACTTTATGGTCTACATTACGTTCTGAGTGGCATTTAAATACATATAAGCTAACATATGTTGCTTTTTGTAAGGCTTTTGAGAAAATTCCGTAAGACACTCTCATAAGCAAACTAGGGAAATGTGGTCTAGATAAAATTAATCTAGGGTGGGTGCATAATAGCCTGAAACGGTCAAGAGTAGTTCTCAGTGGTTGTCTGTTAAAGTGAAAGAGTGTATCTAGTTGGATCCTGGAGGGATCTATCCTGGGCCTGGTACAATTGAATATGATCAGACTTGAATAATGCAATGGATTGCATACTGATACAATTTTCAGAGGACACCAAGCTTGGAGAGGTTACAAGTATTGTGGAGGAAAGGATTAGATTTCAAAACAACCTTGACAAATTCGAGAATTGGTCTGAAATTCAGTAAAAACAAGTGCAAAGTGCTGCCCTTAGGAATTAAAAATCAAATGCACAAATACAAAATGGGAAATAAGTGGCGAGGTAGTACTGCTGAAAAGTACCTGGGGGTTATAATTAAGTCTATGCTTTAGTCACGATAGGTATTTCTAGTAAAAGTCATGGACAGGTCATGTCCATTAACAAAAATTCACAGGCCCATAACCTGTCCAAGACTTTTACTAAAAATACCTACTATGACTAAAACTTGAGTGGAGGGTACTCTGCGGGAGGGGTGGTCCGGGGGTGCCACAGGTGCTGGGGTTCAAAGTGACCTGGGACCTGCTCTGGTGATACGTGGCTGGGACCCCCCTGGTACTAAGTGGGAGGGGAGTAGTGGGCTGTGCATTTCAAGGAGGACCCTAGACCCTCAGTGGTGCTGAAGGAGAGAGAGTTGGCATGGTTCCCTACCCAGCTCCACATCCCTGCAGCTCCTAGATGGCTGCGATACGGGCCGGGGCTCCGCTTCTCCTGCCACAAGTGCTGGATGCTGCAGGTCCCATTAGCTGTGGTTCCCAGACAATGGGAGTTGCGAAGGTGGGGCCCGTGGGTGCTAGCAGCATGCGGCGCAAAGACCTCCCCCGTCACCCTCTGCCGCCTAGGATCTCCAGAGGCCTACTCCAGGTAAGCGCCCCCCACCAACACCCACCCCTAGCCCTAAGCCCCCTCCCTCACACCCCAACTGCTAGGCCAGCACCAGCTGCTGCAGAGGTCACAGAAAGTCACAGAATCTGTGACTTCCGTGACCTTTGTGACTGACTTGCAGCCTTAGTTATAATCAGTCACAAATGGAATATGAGTCAACAATGTGATTCGGTTGCAGAAAAGGATAATGTAATTCTGGCATGTTTTGTCTTTGGAAAAGAAGATTGAGGGGGACCTCATAATCTTCAAATACACTAAGGGCTGTTAAAAAGAGGGCAGAGATCAATTTTTCTATGTCTGCTGGGGATGCTACAAGAAGTAATTGGCTTAATCTGCAGCTAGGAAGATTTAGGTTGGATATTAGAAAAAAAGCTTTCTAACTATGAGCATAGTTAAGATCTGGAGTAGGTTCCAAGGGATGCTATGGAATCTCTATCCTCTGAGGTTTTTAAAAAGAGATAAAACAACCACCCATTAGGGATAGTCTAAGTATGCTTGGTCCTATCTCAGCATCGGGGTTGGACTTGATGAGTTTTTGACGTCCCTTCTAGCCCTACATTTCTATGACTCCATGTTAGCAAACAGTCATTTCCCCAGTCTCAGCAAGTCCTAATTATACTTGAAATATAAATTATTGCATAGTATCAAGATTTTATTGTTTGAACTGCAATCACATAAATTAGGTCTTTCATTCAGTTTCACTACGTATTTTCACTATATCATAATTTACTAAAAGTGGGTTCTACTCTACTATGGCTTCTGTTGTTGCTTCAACTAATAACAATCTAACATATAAATAGGTGAATATATTACAGATTTAGAAAAATGCTTTATATTATTTTGTTGTTATGCGGTATAGACGGTAACCTTTTCAGTAAGGAATTTTATGAAGAAAGACACAGAAAGCAGCCAAATTTGTGATTTCACTGCAACTTCTGTGGACTTTGACTTCAGTGGACTTTGGATCAGGCCTTAGATGCATATGGTAGTTTGGATTATGTGATACTTCTTGCAAGCACTGTATACTACATTTGAGGTAAGTGAGATAGTGTATGTTCAGTAATGTTAGGCTTCAGATCCATAAAGATTAACATCTATGATGTTGAGAAATGGCAAGAGCCTCCAGGGATATTTCAGATATAAGAGAGTGCAGTGAGCCTGTCTGTATAACTGATCATACCTCAATTTAGTAGCTTATTCAGAAATCAATGCCACAGAAATATACACAATATCAGGGAAGTTTTCAGATGAAAGTATGAAAGTCTAAATAAACATTCAAAATTATAAATGCTTTATCATTTCTTCATCTGAAACCCAGTTGCGGAGTAAAAGGAAAAGATTTGCAGTTAGTTTTCAGAACATGACCAAAGATAACTAGAAATTAATTCAATTTAATTATTTCCAAAGAACGAAATAACTATTTCCATTGAACCTCAGCTGTAATCTAGAGATGAGTGAGCCACTGAAATAAAAGCAGCTGACCCAAACTTTCACTCAAAACATGAACTGCTGTAAAACACTGGAGTTTTGCAGGTTCAGAACTGTTCTGATTACTTCTGCTCCTTCTTCCATTTTAATTCCTTGTACATAGAAGCTTCCTGTTTCAATCAGAACTGTAAGCTGAAGCATCAAATATTGCAAAAAAGTCTTTTAATTTTATTTCATCTCATTAGAACAGGAAGTTTACCCATTATTAGTACAGACAACATTATATGGATGGATGGATGTAGGCCTACATTTGAATTGGGGAATAACTGAGAGGAGCTAAGTTCCATTTATGGGGTATAAAACAATAATAATGAACACCTAATAGCTATATTATCTGACAACTTCCATCCAAGGGGCTGAAAGTGCTTCATCAACATTAATTAATTAAATCTTGAAATACTCCTTTTAATTCACAAATGTAAAGTGAACAGCAAGATAACCTTCATGACAGTATTGACTGACTACTAAGAGAAGCATGTAAGCACACGTTTAGCTTACTGAATCAGGGCCTAATTGTGGATGCCAAAATGAGTGTCAAAAAGACAGAACAGATTGTGCTGGTGGGGAAATGGCACTATGTGGGTATGTCTTCACTACAAACTTAGGTCGTTTACCTTGCAGTCGATTTTTCAAAGCAGACTGTATAAGGTCGATTTTGTGTGTCCCCACAAAACACAGCAAGTCGGCAGTGTTTGTTCACAGTACTGTGGAAAACGTCGACATAGCGAGTGGTGCACTGTGGGTAGCTATCCCACAGTTACTGGAGTTCTCAGCAGGCACCATTTCGAGCGGTACACTGTGGGTAGATTTCTCCCTTCCCTAACCTCCCCACCCCCCACTGTGAAAGCAACTGCAAATGTTCCCCAGGCTTTTCCTGTCTGCAAAGTTCTGAATGTTCCTGGGGCTTTTCCTGCAAATGGTCCCAGGGCTTTTCCTGTCTGCAAATGTTTCCGGGGCTTTTCCTGTCTACCTGGCCAGAGTAGTGAGTTGAGAGTGCTGTCCAGAGTGGTCACAGTGGAGCATTGTGAGTGCTGTCCAGAGTGGTCACAGTGGAGCATTGTGAGTGCTGTCCAGAGCGGTCACAGTGGAGCATTGTGAGTGCTGTCCAGAGCAGTCACAGTGGAGCACTGTGGGACAGCTCCCGGAGGCCAATAAAGTCTACATGCATCCTCACTAAGCCACAGTCGACCCAGAGAGGTCGATTTCAGCGTACTCCTCTCGTCAGGGAGGAGTACAGAAATCGATTTTAAGGGCCCTTTAAATCGATTTAAATGGCTGCCATGTGAGGACAGGTGCAGGTTTAGGTCGACTTAACAGCACTAAAGTCGACCTGAAGTCGTAGTGTAGACCAGGCCTATGTGAAAGAAAGCGTAGAATCAAAAAGTAGAAATGTTAAATGAACCAAACTGTACCATAGAATCTTTAGGGATAGAAATTCCATACTCACATAATAAGAATATAGCAGTAGGGATATACTACTGACCACCTGACCAGGAGAGTGATAGTGACCGCAAAATGCTCAAGGAGATCAGATAGGCTATAAAAATAAAAAACTTAGTAATAATGAGGGATTTCAAGTATCTCCATATTGACTGGGTACGTCACCTCAGGAAGGGATGCAGAGATAAAGTTTCTCAATACCTTAAATGACTGCTTCTTGGAGAAGCTATGCCTGGATCCCACAAGAGGAGAGGCAATTCTTGATTTAGTTCTAAGTGGAGCACAAGATCTGGTCCAAGAGGTGAATAGAGCTGGACTGCTTGGAAACAGTGACCATAATATAATTAAATTTAACATCCTTGTGGTGGGGAAAACACCAGAGCAGCCTAACATGGTAACATTTAATTTCAGAAAAATGAGGATGTTAATAAAACAGAAATTAAAAGATACAGTGACAAAAGTGAAATCCCTACAAGCTGCATGGAAATCTTTTTAAGACACCATAATAGAGGCTCAACTTAAGTATATACCCCAAAGCAAAGAAATATAGTAAGAGAACCAAAGAAGTGCCCTTGTGGCTAAACAACAAAGTAAAAGACACCATGAGAGACAAAAAGGCATCCTTTAAAAAGTGGAAGTTAAATCGTAGTAAGGAAAATAGAAAGGAGTATGAACTCTGGCAAATGAAGTGTAAAAATATAATTAGGAAGACCAAAAAAGAATTTCAAGACCAGCTAGCCAAAGACTCAAGAAGTAATAGCAAAAATAAATAAAATAAATATATAAAAATTAAATACATCAGAAGGAAGAAGCCTGCTAAACAACTAGTGGGGCCACTGGATGATCAAGATGCTAACGGAGCACTCAAGGACAATAAGGCCATTGTTGAGAAACTAAATGAATTCTTTGCATTGGTCTTCACAGCTGAGGATGTGAGGAGATTCCCAAACCTGAACCATTCTTTTTAGGTGATAAAAAATGATAAATTAAACACTAATAAGTCACTAGGACCAGAGGGTATTCACCCTAGAGTTCTGAAGGAACTCAAATGTGAAATTGCAGAACTGCTAGCATTTAAATCAGTTTGTAAGCTAGCATTTAAATCAGTTTCCATACCAAATGACTCAAGGATAGCTAATGTAATGCCAAATTTTAAAAAAGGCTCCAGAGGTGATCCTGGCAATTGCAGTCCAGTAAGCCTGATTTCAGTATGAGGCAAACTGGTTGAAGCTACAGTAAAGAAAAGAATTGTCAGACATACAGATGAATATAACTTGTTGGGGAAGAATCAACTTGGTTTTGTAAAGGGAATCAGGCCCCCCCGGTCTACTAGAATTCTTTGAGGGGGGTCAACAAGCAGGTGGACAAAGGGGATCCAGTGGATATAGTTTACTTAATGTTGTTAATAGGTACCAGTGTGGTGCTCTGCTCTTGTTCGATGATATTAGTTGGCTGTGTGCGTGTTCCCTCTGTGTGCTGTCTCAGCTTTGCACAAGTAGCTGACACAGCAGACCCTGAGAGAACCCCCAAAGACCACAGACTCTAGCAAGGTACAAAGGCACCCAGCCAGCTTTATTGTCAAATGAAACACAGTCTCTAGCTCGCCGGATTAGATATCAACAGGTCTGCTAGTACATATGTGCCCCTCGGCAATGTACCAGCTCAGTCAGTGGTGGGACTCTCCACTGCCCCCTTGGCCAGACGTCGGTGTGCACCCCGGGACTTACCTTTATACAGTGCAGGACAGATTACTCATCCCTACTGACGTATTGAAGTACAGCCCCTTGGCTCATTAGGGTGCTGTCTCCTCCTTTGATTATGTTGGTTCAAACAAACAGATCTATCCATCATGCTTTCCTTTTGACCCTGCCTTCGGGATGCACCTGACTGTTTCTTGTTGTCTCTGTGAAGTATCCTCGTATCAGGATGTCCAGGTGTCATCTTGGCACAAGTTCCTCTTATTACTACTTATGTTATTAATACGTGCTTTCTAGCAGACCTTTGCTTGCCAAGTTCTGCAGGTAGGGTCTGCCTCTGGCTCACAGCCCAGCTGTGTTTAGCAATGCCGTTGCTTACCTTGGTTCAGGCTTCATGCCTCAGACTAGGCCTCAGGCCTCGTGCTAGCCTCTGATACAGGAGTTTATGTTTCAGGGCCACATCTTACTACATATATAAATTCATGGTACCCCCTCATTTTGAATACTGCATGCAGATGTTATCATCCCATCTCCAAAAACATATGTTGGAATCGGAAAAAGTTCAGAAAACGGAAACAAAAATGACTAGGGGTACGGAACAGTGTCCATATGGGGAGAGATTAATAAGATTGGGACTTCTCAGTTTGGAAAAGAGAAGACGAAGGGGGGATATGATTAAGGTCTATAAAATCATGACTGGTGTACAGGAAGTAAATAAGGAAGTGTTATTTACTCCTCATAACACAAGAATGAGGGGTCACCACGTGAAATTATTAGGCATTGGGTTTAAAACAACCTAAAAGAAGTGCTACTCACACAATGCATAGTCAGCCTCTGGAATTCATTGCCAGAAGATGTTGTGAAGCCAAGACTATAACAGGGTTCAAAAAAGAGCTAGATAAATTAATGGAGGATAGATCCATCAATGGCTATTAGCCAGAATGGGCAGGGATGTTGTCCCTAGCCTCTGTTTGCCAGAAGCTGGGAATGGGTGACAGGGGATGATGGATCACTTGATGATTACCTGTTCTGTTCATTCACTCTGGGGCACCTGGCATTGATTGCTGTTGAAAGACAGGATACCAGGCTAGATGGATCTTTGGTCTGACCCAGTATGTCCATTTTTATGACTATTAACCATCTCTGGGTTCACCAGAAACATAATTTTTGCTCTAACATGGACCAACTCTGTAATTTGGGGCGAAATTCTACTCTCCAGTTAAACACTGGTATAAATCTGGTGTAACTCTAATGAAATAAGTCATTAGATTATTCATAAAAATATAAAAGGGGATTATTCTGACCTCAACATGTATTCTGTATCTTTTCCTTGATGTATGCAGTCCACATTAATTGATTCATTAATTTATCTTTATACCTAGGGACTGAAATGGTTAGCATGCTTTTGTAGTAATCAGTTCCTCTTCTTGCTCATTTTTTTTACACTCTTCAATAGATCTAATTCAAAGTAAAAG
The DNA here is from genome assembly GCA_007922305.1 of Dermatemys mawii. Classification (NCBI taxonomy): domain Eukaryota; kingdom Metazoa; phylum Chordata; order Testudines; family Dermatemydidae; genus Dermatemys; species Dermatemys mawii. The sequence continues at coordinate 24,493,324 of ML677334.1, forward strand.
ACAATGACTGCATATCCTGTGCATTAAAGTGGCCAATGGGTATTCTAATTTGAAAAGTCTGTCAATTAGAAATATAATTTCAACCAAAGTTTGCATGGAGACCACTGAAAAGGCATTGTCTTAAAGCCTGAAGGCAGAGTTCATGTTCAGAAACAATCCCCTTTGTCCATGAATGAATATATTGTTCATGCTTTGGAAAGCTGACAAAAATACTTCCTAATTTTTACTCTGCTGTTGAACTGCACAACATTAGTGAGCATAACTGTAACCTATACAAGTTCTTTAAAACAATATTTGAAAGCTGAAGAAACAAACCTAAATGTTCTTTCAGAATCATGACACCCCACCCCTTAGCCAAAATAGCTTGAACCCCATGTTATTAAGGCTTAGGGCTTGTCTTCACTAGAGCGGGGAGAGATCGATCTTATGGCGATCGATTTATCACATCTTGTCAAGACACGATAAATGGATCGCCAGCGGCGCCCCCGTCAACTCCGTAACTTCAGCTCGCCAAAAGGCGCAAGCTGGAGTCGACGGGGGAGCGCGCCGCCACCGCTGTGAGGACGGCAGGTAAGTCGGCTGTAGATATGCCGATTTCAGCTACGTTATTAACGTAGCTGAAATTGCGTATCTACACCCGATCCCCTGTGCTAGTGAAGACCAGCCCTTAGATTTGAATGCTTTTACTACTTCAGTTTTTCAGGGACATTTTAATTTGGATGATGAGATTAATTTGGAAAGCTAGATTTGGATGCTATATGGCCTTCAGGTGGATTTTCTTTCCTTCTTGGCAGATTTGGTGCCAGTTTGTAGGTTTTATATCCTGGCCTGTGCCAAGTGAAGTTGAAGGGGCAACACTGCAGGAAAAAAACCCAGGCACAATCCCTGACTGGGGGACTCAGGCCTTTTTAGGAATGCTTTTGCCTCTGTACTTGGCTGTGGTGTTTGTAGCTTTTAATCAATCTTGCTGCACCCAAAGTGGCTGCCATTTTGGTTGCATGGCAGCCTACTTCAGAGAGACGCACACATTTTACCATGGAAACCTTACTTTTGTTCTTTCTTGTACTGTTGTTTTTAAATAATAAAATAAAGGGAATTCTTACTAAAAGTACACAGTTGATCACTGCATATGGAATACGTAGGAGGGGATATTCCTCTAATAAATTGCACACAGGGATGGAATGAATGTACTTATCATTCATTTTGACTGCATCACTTGCTCTCTGAATAAAACAGTAGTGTACAGTTTGTCTCTATTATATCCATAGCTATAAAGACAGCATGTCTTTCATTCTGGTTTTAATTTGGCTGTCCTTTTTGCACCCACAGTTTTGTGTGTGGATATAATTATGGATGGAATGTTGTGCCCTCAGTGACTTGTGGGCAAAACCTAGAACATTTGGATGTCCCAGGGCCTGACCCAGCACAATATAAAATCTACTGAACAACTCTCATTGACTTCAGTGGGCATTGGATCGGATCCTAAGTACATAGTGTGGCAAAGCTCTGGCCTTGTCCCTGTGGGTCCTGTGCTTCCAGGCAGTTTGTGCTAGCCTCAGCGGCTCACTATGACCCTTCACAGAGCCTCTCTCTCTCCAGGCCAGGGTTACAGTCTACTGAGCCCTTCTCATCATAGGACAGCAAAGCAGTTGGTGAGAAAACTCCCACAGTCTCTGTTGTCCCTCTGGGCTTATTTCAAGACAGTATAGCCTCCTGTTCTGCTAGGGGCCTGCCTTCTCCTTCCAGGAGGTGTATCAGTAGTAGCAGGTTGGGGGGAACCCAGGCCCATCCTCTACTCCGGGTTCTGGCTCAGAGACCCTAATGGTAGCAGCTGTTGGCAGCCAACCTTTCACTGACAAAGTTGCTACTTTTCCCTGGGCCACTTCTCCACAGCTCTCCCACTTCTCCCTTACCTCAGGTCACAGCAAAGTTTCCTCTCCTCTCTAGCTCCTTTCTCCTTGGCTTCCCTCACCTGACTAACTGGGAGGTTTTTAACAAGTTTCAGCCAGCCCCTGATTGGCTTCAGGTGTCCCAATCAGGCTAGCTGTTTCTACTCCTTTCTAGAAGGTTTTTAATTGGCCCCAGGTGTCTTGATTGGCCTGGAGTAGCCTTTGTTTGGTTATCCAGGGAACAGGGACCTGCACATCCTGAGGCTGATATACCTGCCTTCCAGCAGTCTCCTATACTCTTCTGGTCTGACTCCATCACACTAGTTACATCATCAATTACTTGTATTAAAAATTTCAGGTACTAATATCGTAGCCAGATTTTGAAAATCTATCCTTAAATGGCTTAATCTGTGCCCAAGATTTTGTAGCCACAAAAAGGCAGTCCTGGTTAAGCCCTGGCTGAAAATCAGGCATAAATGACCTGATTTTCAGCGATGCTGAACACCTTTTTGATTTCAGTGGAGAGGTTGGCATACATGAAAATCAGGCTGCAGATAAGGTCCAGATAGTACCCACAAAAAAGGAAACTAGAAGTCTAAAGCACCCTGTGATGGGGTGTGCATACCCCACACTGGGCAGGAGAGGGTTAAACCCACACTGTTGGTGGCAGAAGTCCTGCCCCTCAGACCGTGCTTGGCATGCTCCAACTGCTGCCTCAGTAAAAAGGGAGTGTCCCAGTTCATTCCAGGCTGACCATTAGAGAGGAAGGACCTTTGGAGGACGTTCCAGCTGAAGAACTCCCACAGCCCTTGCCTCCAGGACCTGGATATCTTGCAAATAGGACGGGAGTCCTGTGGCCAATGGAGCCCCAGCGAATTGCCTGTGCTGAGGACCCTGGAGATCCCTATGCCCCATGGAGTATAGCTTCAGGAAGAGCAGTAGGAAGTGACCCAGGGAGGGTGAGTGAGTGGTCAGTGTGTTTCAGTGGGATTCCCTGCTGACACAGTGGCAGAACCCCCACCACTATTAGGGGCCTAGGTTGGGGCCTGGTGGAGTCAGGGAGCCCCAGGCCCCCTTACCCGGCCCGCCAAGCCCCTTGTGGCAGCCCCTTGGGTACTGGCCACTAGGCTGCACTGCCATGTGTCTGAGGGGTGTTATATTGACTCTGTCTGCTAGATTGCACTGCCCTAAACACAAGGGCCTCTGTAATTGATTCTACCCAGTAGGCCATGCCGCTCTGAAGGCAAGGGCCATGGTATTGACTCTGGCCATTAGTTGGCTTTGTCCTGACTCCCAAGAGCTGCCATATTGGCTCTGGCCTCTGCGCAGTTCTGCTTTCAGCCTGAGGACAGTATAGTAGACTGTAACCAGCCCACCCTGCCCCAAAGGAGTACATACCGTGTGATACACCCACACTTCAAGATGTGGGCCCAAATAAGAGAGCTGCCACTTACAAATCTGTTCTATAATTATCTATATTAGTTAAATAGTATCAAACCTATTTCTTCCTCCCGTGAATTTTCACTCGTGCATTCTTGTAAAATTTTTGTATCACACTTTTCAAGAGAAGGGGTAAGTGGAAAGGCATTTCAAGTCCAGCTTTACTATATTGCCATAGATTATAAAAAGAAGTTGCTAGACCAATATATAAATGGTACCACCTATTTTTTTAATCTTTGCTTCCAGATTGCATTGCATAAATTTGGAATTATTCTCATAAAACATGCTATTATTTTTATTTTCTTATTTTCTAATGTCTGCATGTCCTTAAATAAAAAACAGACAAAACAGAGAAAAATCATGTTTAGTATTCAGTCCACAATATAGCAGTGTATTTGAAACAAAAAAATAACCAAATTGATGATGTCTGTTTCATTACAAGTTTGAAAAAAAGAAATAGAGCAAAGTATGGGACATTGCTTTTAACAACTTTAATTAGGGTATGATGGTTATTTAATACATTAATTGATTTTTAATCATGATAAAATGGACTAATCTCACCATTATTCTGCCACTATAAAAATGTAATCGAAACAGACTAAAAATACAGTACATTATTTTCAGTGTCTTAAATTCTTAGACACAACGAGGATGACCAGACAGCAAGTGTGAAAAATCAGCAGAGGGGTGGGGGTAGTAGGAGCTTATAAGAAAAATCCCCAAATATCAAGATGATCCCTATAAAATTGGGACATCTGGTCACCCTAGACACAACACTAGAATGGCTAAAAATAAGTTTTGTGTTGAACAAGTTGTATTTTGTCAAGTAGTATGATTTCATTTTGTTGGTATTATACATTTAGTTTTAGATTATACCAATCAGTTTAGAGTAGCAATCTCAAGACAACGCTTTCCATACCTTTATCTTCTCTCTTTTTTTATATTGGATATCACAGTTTTAAAAAAAAGACTCTGCCTTTCCAGATATGTGTACTGTGGGCCAGATGATGTTTTCAATTAGATCAGCAGTGTTGCTAACCCTTTGCATTCAAAAATCATGAGACCGGATTAAAAGCATGAGATTTAAAAAAATAATACATTGTGTGTGTGGCGAGTGGCAGGGGAGAGGTTTTTTTTTTTAATCTTTAGGGTATGTTTGCTTCAGGCTTGTCTCCATAACCATGAAATCTAGAATCTTACTTTTTAAAAAATGAAAGCTGAGTTTCTTATGACTCCAGGAGCGGGGGCTTTTGGAAAAACATCCAACATTGTGAGACTCCTGATAAAATCTCAAGAGCAGGCAACATTATAAACCAGAAGCAACTCAACTGTTTGTTTTTTTTATAGCATTATCAGCTTTCTTCATTAGTGTAAATGAGAACAGAATGAGGTCCACAGTGTATGATATGTATACAACAATCTATTACTATATAGTTCTGACTGCATACTCCATGCAGCAGAAAGTTTCCCATTGACTTCAGAACTGAGCCATACACCTATGTATTGTATTGATGAACTAAGTGTCTGACTATGTCTGGAGAAACATTATTCTGCCAAGATCATCAAACTCTACTTCTTTTCTATGAAGAATATTTTCACAAGGCTATGGTTTGATTTTATGGTCTCCTGCCAAGAGCAGCAGCACAGATAAAATTATTCCCCTGAAAATCTTAGCACTGGATAATAATTTCACTAAGAAATATGTGGTACTGAGTTCTCAGGTGCCATGTATATAGTTTACAGTGCCATATCTCTTGGGTAGAGAAATGTTGGGTTTAGTGAAGCAGTATACATTACATGTCCTTGCTTCTTGAAATGATATACAGTCTGGGTTTTTAAAATATTATATTTTTCTTAAAATCAATTAAGCAAATAGAATTCTCTTGCTTTCACAATGAGGAAATCAAATGAAATCACTTCTGCTAATGTTCACAAAAGACCCCTAGCTTCTAGAGAGACAAGGTGGGTCAGATAATATCTCTTACTGGACAGACTTCTAATGGTAAGAGAGACAAGCTTTCAGATGACACAGGACTCATCTTATCTTCATGTTCATTTTAAAAGGTGATTGAAAGACTATCCTGCCATTCACAAACACAAGGCCAAATTCTGTCTAATGCAAGTAAAATCAATTTCCATGGATGTCTCTGAGCCAAACTGAGTGCTGACATAAGTGGTGGTGTTATTTAGATGAGCAGGTTTTCAAAATCAATAATCAGGACACTTTTGTGGCAACGTTTTTTAGGGTTGAAAAATCTCCCCTTTTTTATTGAAAAAGCTTCACCCGAAGCAGTGTTAGAAATCAAAGAGAGGCTGAGCTATGCCTCTTCTACCTGAGATCGTCTGTCCCTTGCTTTCCTCCTTTCTGTTTTTCTGGAAACCACAGGAGGGAAGAGAGTAACAAACGGACCTCCAGATATTCACCACTCATTCCACAACCTGCTAAGGGGCTAAAGTAGGGGTTTTGCTCTGACTGGGTTGGATCATCCACTTTGTCAAATCATAGTGCAACAATGTTGCCTGGATAAGGCCTGGTCTACACTAGGAAATTAAGTTGATATAACTACATTGTTATGGTGTGTGAAAAATCCACACCCCCTGAGCTATGCAGTTATACTAACCTAACCCCCAGTGTAGACAGTGCTAAGTTTACAGGAGAATTCTCTGATTGTCGTACCACCTCTCAAAGAGGTGGAATGCTTTCCCTGAGGGGAGAACTCCCTTGGTGTGGGTAGTGTCTTCACTGAAGTGCTAACAGAGGTGCAGTTGCAATGTTTTAAGCCTTAAGTAATGACAAACTATGGCCTTAGATAATATCTAGAGTGAAATAAGTGCTTACTGTGCAATGAACGTGAAACAGAGAGAGGTGTACAAAACATTTTATATCAAGGTATCAATATATCCTGAACAAACATTTTGTTTTTAAAAAAACTCAAATGTTTTGCTTGATGAAATGAAAAACTGAGATATTTCAAATGTCCACAAAGAAGTTTTCATGGCACTGTGACGTCATGTGAAAATACTGTACTAGGAAAATTGAGCCATATATAAAGGTCAGCTCAACAGAGCAGTCTCACCCTGGCGTGCTAGAAAGAAGGATTGGCTGACTAGGAGCACCAAGGCTAGAGCAGTGCTGGGCAGGATAGCAGAGCAGAAGGAGCTTCTGGCTGACCGTTGTCAGACTAAGGCCCTGGAGAAAGGGCAGATAAGGTGCTAGGCTATCCCCACTTGCCCTGAGGGAAGCGGCTAACACAGATTGCAGTTTGCCCCTGGAGCAAAGGACCAGAGTGGTGACTGCGGCAGGCCACAGAGGCAAGTGGCTGGACTATAGACTGTTGGTCCCCACAAAAAGGGGGAGACAGTAGAGGGTCACAGCCGGAGTGGGACACCACTGGAGAGGGGCGCTCTGCAGAAGGACTTGAGTGAAATCCAGACCAACCGCAGGAGGTGCCATGACAGCAAGTCCTGCCCCACCACAGCCCCACTATAATACCATGTTGAATGGGCTAAAGAAGATAAATTGAGTGTTTCTATTTATCCCTTCTCTTACTGGTAATAAAAAAAAGGAGGATATTCACTGACACTTAAAAGCAACAGTTTTAAAACCACTACAAAGGAAATGCTGTTTATCCTACATTCTTTTAACCCGTGGAACTTATTGCAACAACAAGATTTTGAAGTGAAGTACTTAGTAAGATTCAAAGAAGGATTAGAAATTTATGTGTATATCAATAATATTTTTTCTGAAGGGATATAAACTCATGATTTAGGGCATAAGTGAACCACTAATTAGCCTGGGTTAAGAATAAATATTCCATAATTACTCTTTACAGGTTTTTTTCGCACCTCCCTTTGGGATAGCTGGACAGTGACAGAGACAAGATAATAGCAGACTAGATAGAACACTGGTCAGATCTGGTATAGCAACATAGGAATTGTCCATACAGGATCAGACCCAATGTCCATCTAGCCCAGTATCCTGTCTCTGACAGTGGCCAGCACCAAATACTTCAGAGGAAGGTGTAAGAACCCTACAGTATGGAGATGTGAGACAATCCGCCATCTCATTCTGAATTCTAATAGTAACATTTTCTATGTTCCTGTGGCTAAGAAAATCAATTGATACTAGCGAGACATTTAAATTTTTGAGATGTTTAACTGCTCCCTACATAAACATTCAAATAACTGCTGGAATTATTATCTACCATGGGAACAACTACAAAGATTAAAACTAGGACTGGCTGAACATTTGATTCAGTGAAATTTCTGCTTTTCCTTCTTTGCAAATTTAGCCATGAATGGACTCTCATTTTTCACCTGTTTTTGTGTTATTTGAAATTAGATGAATACTTAGATGGACCAATTTCAGCTTGTGAATTACTCTCAAATTGTTCCCTGTGACTGTTCGATCAAGTATTCATTATTCAAGCTGCGTGACTGGTCATGCAGATTACTTGGTATTGTTTCTGTTCCCTGATTGGATAGCTGATCCCTTATAAATTATAGTCTTGGAGCCTTAAAACTTCCTTTTGTCCTGTTGGGAAAAAAAATCTTTTTTTTTAAACAGGAACTCAGTATTATTCAATAGAATTCACCCTGAAGGGCAGTGGGATTTTGTACTTCCTCGCCTTCCATCCAAAATGAATTTTGCTTCATTGTGAAACACATTTTTGTTTTGTGATTAACCAAATTTGGGCAATGGGCCCAACATTTGTTTCCTGTGAATGTTCATCTGAACAAAATTTCCCTCATACAAAAGTTCATGAAAAGCAAATAGAAGTGACTGTGCATACGTGCCAAGCCAAATTCTATTTAGAAGCCATGGAAATTTCACCAACTCTAATTCATACATTCTGTGTAAGCCACGGCCCTTAGAAGCTGTGCAAAAGTCTAAAGTAGAGTATGGCAGTGGATTGTTGTACTGGTTTCATTACACCTGCATGGCCTTCTTCCATCTCGTTATTTTAAGACCCAGCGCTAAAGTGAAAGAGTTTCTTCACATTTCTGGTATCTGCTGATATTCCATCGGTTTCAGTAGAATATCACTAAACAAACTGATATTGCAGTACATTTTGGGGGTTCCAGTAGCAGGAGAGTTAAGACAGATCTTGTGGGACTCACTGGCAATGCTCCAAATGATCTAACTGCACAGGAATATGGTCTTGTGGAAATGATCTAAGATACATGAGAAAGCACAAGGAAGAAATGAAACGGATGACCATTCTACTATAATGGATCAATAGGTGTCTTTAAAAAATAAATGCTATCTTAGACCCTATTTGACATTAACTGAAAAGAATCCTTTCTCGGCCATTTATTTACTCAAACCAATGTGAGCTGCCAGGGTTTATTAGGGTTAGACATAAGTGCTAGTGCTACACTTTTGCAATCAGGTGCCCTCAGTAAAGTCTTGTTATGGTTTTCATGATTAACACAATGTTGCAGTAACAATAGGCCAGCTGTGCAGAAGTCATTTTCTTTCTTCTGGATACTATTGTGAAACTTTACTCATTTCAAAGCAATGACAGTAACTTTTTGTTTTCCTTTTTTTGCATGAGGTCAAGCAATATGGTTTAGTCCTTTATGCATTTCATATGACACTACGGGAAACATACTGAATTTGGCTTCGACCAACCTTAGAACTATCAGTCTTTATTAATATGAAAGTCAGGACTCCAGAAGGAGAGCATGAATTATTTGAACAATGTGTGACAGCACAAGCACCCCGTCTGTCAAAGCAGGCTGTTCTTTTGTCTGTCAAGCAGGGGTAGGCTCAAGATGCCCACGTAGCCAGTAGATGGCAGTGTTAGAGTGTAGAATCGTAGATTAAAACCTTGGACCCACTTTGCATGAAACAAGCCAAATAAATATCACTTTTTGACTTGGAAGCGTTTATTAAGGGAGCCCTTAGCCAAAGAATTGTCATTCAGCTAGGTTCCTGCTCTTGAAAGATCCGGGGAAACACAGGTGCTGCTCTGCAAGTGCTTTCCCTGAAATGAGACCGAAGCCCTTCTCAGAGCAAAGAAGTAGTACATATGTCTGCTATTCATTTATTCAGAGCCACGCAATCTGCCAATCAGCCTTTACATCACTCGGTGCCTCGAGAAAAGCTGCTCAGCAACAATCTTTGTTACTCGGGAGAACCGGGCTTATGCTTTTGTGGCACTTTGAGACAGCATGAAACATTCTTTTTGCTGTGAAACTTAGCATGTGGAAATCAGTCTGGAGAAGACCTGAAACCTCTGACCCTCCCTGCTTCAGACCAATCCCAGCTTAACCCCTCCTCTTGCCTTCCCAGAAAAGAGGGGAAGGAAAACAAGAAAACTGAAATGACAAGCCCAACCACTGGAAGATGCTCATGTTTGTTTCAGCTGAATGGATGTGTTGTTGGGTTGGGGAAACTCTCTTGAATAGATTCACAATAGGAAAAAACAAATATCCAAATTTTGCTTGCTCTTGAAACTGACAGGTGAATGCAACAGAGGCTTAGTTTTGGCAGAAAATTATATTATGAATATGGACAGTAGACAGTGATACCACTCATTCCTCCTCCCCCTGAAAAACAGATTTAGGGCGCTATCCTATAGCTTTCTATTATCTTCAGCGGGAACAGGATCTAGTTCTAAATGATCACTTCTATGCACTGAATTATGGCACACATTATTTAAGATTTCTTTGGTGGTGGGGACTGTTAAGGGGAGATGTAAAGATCAGCAGAAAGGAAGCCATTTGCAGTTCACAAAAACTAGAAATTGTATTGGTTATACAAAACCTAGAAACTGCTACATATTTTTGAGAGTCATCTACTGGCATTTTATCTATTTACTATTTACCGATATATATAGACATCTCTAGTAGCAGAGTTGGAGATATTTTCAAGGAATTGCTCATCTAGATTCACATTTACTCTTATTATGTGCCTTTAGTACTATAATGCTATTTATTCTTCAATACATATTCAGCTAGGACAATTGCTATTCAGCTCCCCTTGCCAGCTGGAAAGCCACCCTAGCCTATTTTGTTTTATCTAGGAGCAAACAATGGGTCTTATTAGATCTAAATCTTCATTCAGATAGATGTAATCCAGGGCACTGATGAAATCCACAATATTTGGTACTGCTGATATTTTTCTTATCGGCCAAATCCTACAGTCAGTCCACAGCAGTGGTTTTCCTATAGGGCATGTGACCTGTAGGCTGCAGTATGCTGCTATGTTATTTTTCCATGGGGAAATGGTTGGTGGATGTATGGATCCATGGGTGCCTCGCTGCTTCTTCCCCAGCCTATTGCCAACTTCTTCCCTCATTGCTTGGGGGCAAGGACCCCCAGTTAGGCTGTCCCCCATGTAGACTCTTCAAATCCTGCCCCATAGCTTATGTAATGAAACATTAGTTTTGTTATGTCTAAGACCCATTGCACCTGTCTGTATGTGTTTGGCGGCACAAGGCCAGGACTTGCCCCTCTGATGTTTTGCAGTACATCTATAACCAACATTTGTTTTACTGAACCTTTTAGAAGTGTTTCCTACATGTCATTATTCAGATTTCTGGTTTACTTAGAGCAGCTAATTCAGGAATGAGGTGCATTCTGAAAATCTGTGACTAAATCCCTAGACGTGAGCAGGCCTTGGGAAAGAAAGGTTTGGACCCTTTGGAAGTAAACATAAAGGTATATCAGAACTTTGGAAAAAAAAATTCCGTGGCTAAATTTAGGCAGCATCTTTCATGTAAAATGAAAAAAGCTGGCCAGGGGGAGAATGAATGAATGAATGATCAGTGCTGGACTTCCATAAAATTGATGCAGTTCACACTCCACAGATACTCCAGGCCTGTAAGGGAGATTCTGGAGTGAGTCCTGGTGTCATGGTCATGGTCATTTTGCATTTATACTTCTGTTTTGTTTGGTGCAGCTTACTTCTGCCCTTGGAAGGAATAATCTTCACAGAAGGCTGTTTATGAATCTACCAGAAGCCAGGATATGGGCTCACAACCATGCTGTTTTTGTAAGGTTAGTGGCATATCTGTTTTGGGTAAAGTTGTCACAGGGCTGGAATTTGGCCTACAGTGTAAGACCTTGCATGTGATTTGTTTGGGTTGTGCTTATAATTCCCACTCACCCCATTTGTGTAACATTTTTTTTAAAAAGTCATCTGAATCGAACAATTAACTGGTCTGGTTTACTCTCTGTTGGGTGGAATCTGAAAATAAAATAAACAAACATTAGGTATTCGATTGTGGAGTCATAATCTCTTTGATTCAGGGCATGGAAAGTTTTTCTTCTTATTCCTTTTAGAGATGGGCTGGCCTCCAAAACCTGTGGAGTGTTCAGTTTGGATTAATATTCAAAAGTTGGGATGCTTATTTGAAGTTTTTCCATACCCTTTTGGATTGGAAATAGGCTAGGAAATCATGAAGGAACAGGTTCTCTTATCAGACCAATAGTACTTCCTGTACTTGGTTTGGTCAGAAATACCTCAAGTGCAGCCTTTCATGCAGTGGTTTTGTTATTTCTGCTTCATCAGAATAGAGACAAAAGAAAATGTATTAAAGGAGCACTGTCGAGATAGAAACTTCTAGCAAAAATATTCCATAGTTGGGTTCCTTAAACCTCAGGGCCCAGATCTTATCATCAGACCTGGAAAATGTATACCTTGGAAGAACCCACTGAAATCAGTGGCACTCCAGCCCAGCAAAGGGCTGCCTGTATGGACCTGCTTTCAGGATTGGGGCTTTAATTATTAAAGCGGCAATTGCCTTAATTTCATTTCTTTCTCAGCATTTGATCAACATGTTGACATGCCAGATCTCTCTCAGCCTAACTTAGGCTGACAAAAGAAAAGACAATCAAGAGATTTTGAGTTTTACCTAATAAATCTGGGTTTCATTTCCAATTGGGCAGAACTTTGGGCTGGTTCTCATTTTATTCCCACTGCTTTACCCATTGCTAATCTGGACATAATACACGTTCTATACAAAAGCATAAGCACTTATTTAGGGTCAGATCCTGCAAGCTGCCAATCCCCCCCTGAGAGCTGCTGAGTCCCAATGGAACTCAGTGGTTCTTGAGCACACTCAGGAAGTGCACAGCACCTTGCAGGTTCAGTCTTTGCTGGCCCCAGTTGCTAGTATATGCTTTTGTGGTAGCACAAAGTAGGGCCCTAATTCTGTAAACTGCCCACCACAGGCAGACCACTGCATTTGTGTGGATCCCCATTGAAACCAATGAGATGCCATATAGGTGCAGAGAATTTCCCATCTAGAGCAGCTTGCAGGATTGGGGCCTAGGTATAGCATTTTAATTCACAGTACTGAATACCAGTCCACCAACTCCAGTCCTGAATACAACTAGCCTGTTTCAAATCAGTTTGAAACATCAGTGAAAATCTGTTTGGCACTTGCTCAATGCCCTTTTCCAAGTCAAAGCCGATTATTCATAGTTTTCTTTAATGTCTGCTGTTTTGTTTATGGGGAACAGTTCAAGAAATTTTTTCTTTAATTCAAAACAAACACTTTGCTTGCACACAGATTGTCTGAGCTTTAGTGTTCTGGGGAAGCCTGAATGTATGACAGGTGTTGTTATAGCAAGAACATTTTTTTGATCAAGAGAAAAAAAAGGAAAGAGAAAAATGTCCTATGGTGAACCATGGCTGCTGATTGTTTTCCACGTGTTATTCTTTACGATAAGTATCAGGGGATAGCCATATTAGTCTGTATCCACAAAAACAACAAGGTGCCGCCGGACTTCTTGTTGTCTTTACGATAAAACTCTGATTAGGAATTACAACTGTGAGACATGTTGTCTACATATGACTGTTGGCTTGGCCATTCTTGATCCCAATGAAGTCAATGGGATCTTTCTTGTAAATTTTAATGGGAGCAAGATCAAGCCCATAAAATATAATTGGTGATTTTACGCATTTTATAGTTACTCAAAAGTACAAATACATACAAAATAAATATAAAACAAATTTAAAAACATACGTTGGAGGTGAGAGTGAAAAAGATGGGCCAGGTATTAGTAATTTTCACTAGTGCGAAACTTTCCAGCGAAGTTCTGGCTATAGGCCACATCATCTGATGTCTGTTTGGCCCACATGAAATCAGTCAATTATTATTAAAAGAATTGTTGATTAAGCACTGACATTGTAATTGATGTTGTACAAGACACAAAATACAGACATTCCTTCCAGAGCTCACAATGCAAACAAAACAGACACAGTGTTGACAGAATGCACTGGAGATCCCCGAAGGGAGAATAAATACATTTACAAAATATTTGTCCAGTTATTGACAAACTGATGTGCAGTGATTCAGGAGTTTTCAGAAGCACACATTAACATCTCAAATATTGTATTAGTGACAACAGGTTGAGCTCTTCAGTTGTAATGCAGGTACTTACCATTCTGATAATCTGATAAACATTCTGAAAAAACACTTAAAAAGCATAACATTTTAAATTAAAAACAAACAAAATTGGACAGGATCCACAATTTTTCACACAAAAAAAATGTTTTTGAAAAATGTTTTTCAATTTAAAAGCTCTTTACTCAAAAATGTGGAGCAGTTCTAGGTATGTTACACTAGCCTAGGCTGCCTCTGGAGTCCATAAGAGTGACTGACTTACTCATTTAGGGCTAGATTCTGATAGCCTTGCTAATGCTGAATAGATGCGACCGCATGTGGAGTAACGTGCTGGTCAGCGTAAGAGTATCTGAATAAGTGATGTGAATTGTTGCTTGGAAAATATTGACAATGTGTGTTATGTCTTGGGATGCTCATTCAGAGAATCTTAAGCAGACAGGTTTGAGTATGGCAATAGCTGAAGTCTATTGTACTTTGAAGTTCCAAAGCACATGCTCCTGGGTGTCACTTGTTAGTCTTCTCCCACTTCAGGCAATGCCCCGTAGGCTTTTGGAGAGTGGTGACATTTCTTTCATTCTAATATTTAGGTGCATTAATGCATTATTTAATTTTCAAAATACCAGTTGGTTCAATGGTTCAAAAGTATCTAAGTTTGCAAATGGAGGTCATCCCATTATTTCAGTATAGATATTGAGAGATTCCTTCTTTCTATATCACCTGTATGTGACAGAATGCTTCTCTTCCACTTATTTCACTTCATCCTTCAGAAACCAGTGATGGGCATGGTACAAGAACCTGAGTCGAAAAGAGCTGTACTGAAGGTTAAGATTCTTTCTTTCTTTCTTTCTTTCTTTCTTTCTTTCTTTCTTTCTTTC
>ML677334.1:24507898-24533312 GCA_007922305.1 Dermatemys mawii
TTCTTTCTTTCTTTCTTTCTTTCTTTCTTTCTTTCTTTCTTTCTTTCTTTCTTTCTTTCACAAAACTATGAAATAAAATTTTTACAAACAAATTCCAGGCACTTGATTTACATGAGTCTGTTTAATCCAAGTTTCTTACCAGACCTGTAATGTATTTGCTGCTATGATATTATTCTAAATGCCTATGGTATAGCTACACTTCCTCCACTGCTCTACATTTCTGTTATTTTTTTGTTTTTAGTCTTAAGGCATGGACCAATCCACTGTTGTTTTCTGCAATGATTTTGCTCACAGGTTCACTCTAAACAACCATAATGACATATTCCCAGGACATCCATAAATCTGATATATTTTGACTATTTATCTTGCAGGCAATAAATATCTGTTTACAAAGTGCTTTTCACGAATTAGATCAAATTACATTTGGACTGCTGTAGTCCTGGAGAAAGAGGTGCCAGGCATTTGATGCAGGAGAACATTGTATTTAACTTCAGGGGAGAACAAAACTTGTGATTTTTATCATCAAAGGTGAAGCAGCAAAGCCCAAGTTCTTGTTAACATTAAACCATTTATTCTTATTTAGCTGTCAATTTTATTACAGGCTTTAAGTCTGATGCTCATGAGAAAAAGTTCAAGCATGTTTCAAAATGGATTGGTTAGGTGCATATTTCAGAAAGCTCTGCTTTATTGATGGTAGTTTAGGATAGCTTATGGTTTACCATTGATTATGAATTATTAAAAAATGAAATCGAAAAATTGATATTCAGAGCCGCTGAAATGAGCTCAAGTCTCATCAGAACACATTTTCACTCATTTATTGTACTTATGGGATGGTATTGTTCTGTGAACCCCAAAAGAACATTGCAGTATTTGGGATTTTGGTTATATGATCATCCAACAGCCTGTTACTCATACAGTAATCATTGCTCATGAAAGTACCCTTAGAAAAATACTAGACTATTCCATGGTAATTGCCCCAAATCACTAGTGGATTACAATATGCCTGAATTTTCACTCACACCAGAAATCAGTTGTAATTCCACTTAAGTCAGTAGAATTACACTGATGTAAAAGTAGTGTAAATAAGGAGAGATGATTACTGTAGAAGACTGGTACTTATTTATTATAAGAGAAGTCTTACTGAAATCAATGGAACTACTCGTATAGGATTACTTGACTGTATGACCAGGGGTGAAACTAACTTAATGGACTTACTGGTCGGCAGGGCAGCTGGGGTCTTGGGCTAGGTGGGGGATGGCTCTGGGGCCCTAGAAGGGGTGGGGCCTTGGGCAGAAGGGGCAGGGCTGGGGCCAGACTTCCCTAGCCAGCCCTTCATCACTGTCCAGGCCGCACTGTCTAGAGCCGGAAGCCCTGGCAGGAGCCGGAAGCCCTGGGGCTCCTGTGGTGATTTAAAGGGCCTGCGCTCCAGCTGCTAGTGCGGTAGTGATAGCAGTGGCCAGGAGCCCAGGCCTTTTTGAATCACTGGGCCCTGGGGAAGGTGCCCCTTTCCCATCGGCAGCCCTGCCGGTATGATCGGCTGTGTACCAGTTGTCACTTTCTTATGCTGGACCAGACCAGCTTACTTTCACCTCTGGATATGACATAAGTAAATACAGGGCCAAATTTATTAACTTGTGTGAAAGTTTAGTATTGCATTCCATAAATTCTGCTTGTCTATATTCTTAAGGAGGAAAGATTATTCCATTTTAAAGACTTTCTTAAATTTAACCTCTCTGATCCATTGGAGATGAAATGATCAATTCTTTTGCAGATACCTCACTCAGCTGTTTTACTGATCTCTCAGCCACTATCCTGCCACTTCTGTAATTGATGTCTTGGGCAGCAGCTCAGAAATCAGTCCAGTGGCTGACAGCAGATTGCCAAAACTGTGAAAGAAAAAGGTAACTTTACCATGTGGCTTTGTGCTCCTAACAGTATTTACACACTTGGGCAAATCAGTGTGAAGAGTCCAATCTCATAGCTTTCCTAGGTTTATGTGGCAGTAGAGTTTTTTCCACTGCACAAATTACAAGGCCAACTTATTTTATGATGAATGGTGGATGGCTAACCTCCCTTCCACTTCATGGCAAGAAGCAAATATAATAAAAGTGAGTGACTTTAGTGCACAGAAAAAAAATGAGCATCCTGTGAGCTTTCAAATATTGCACTTCTGCTCACCTTTGGCAGCCAATGACCTGTGATGTTAAGCTATTGAGCCCAAATGATCTTTAAACTATAGTTTGGAATTTGGAGCACCCCAGCATGTGATTGTTGCAAATTCTGATTTCATAGAGAAAGCACATTGGGCCAGGAATAGGACACAGTGCTTTTGCCATAGTGAAAATGTATACATTTACCTACAAATAAGGGGAGTCATAGTTAAATGGATAACCTAGGAGTCCTCAAGTGTTATTCATGTAAAGGATTAGCCACTTTTATTGTATTGTTGTGCAATGATATACTTGTCTATGTTAAATATAGAAAAAGAGAGAGAAGGAAATCAATTTGTATTTTCAATCTGAACCTTAAATCTGTTGGCTAACAGAGGCTGAGCAGAACAGTACTGGAAACTTCAGGTCACTCATCGCATGAATTATAGATATATTTGATACATACAATACAATTAGTGGATGTTTGAAAACTTTGCCCTGTAACACATCTTTTTTTTTCTTTATTTTTTTCCTATTTTTTGTGTGAATAAATATGGAGTGAAAAGAAGGTCCAGGGAGTTCTGAAAGGAAGATGAGGGCCGAAGCTCAGGGGTGATGATTATGAAACAGTATGTGGTGAGAAGATTTCTTCCTTTTTGCATATGTGAAATATTTCCCACCACTCTAGTACCTCTCAAATTCCAGGAATAGGTCACTATGTGACCCAACGCCCACTGAAGTAAGTGGTAAGTCTTTCCATTGGTTTCAGTGGGATTTGAATTGGACTCTTACTGTTGTTGTTGATTTGCTATCTATTTGCATTACAGTAGTGCCAAAAGGCACTAACTGAGAAGCGAGCCCCAATCTACATACACACAATAAGTGACAACCCCTGTCCCAGAAGCTTACAAGTTAATAGCTGAGACAGACTAAGGTTAGGAGGTGAAACAGAGGCGAGGAGTGACTTGCTGGAAATAGATCCCATGTGTCCTCACTCCCCAGTCCAGTCCACTATTCACACTCTTGTTACACTTTGTTGTTGTGTTATTGCTGCTACAAGCTTCCCATGGAATCGAGAAATCGGATTTGTTTTTACATGTACAGCAGAGTAATCACAAAGAAAGGAAAATATTCAGTGTAATGGTTATCCAGTCTTGAACAGGAAAAGACAATCTCACATGTGGGCATGCACTATCACAGTTGTTTCTGAGTATGAAATGTACAGAGACCTAAAAAGGACATGCATCCATTTAGAGTGACTTGGAAATGAATCTAGAGCTGAGTGGTAAACGACCAGGGTAGGGAACATGTGAACATTAATTCTGCAAAGTCCTGTGTTTCAAAGACAGTGATTTTGTCCGATGGTTGATGTTCATGGATGGAAAGATTACAGGAATTAAATATAAAATTCTATGTCATTTCACTAATCTGGCTTCATTTAGTGGCCAAATTAAAAATACTGCTGATTACACTGGTGTCTTACTTTCCACTCCCCTAGTATCCTGTTTTAAATACATTTTAAAACATAGTTTTAACCAATTGGAAAAGCAGGTCTGCATAAATAAATCTTCCAAAGCATGCATTTGTTTGGTAATCTGGAAAATGACAGTGTTCTAAGGATTGATACCACTCCATGACATGCTAATTTAAAACTAAGACTGACCCATTTTCAGCACTCACTGCCTAAGGTGCCCCAATATGTACACATAAGCTGCACGCTCCACAACGTACATTTTCAAGAGTGATTGGTGATTTTAGGTTTCTCAGTATAAGCCACCTTGAAGTAAATTGGTTTTCAGGAGTGCTGAGCCTCTACCTTTTGAATATCAGGTTCCTTTAACATGATTTAAGTTTATCACTCAAAAAAGGAGGTGCCAGAATCACTACTATTCTTAAAAGTTTAGTATGTAGCTATGCAAAATAGTTGTTTGGGTCAAGTAATATTTTCTGAGCACAAAAACCATTTCACACATGTGAATGTGCATTTTGAATGATCAAATATTTTCACCAACATACATTTTGGTGCAAATTTGGCATTGACTTTGGAAAGGTTCACCCATGAAGTAGTTAGCTCTATGAAGCAGAGACTGTCTTCTATTTTATGTTTGCATCGAGCCCAGTGCAATGGCACCTCAAATGTGCTTGAGGTATACAGGTGTTATTGAACTGGAGATTAATAAATAATATATGGCATAAGGATCTCAGCCCAAACGAAAAGATTCTTCTGTTTGGAATAAAAACACCCTTCTACAAAAACAAAATGTTTCACCAAAAGCTGTTGTCATTGTCAGCATTCTTCATTGTTCACCAAAAAATTCTGCCTTTAATGATTTCTTGGAAATGTTATCAAAATGTCTATAGAAAATTTTTGTTTAGCAAAAACCAGATTTTTGGAAAACGAAACATTCAAATAACCATTTCAAGGATCTTGCTCCAGTGCTGCCACAACCAGGCCAGAAAGCTACGGCACTCACTTCCCAAGCACTCAGCATTAGCGTTTGGCTGTTACGCAGCCTGCTGTCATTGGGAGCAGGAGCAGGCCCATCTGTGGTAACACATACAAAACCACAGCCATTGCAGTAACAAAGACACTGTATCCCACACTACTTGGGAGCAAGAAGAGGGTCAAAGAAATGCAATTGTAACAGTCTCATGCTATTTGGGTGAAGAAGAAATAAGATATAGTCATAGAGTAGCTGTGAACTCTCACTGTTTGGGATTTTTTTTTTTCATTGAGAGCATGTTAAAGAAAACTGCCTCATAAAACTCTTAGGCAAATCATAGCCATAAATCATGGGCAGCAAAACAATTTTCCCCAAGCCAATGGCAAATTGTTGCTATACCTTGAGTGTAAATTACTAACAATCAGCAACTCACCTAGGAAATGGAGCAAGTCTACAGTATATTTACAATTTATCAGAGGTGAATACACTTTTGACAGAATTTAAGATCCACATAAAAATATAAAGAAATGGGCTAGACCCTCAGGTCTTGCTGAAATCCCCTTAGTATAGGACCCAAGAGCTGGGGAAAAAGCTGTTGTGTGCGACCTTTATATCTTCTCTTCCCAGTGCTGGGTCTGACTGAGGGATGGTTTGATCCATGATCAAGATAGACTTATTCTGTAACACAAGACAAGAAATACATATGGGCCACATTCAGATATTGTTGAGAAAATCCGGTGTAAATCTAAGCTAACTGCAGGGGAGTTACTCAAGACTTACAGTATTGTAAAAAAGATCAAAATCTGGCTGGTATAAGTGGGCATTAAGGATGAACACCCACATTTGAGTTCCTTTCTTTTGAGACATGATGAGAAAATGAAGAACATAAAGGGGACACACTTTAAAATGTGCTCATTTTTCATGGCTACCTGTTTGTATCCTGCTAGTAATGCTGTAAAATGTCCGTTTTGGAACCTGCGGTATAAACGAAAGAAATGGAAGAAATGCTCCTCTATGTCTTTTGTTTCCCTGATATTCCCCTGGTTTATACCAGGTAGCAATAGAATCCTTTTGTGCATAACATTCTTAATTGAGCTGCACATACACTTCTAGGCAATCACAGATTTGGCATTTGAGCCTTTCCATTGTTCGGTGTATGCTATTCTCTACCCTCGATGAACCTAGTGTGATCAGCCTATTTGCTCATTGCTCCGTACCTGCCCTTCACCCAAGCTGAGCTTCAGGGAAAGGATCTAGCCAAAGGAGGGACTGTTCCCCTATTCAACATCCAGCCAGCAATGGAATTCATAATTTCCAGAGTACAAGTGAAGGAATTAACATCCTTGGGTCAGAGAGGATCAAGCTTAGGAGAGAACCAGAGGTTGCATGTGAGCAGGATCTGCAGCCTGGGTGCTGGGATGGGAAGACTGAGCTAGGCAAATGTAACCTGTTGCTGGCAGGAAGCCAGCAGTAGCCACAGCAGGTGGATGCGGAGCCTGCATGTTGGACTATCCCCGGGGAGTTTGCATCTTTTAATTTTTGTTACTTCCTCAAGGTCAGGGTACATTCTATCCCACTGAGGCCTAGTGTTTAGAACATCTACAGCTCTCGCGTCTGAGCATGTGGTATGCAGTACATGCTACTGGATTTCTAGGAAGGACTAGTGTACCACGTCATTCACAGTGACATCCCACAGCGGGGGGTTGGTAAAAGTATGGCACTGCTTTTTTTAATTTCCTGGAGTCTTGTTGGGCCTGGTTCTTTTGTGCTTATGACCTGTGCATGGGGGAGTTTAGTTACTGTTATTCATTACAAATAGTCATACCTGATGTTTTAGAATTTTCACAGTGGCTAATCATCAATAGTTACTAATGTAATATTATTAATTATACATGATCGACATGGAAGCCTAAGGTCTCTCAGGTCATGAAGCTCTAACCACCGTTTAGTCCTAATTTTGAACCCCAAATAGGAGAACACACGGCCTGTGTTCTTCAGCCACATTCTTTCCCTCTTAAATAATTTTTGGCTCTTCCAGTCTCCTCTCCTTTAGGCAGGGGGTCTTCATATTGCTTATCACATAAGGAGTCTATATTTTTGTGACAATAGCTGTTTTGAGTATGCTATGCTTGTGTTTCATGCCACTCTCCTGCTACATTGCTTCCAGTAAAGTGTAGTCCATGGTCATGCTCCCATGTGCAATCTTTCATGGGATTGTCTGATGATGGGGATATAAATCATTAATACTAGCTGAAATGTTTCAACTTCAGATTTTTAAAATAAATTTTCATTAGACATTCAAATTGAAATGAAGTGCCCTATATCTATATCTATAGTCAAAAATTTCTACCAGTTCTACGTCAGGTACAATCAAGTAGAAGGTTTTTTACTGTATTTTTGAGGGTTAAAATAAAAAAAAAATCTGAAAAAATTGTGCATCTGTACAACTGCAGCTTGCAACCTGTAAATTCTTGGTGACATTTGTAGATTATGATTGTGGATTTTCCCTATTCTGGCATTGCGCATGGCCTAAATTAAAACTACTTTTGATTTTGCAGAAAACAAAGCCTAAATTATTGGAAGAATCTTCACCTCTTTATTATCATATTTAACTTGTTTGGTTTGTAAAATAAAAACCAAACAAATGGAACAAACCAAAAAAGTTGTTTGCAGTTTCCCATTTATAATTTTTAACACTATGTGGAGCTGCATGAGGCTATAAATTAGATGCATGCCAAGAAAACAGGGCTGATTCACAAAGGTGTTTCCCAGCAGTAAAGCAGGCACTGTATTGTTCCTGGTTCTACAGAAAAACTGGAGATGAGTGATTCTTTAAGATAAGAGAATGGGTCTTCATTTCTATGGTGTAATGGACTGGAGAATGGAGAGGAACCAGCTCTACTTAGGCTCTTTCTAGGGTCTCCATATTGCCTGCTTGATATAATTAGGAAACCTAGTAATTCACCGCTTTAGAACTTTGTGGATTCCCCATCCCAGAACTGTGGGAAGTCTAAAAATGAAACCTTTTAGCTTTTGGATAAAACGGAACTTGGATATGAAACAGACCTGCTTTTGTAAAAACACAACAAAACAAAACAAAAAAACCCAAACACCTCCTTCCCCCTGAAACAAACCAAAGTTTGATTAGAGCACAGTTAATATAGATTATGTTGGGCTTGGTATAAGACTTAGTTTGCTAACCAAGGCTTGGCAAAACCTATGCCACTGCAGTGTGGCAGATAAAGAACAAAACCAAGACCTCTTATCTGAACCATCTCACAACCTTTGATGATTTGAATAAACAGGTGAATGAATTTGTTTTCTGCAAAACCAAGCCTAACTCATGGCAAGCAGTCACTCAGCCTTCCTCTCTTCTGTTCTCATCTGTCACTTGTTTGGTTTGTCAACCAAAACTGTGGGCTTCCTAATGTCTTCCTCTAGTAGGAATACAGTCATCCAATTTATCTCTCCGTGATTGCCTAGAGAGCTTTCACATCTCTTTCCCTGAAGTCCTACTCATGCTCCTTAGACAGTCAGAGGGGTGACAAGTTGTTAAGGGAAACTGCATAATCAAAAGTAGTAAGCTGGGAAAAGGTCTCAAACACTGAGAAGGTATCCCCAGACAGTTACTATAAAACAATTGTTCATAGTTGGTCTTTCACATAGTTCCCTTATGTTTTCACTATGAGAATAAGAACAAGAAATCAATGTTTATATTACACTAGCACCTGAAAGAGTGGCACTTTGGTCAAACTATTAAGCGATTTAGAAAATAAATTCACCAGTGCAAAAGGCCTTCTTATAGTTCAGATTCTAACATGCCCACTCTACTTGTCACTATTCTCTAATATATTTTTATACAGGGGCAGCCCAGTCAACTTTTTGATGTCACATAACATAGCCATGAGCTGTTCTGTAGTGTTAGTGTACTGTAATAGCATTGGAGATTTTTGGAAAATTTCTTTTCCAAACCAATTCTAATTTTATAGATAAATAATAAAGGTGATGTTTTGTATAGTTGCTAATACACTGCTATAATAATTGAAAGAGAGAAAATCATCCAGCAGTTTTAATTCATTTCTAAAATGTAACTGTTTATTTTCATTGTCTATACTGATTACTCAGCTCATTTATATAGTGCTTACCGATCCTATATCTCTTGAGTGTCCAAAACTTTCATTGCCATCATGGTGAGTTGGGTAACTGGAAATGATGGTGCATTCTTAATAGACAGATATATGAATATTTATAAAGGTTTGAGTTTTAGATCTGGGGCCATAGTAAACTTCAGATCTGAACTTTGTGGCTTGGGTCCATCGTGTGTGTGTGTGTGTGTGCGCGTGTGCGTGTGTGCACTCTTTATTTACTGAGTGAACAAGCCTTTGATGTGACCTAGATTTGAAGAGCATTGAAATACATGAAAAATTAAACAGTGCAATGGAACTTCCTTTTAAATCTTCTTTTATTGCAGTTGCCTGGTTCTCATTGTACCCTGAAACTTGATTAACTTCTTTTTAGAGGCCATCACTTAGGCCCTGAACTTGTGATTCCCTCGATATGGGCCCAATTCTGTGTCTACTCATTGAAGACACCATGTTCATCTCTGTCAGTGATCTGAGGGCACGGATATTGCCAGATATTTCTCATATATCATATTAGTGGAATCATGTTAATATAGAGTTGGAGTGGTAGGAAGACTTGCTAATATTTAGCATTTATTCAAAGTCTTTCATCAAAAGACTTCAGAGTGTTTTTCAAATATTAAATAATAAGGCCACAAGTTGCAACACCCCTGGTGTGATAGAAAAATATCGTTATAGCCATAAAGAGGTTTAAATGTGGTATAAAATGGTGAAATGTTTTGCTCTAGGTCACACAAATTATGTTGTGAATGGTGCCTACGAGTCCCATGAGCTAAGCCTTAAATCTGTCACAATTTTCAGAAGGGCGAAGGTGTTCTCTTCCTTTAACAGTGTTCCATCTGCAGCTGTTCACACCAGATACATGTCTTGTCTTGCGAGCAATGGAATAGCTGCCAGAAGCAAAGCCATTGGGGAATTTGTACACCAGATGCAGATCTAGACATTCTATAACTGGGGGCAGAAAAGTCCTTGCCTATTTACTTTCTTAATTTCCTCCTCCTCTACCTCCAAAAGCAGTCATAGAACCCTCACCCACCCATTCTGCTTTACCTGTTAAGGAGCATATATAATGTTAGGCTAGTTGTTTTTTTCTGATTTGTTCTTAGATAGTTTTTGGTATGTTAGCATCTTCACTTCCCCCAGAGAATATCTGGCCTGCTCTGAGCTGGCGGATCCTAAGAGGTAGTGAGAATTTAAGAATTTTGCATCTTTCAGTTGTAAGCTGTCCACTATTGATCAACATATCTGATGTCTGAAATATCTAGGTGAAGTTATTAGTTGAGTGGTATTCTGAATATACAGCATCTGGTATAGTGGCTCCTTGTATTTACTAGAAGACCAACATGCTAGTTCTACAGGCCTGGATTCACAAAGGAACTTTGCATCACAAAGCCTAATTTTTAGGCACCTAGAAAATCACAGGAACAACACTGTAATCCAAACCATAAGTTAGTCACCTAGGCACCGCTGTTTCTTGTGTGAATGCCTTGTTGGGTGCCTGCCTCACTCTACACAAAATGGCTGGAGGAAATAGTGGAGGTGCCTGCCTTATAACGTTTACCTCAGAGGTGGGAGACCCAGGAGAAGGGATTTGAAGCAGGGCTTCCCACTTCTCAGAGGAATGCTCTAACCAGTGGCCTATGGGATATTCTGATATAGGGATCTCTCAATCTCTCACCTGGAAGCTTCTTCACATGTACATAATTAGAGTCATTGGCCAGGGAGAGAGTGAGAATGACTCTGAAGCCTGGTGTTAAGTAGGATTGCCAATTTTGGTTGGATGTATTCCTAGAGGTTTCATCACATGACATAATCTTTAATTAAAAAGGAATCTTTAATTCCTGGAGACTCCCGGACGATGCTGGAGCGTTGGCAACCCTAGTGTTAGGGCACCCACCTGTGAGGTGATAGACCCGGGGCCAGTCCCCCTTTTTTCAGTCACTCTTTCATCCTAGGTGAGGGCTCCAACCGCTGAGCTAAACGTTATAAGATGGGTGGAGGTATCCCACGGTGCCCTGGATTTTGAATGGAACCTGATCTGATAGGATATCATCTATCTTTCCTTGGTTTGTGGATTGCTCTGGGTGTAGGTGGGAAATAGGTGTCTGGCCGTCTAGAGTGAAGCTGAAGGGCACATGACAAGACGCAGAACTTAGAACTTTTACCCTGAAAACGTAGGTACTGAGTGAGTTTAGGTGCCTACACAGGTTGGCAGGAGTTTTTTGCATCTCAGTGAGGCCTAAAACTGGGGCTTAGACACCTGAATCTGGGGTACAGGCAGCTAAGTACCTCTGTGAAGCCCTACTACAACCAAATCAATGCATGAAGTCTTGCAGAAATTCCTCAACCTCTAAATTCTGAATATTGGTTTCAGATGCCAGTGTGGCCATCCTCAGAATTGTACATTTCCTCTGAAGCTGAAATACTGGTCCAACAAGCTTTATTCTAATGGGTATGCTGTGTGGTCTAATAGGAAAATTC
This sequence comes from Dermatemys mawii, assembly GCA_007922305.1. Lineage (NCBI taxonomy): Eukaryota > Metazoa > Chordata > Testudines > Dermatemydidae > Dermatemys > Dermatemys mawii. Next base: position 24,519,116 of record ML677334.1, read on the forward strand.
CTCACTATTAGAAGTTATCATTATCTGTTCTATTAAATGGCCAGTACAGAAGGGAAGTGTGGGGTAAAAAATGTCCACTGTACTGCATGCTTCAAATTTTTGACCAACTCTCCTATGTTTACTGCAAGGTTATGAGATGCTGTATGTGGCTCTTACAAGCATTTTCAAACCTTTCTTTATATCAGGTATCAGTAATCAAGGATGAAAGGTGACAATCCCAGATGCCAGTACGAATTAGCAACATAAGAAATAAGAAAGGCCCTACTGGATCAGACCAAAGGTCCATCTAGCCCAATATCCTGTCTTCCAACAGTGGCCAGTGCCAAGTGCCCCAGAGGAAATGAACAGAACAGGTAATCATCAAGTGATCCATCCCCAGTTGCTCATTCCCAGCTTGTGGCAAACGGAGGCTAGGGACACCATTTCTGCCCATCCTAATAGCCATTGGTGGACCTATCCTCCATGAATTTATCTAGTTCTTTTTTTTAACCCTGTTATGGTGTTGGCCTTCATAATGTCCTCTGACAAGGAGTTCCACTGGTTGACTGCATGTTGTGTGAAGAAATACTTCCTTTTGTTTATTTTAAATCTACTGCCTATTAATTTCATTTGGTGACCCCTAGTTCTTGTGTTATGAAAAATAGTAAACATCACTTTCTTATCTACTTTCTCTACACCAGTCATGACTGTATAGACTTCAATCATATTTCTCCTTAGCCATCTCTTTCCAGTCTGAAAAGTCCCAGTTTTATTAATCTCTCCTCATATGGAAGCCGTTCCATACCCCTAACAATTTTTATTGTCCTTTTCTGAACCTTTCACAAATCCAATATACCTTTTTTGAGATGGGGCAACCACATCTGCATATGGTATTCAAGATGTGGACATATCATGGATTTATATAGAAGCAACATGATATTTTCTGTCCCTTTATCTATCCCTTTCTTAATTATTCCCAGCATTTTGTTCACTTTTTTGACTGCTGCTGCACATTGAGTGGATGTTTTCAGAGAACTATCCACAATGACTCCAAGATCTCTTTCTTGAGTGGTAACAACTAATTTAGACCCCATCATTTTATCTGTATGGTTGGGATTATGCTTTCCAATGTGCATTACTTTGCATTTATCAACATTAAATTTCATCTGCCATTTTGTTTCCAAGTCACTCAGTTTTGAGAGATCCTTTTGTAGCTCTTTACCGTCTGCCTGGGTCTTAACTATCTTTAGTAATTTTGTATCATCTGCAAATTTTTCCACTTCACTGTTTACCCCTTTTTCCAGATAATTTATGAATATGTTGAGTAGGACTGGTCCCAAAAAAGACCCCTGCAAGACACCACTATTTACTTCTCTCCATTCTGAAAACTAACCATTTATACCTACCCTTTGTTTCCTATCTTTTAACCAGTTACCAGTCCATGAGATGACCTTTCCTCTTATCCTGTGACAGCTTATTTTGTTTAAGAGTCTTTGGTGAGGGACCTTGTCAAAGGCTTTCTGAAAATCTAAGTATACTATATTCACTGGATTCCCTTGGCCCACCTGTTTGTTGATCTCCACAAAGAATTTTAGTAGATTGGTGAGACACGATTTCCCTTTACTAAAACCAGTTTGACTCTTCCCCAACAAGTTATGTTCATCCATATGTCTGACAATTCTGTTCTTTATTATAGTTTCAACCATTTTGCCCGGTACTGAAGGCAGGCTTACAGACCTATTATTGCTGGGATCACTTCTGGAGCCCTTTTTAAAAATTGGTGTCACATTAGCTATCCTCCAGTCATCTGGTACAGAAGCTGATTTAAATGATAGGTTACAGACTACAGTTATAGTTCTGCAATTTCACATTTGTGTTCCTTCAGAACTCTTGGGTGAATATCATCTGGTCCTGGTGACTTATTGCTGTTTAATTTATCAGTTTGTTCCAAAACCTCCTGTAATGATACTTCAATCTGGGACAGTTCCTCAGATCTGTCAACTTTTTGAAAGAAATTCACTGCAGAATATAAGAACTCCTGGAAGAATTTAGTTATTTTCCCCCAATTTTTTTGCGGGGGTGGGGGGATCCCTGAGGGGAAGGAGAAGTGTGATTTGGAGTTGCCAGTGGGGTTAATTCCTTGGCTGTTCTGTCAGATGTTAGGTTCCAGGACAGATATTTTTGTATATATGAACAACTGTTTTTTTAATAACCTGCCAAGAAGCTATAATCTTTCCATTGCAGTCCCCCTGGGATTTAATTAGAATGGTTTTCCACAGCCTGACATGTTTATGGGGCATAGGTAAAGAGACAGTTCATAAAGCTGTCAATTTTCTGAGAAATTAAAGAAAAATTGGGCAGTTTAGTGCCTTGGCAATTCCATACTGCTGATACTAGCATTGCAAACAATGAAATCAAAGGCAACATAACGAGATACTGATGCATTACAGGTGGGGAGGGTTAAAAATTCTATACAAGGGCATTTGTCAATTTGAATGCATAAAGGGAGAGATATGGAAAACAAAATGTAAACTTGGGTAGCTTCACATTAGGCTCTTCAGGTTTCAACAGCACAAAGCTGAACAATAGTCTCTTCATTGCTTCAGCCATAGCTATAACGTTCCCTCACCTAGGGCAAGTTGGAAGGAATTAAACCTGTTACATTTCCTGTTACAAGGAAATAGGGTTGGTGTCTGAGACCAGTTGCTGTTGGTGTGTATGTTACTCATTTACTAGAATCTCAGGTGAATCTTGTGTTTTCTGACACAAGTAAAGAGTGTAAAACCCTTGACAGGAAACTATGAAATTCTGCTGCCTCTTCTTTTTGTAAATAAGGATGTTGAAGTGTTCAGCGTGGGTGGATATTTTGCCTCTTAAAAGGAGAGCAGAGGTAATGTCTAATTTTTATATTCAGGTTTGCATTGTTTGCTTATAACTGATACATGCCCAGGCTCCTCTCTAAAACATTTCCGTGCACAGTAGCCTGGAGAAGAACACACTAGGTACCATGTTATGCCCTCATTTACATTTTTGAAATCCTGATGACTTCAGTGGACCTGCATGTGTATAACTGAGAGTAAAATGTGTTACTTTAAATCTATACTGTCTTCAATACAAAATAGTATTGTATAGTGTAATAGGGTTATATTTGAAACCCTGCTTCCCTCTCCCCACACCAGGTTCTCTGCATCTGGTTTTTGCAGCTAGATACAGAACATGATTCTCCTCTCAGCCTTGTGTAGCACCTCGGTAACTTCACTGATGCCAATCGATTTAAAGTGATATAGAAACCAATGTGAGTAGAAATTCTCTCTTTATATAATAAGGTGAACGAAACCCCTGGAAACTAGGGGGGGATTTGACATCCTGAACTGAAACTGATGGTTCAGGTCCATCCTTGTATAAAATAGCTAAGAATAATACTGTATGTTGATATACAACCTTTTGTCCTGAAAGGTTCCAAACTTTTATAGAGACTAAGGACACAGTTCTACAACTGACTTCTTGTGGGTCGAAATTGGCATCAGTGCAGAGCTACAGTGAAGTTTATCTACAGATGGAGGCTTGTATGCAGGGATCTCTTCATCACTGAAGTGCAGCTACCTGAGAATCAAGTAGAGCAACACTTTTAACCACCACAGAGCAGCACTACACAAAATGCTAAGGGATAAGTGTGGAATACCACAACCAACAGAAACGGCAGGCGGAAAGTACATAGAAGAGGAAACTAGGGTAGAGAAGGCCTACTTGTATGAAATGGTGATTTGGAGATCATTGTGCCTCTTTGACTTTGTTCGATGCATATAAGTATTATAACAGTAATCTAAAGTAACCAGGTGAATATAAATAAGACGAGGAAGACTTTGTAGCACCTTAGAGACTAACCAGTTTATTTCAGCTTAAGCGTTCGTGAGCTATAGCCCACTTCATCGGATGCACAGAATGGAACAGAAGTAAGATGTATTTATATACACAGAAAGCAAAAAAAAAGTTATACATTAGCATACCAATTCTAAGAGGCTGTTTAATTTGGATGGGTCATTATCCTGCTGAAAATGGCCCATCCAAATTAAACAGCCTCTTAGAATTGGTATGCTAATGTACAACTTTTTTTTTCTTTCTGTGTATATAAATACATCTTACTTCTGTTCCATTCTGTGCATCCGATGAAGTGGGCTATAGCTCACGAAAGCTTATGCTGAAATAAACTAGTTAGTGTCTAAGGTGCTACAAAGTCTTCCTTGTCTTATTTACGGATACAGACTAACACGGCTGCTATTCTTAAACCAGGTGAATATAGTTTACTTTGTTTTTTAAAAAAACAGATAAATTCCTTCACAAGAGATTTAACAATGGGGTAAGTATAAAAGTTTTATCATAGACTACTTTGTGCATTAGAACCCAACCAATTCTGCTATTCTTGCCTGCTGCCCATTCTGTAATTTGTTTGCAATGTTTATCTGGAAAGTTATCAGATACCAGTGGCAAAGAGATCTCTTGATAGTTTTTCCACTATTCCAAAAAGAGAAGGTAAGTTTTGACCAAGATTCAGTTTTAAAATTTAGGCTATCAATAACTGGAGGAATTTTGGGGCAGATCCTCAGCGGGTATAAATTGTCAGAGCTCCATATAAGTGTTAGTGGAAGATCTAGCCCGTTGATCATATTGCCTGATCATATTGATTATATTGACCTTGATCTGCTACCAGTAATTAAGAACATGTCTATCCATTAAATTGATGTGGGAACTAATGCGAAAAGCATATTTTTCTCTCTCTATGCCATAGGATTTAAAGGGTCTCTGCATTTTTCCTTTAAGTTATGTGAAAGTCTGGCATTGACTAAGTTGATGGCTGCCTGTGACTATGGAGGATACAGTAACAACTAAAAACACCCGTATTTACTGTTATCTTGTCCTCCTTCCATTTATCTCCATTTATCTCTTTATTCACCTGGTGCATATTGTCAAAGTCTTTGATTGGGAGCTCTCTGGGGCAGGGACTGTGTCTGCTGTTTGTTTATACAGTGCCTAGTGCAATCATACATCGATCCTTGATTGGCGTCCTTAGACATTACCGCAATAACAATGATAATCTATAACAACTTTCTATGGATGCTTTTGTTTATCTGCACTACGTTTGTTCTCCCACCCTTTTCTCTCCCTCTGTCTTGCTCCTCTACTGTGTCTTCTCCTCTTTCTCGTATGTATTTATCTTCATTAAGATTTCTGCTCTTTTTTCCTTCACTGTTCAAGTCTCTTCTCTTCCCAGCTTTTAAAATTATAGTCATTACTCCTATAAAAGATATTGTAAGAAGCCATCAGATACAGAGTTTGTGTGATGTGTCTCTTATAAACCATAAATCACCTGAGGGAGAATACTTACTCAGCCCAGAACATCATATTTTTGTCTCTTGCAAGATTATTTAACTTCCTGTCTTTTTCTCATTTCTTTCTAAGTTCCTAACATACTTACTGGGTTTTTTTTTTTTCATATACCTATAAAATAAAACCTACCAACCCATCAGATCTAGTTATTGTTTTATATTCCAACATGTACATGATAAAAAGGGAAAATAAAAGTTTATGGGCAGAGAGAATAAAAAAAAAGAAAGGAATAGAAGTCTTGGAGAGTCTGCGCTATAGGTCAACAAAGTAATACAGAGACTGAGTGCAGATCAAAGAAACTTAAAAATTATTTGACAGCATTTGATTTAGAACAGGCATGCTGGTAAGTCTCCTGCAATAATTTATCCTACCTTTCACTCGGAGATTGCTGAGCTGTCTTGAAAGAATTCAGAGACTGCAGAGTGTGGCCACTCTTTTCATTTATGATTTCAGAAGATGAGATGCAATGTAATGTGTCAAGGTGTGATCCAGGTGTCACTCTATATAAGTACTGCTCGAGCTGATTTTTTCTTTAACAAATCACTGTGAAATGAATGCTCATGAAAAGAAACTCTTTCCTCTACACTCCATGAGTCTGATGGAAAAAAGTGTGGAACAGAAGAAGCACACACCCTAATTCTGCCTTCCTGAGATTCCTCTTTTCTACAGCTGTTCCTATCTCAGTCCTACCATTCAGCTCTGGTAGCAAGGCCTATTAAAATGTGCCATGGTTATTGGGCCAGGCAATATGCTAAGTTCAAGTTCAATGTCAGTTTAGCTTCTGATACATCCTCTATCTTGGGGGCCTGATTCTGATTGCACATGGGTTTTAGAGCAGTGCATCTCCATTGAGTACAGTTGAGTTAATCCTGATTTACACTGGAGAATCAGGCCCTGTGGTTCATTTGCTGCTCTGATAATGGGAGGAATCAGATGATCTAAAAGTCTCTTCTGTCACTACTATGATATAAATAATAATTAGCAGTATAAGACACTATTGAGTGAAGTTCTTTGGCCTGTGTTATGTAATAGATCAGACAAATCTATGAATATAATGCCTTTCAACAAGAAATTTCCCAAATATCATTGCCTGTTTTGAAATCATATATTAATTCGTTCTTAATTATTTAAATCATAGACTAAAATAAACCAAGACTTTCTCTTAGCTAGATTGAACTTTTCAGCCTCCACAGTAATGACATTTGGGGAGCAATGTTTAGGTTCTGCCTGGTGCTGGTCAGGGTCTCAGAGTAAAGCCAAGGCAATGTGACAATAATGACTGACAGGCTTGGCTACTGCCCACTGTATTTACCCTGAAAGCAAATGCTATATAATAAACTGTCCATTGCTTATACCCTAATTTTCTGTTTATGACAAGTGCTTCGTTGTATATTATTTCATCTGCCCGCAATGGGAACCTGTACACTTGACATTGTCTTGTTGGATGGCATCAAGCCCCTCTGCCATTTGTGTTTCTGTCTCTCTCCTCTTTAGGGCACAAAAGATGATACAAAATACATTTCATTTCTTTTAAATCAGTAACATAAAATTTCCTCTTGTAAGTGAATCTGGAGGACAAAGCAGACAAGAATTTCTTATCTATGGCCTATCCCCCGATAGTATATATTCAGCGTCAGAAACCATGCAGCATTCAGCCAACTACCAGCTTTAAAAAAATCACAGGTCAGGTCCCCCTGAACTCAGGAGATTAGCTTAAAAATCATGAGACTTTAAGAAATAATAGACTTGGGGTTCTTTTTATTCTGTTTCTGTTTTTCGGTTTTCAGGGCTCAGATTTTCAAGTTTTGTTCTGTAACAGCCAGGGTTAGAAACTTACTTTTGTTTTCTGTAGTGAAAGCTAGGATTCTCATGTGATAAGGTGACTCTAGGACCTGGGGCTTTAAGAAACACAGCAAATATTGCAAAACCAACTAGCAAAACAACTCAAGGTTGTCAGCAAGCACAATGCATGTCTAAACATGCTTCTTTGCATCCTTGGGAATGGCCAGTTGCTCTGTGGCAACAAGTCCAAATACAATACATGGGACCATTTATAGGATGTATGTTTTTGATTACGATAGATGCCCATTTTGGATGACCTGAAGTGTTCGATATGAATTCAACTAATTCAGCACAGACAGTGGGGGTGATAACTCTCCTGTTCACACAGATGTGAGCTCTTGAACAGATTGCAAGTGACAATGGAACTAAATTCACATCCAAAGTGTTTCAATTGTTTGTCATAAGAAAAGGTGTCAGATGTGTCAGATCAGCTCCTTACCATCCTGCCACATGTAGAAGAACATAATTTGTGGGGCAAAAGTCAGCAGAACTTGGTAATGTAGACAAAGCCTTAGGGTATGGTTACACTTACAAGATTATAGCGCTATTGGTTATAGCGATCCCCTTATACAGCAATATGAATAGCGCTATTGTATGTCCACACTGAGATGCTCCAGCGTTATAGCATGGCCACATTTGCGGCACTTAATACGGCATTAAGAGCAGCGCATTAGGGCATGTATCCCACAGTACACCTCTTCCTGATCTGGCGCAATGCCTTGTGGTAGGGGGGGCGTCACTTGTGGGGCATTCTGTATCCTGTTTCAACTACCCATGATGCTTTTTGGCATATCCCAGCAATCCCTGTGTTTCCTTCCACCTCCGGCGCCATCTTTCAAGGGTTTCAGCAAGGCGCGCTCCGTCTTCCATTGTCGTGTGCTGCAATGAATCCAGAACTGCTGAGGAACATGCTGATGACTGTCGCCAGCACACCTCTGTGTGCAGTGGAGTTAATCCTTGACATGCAGGATGACAGTGATGAGTCTGAAGACGAGATCGAAGCGGTGAATGCATTTGACACGAAGCTTCTTGTCTCATTAACGGACATGCTCACGGCTGTTGAACGCCGCTTCTGGGCACGGGAAACGAGCACTGAGTGGTGGGATCGCATCGTCATGCAAGTCTGGGATGACGAGCAGTGGCTGCAAAACTTTCGAATGAGAAAAGCCACTTTCATGGGACTGTGTGCTGAACTCGCCCCTGCCCTGCGGCGCAAGGACACCAGACTGAGAGCTGCCCTCCCGGTGGAGAAGCGGGTGGCTATCGCGATCTGGAAGCTGGCTACCCCAGACAGCTACCGATCGGTGGCCAACCAGTTTGGGGTTGGAAAGTCGACCGTTGGAGTTGTGCTGATGCAAGTGTGCAGGGCCATTAATCGCATCCTACTACGAAAAATTGTGACTCTGGATAACGTGCATGACATCGTGGCTGGCTTTGAAGAAATGGGTTTCCCTAACTGTGGAGGGGCGATAGATGGGACCCATATACCTATTCTGGCGCCCGCCCACCTAGCTGAGGAGTACGTTAACCGAAAGGGGTACTTCTCCATGGTTCTCCAGGCGCTTGTGGATCACCGTGGGCGTTTTACTGACATTAACGCTGGCTGGTCTGGAAAGGTGCATGACGCACGCATCTTCCGCAACACCGGCCTGTTCATGAAGCTGCAAGCCGGGACTTTTTTCCCAGACCAGAGGATCTCCGTGGGGGAAGTGGAAATGTCCATAGTGATTCTTGGTGACCCTGCTTACCCTTTAATGCCCTGGCTCATGAAACCCTACACAGGGAGCCTGGACAGCAGTCAGGAAAGGTTCAACTACAGGCTTAGCCGGTGTCGAATGACTGTGGAGTGTGCTTTTGGGCGTCTCAAGGCGCGCTGGCGCTGTTTTTATGGGAGGCTAGACTTGGCCGAGGGTAGTATCTTCGCGGTTATTTCCGCATGCTGTGCCCTACATAATCTTTGTGAGCGGAAGGGCGAAGGCTTCACTCAGGCATGGTCCTCGGAGGTTCAACGCCTGGAGGCCACATACGCCCAGCCAGAGAGCAGGGTTCTTGGAGGGGACCAGCGCGAGGCTGTTAGGGTCAGGGAAGCCTTGAGGGAGCATTTTGAGGCTGAAAGCCAGTTCTAAAGTGAGGTGCAGATGGAGGGAGGGAGGGAGGGAGGGAGGGAGCATTCTTTTAACAGGAACAGGCATTTGCTTTTCTGTAGCCTGTAATAATGTATGTACACTTAATAAAGAAACCCATTTATTAAGAAGACAATTCATTTATTGAACAGGTACTTTGGTTGCTGAAAGAAAATATTGTGATGCATGTGCGGGGGAAGCCAGGGGAGGTGCAATGGGGGTGTCATGGGGTCAGTCAGAGATCGGAATATGTCCGGGTCTCTGAGTCTCCAGTGCCCTCACAGTGGCCATGTCCCCCGCACCCCATTTGCGGAGGGCAGTAAGGCATGTTATTAGGGGTTGACTGCAGTGGATAATGGTCCGGGGTTTGGGGGTTGTTCGGTGAAGAGAGAGGGGTTGGAGGCAGCTGTGGATGGTGATAACCATTTGGCTGATGATAGTGGCCTGGAGGGTACTGAGGCAAAGAAGGGGAAGGGAATTGGGGCAAATGATAATTGGGGTGGTGGGTGCGGAGCTTCTCCTCCTGAAGGGTGACAATCCGCTGCATAGTCTGCAATTGAAGCTGCAGTAATGAGAGCAGCTTATCGGTGCTTTTCTGGTGGTGAATTGCATTCTCCTTCCGCGCCTTCTCCCTCAACTTGCTCTCATTCTCCCTCCACCTCTGTGCAACTCGATTCTCCGTTACAGCCTGTTGCATTACTTGCTGTACAAGATCCTCTTTGCTCCTTCGTGGCCGCTTCCTCAGTCGCCTGAGCCTCTCAGCTGTTGATAAGAGCGATGGCACAGGGGTGAAGGACGACCCTTCTAAAATAAAAAGATACATTTAACAGTGGTTCCCTTGTAAAGAGCAGACATGCCTATCATTCCCCCGCATTCCCCGTTTGCCTGTCCCGCAGACAGCACAGATACAGCAACGGAGCCCCTGCCATGGTGAGTGGACTCCAGAGGCAAGGGAAATGATTTTTTCCCTGCCCAAGAAAAGCTGTGCCGGGGGAGGGGGTGGAGAGTGCCGGTACGTTGCAGGAGCCACAGTGTGAGCAGCAGGCAGGGGGAAGGATTTCTTCCCTGCCCTGAAAAGCTGTGGCGGGGTGGGGGTGGGGGTGGAGTGCCGGGAAGTGGCAGGAGCCCTACTCTGAACACTGTTCCAACATTCTCCGTAGGTGTTTGTCCTGGAAGATATCTTGTTGCTTCGAGTCACTGAGGAGCAAAGGGAAGGGATTTTAATGAGACGCAGCTTCCACCCAGGGCCATATGCAGCTTGCCTATGTACAGCAATGCTCCCCCAACCCATTGTAGCACAGTGGCAGGGACTAGTGACCGTGACCGGGACGGGGACCACGCTGGCTCTCTTGGGAAACCTGCGCAGGCGCATTGCAAGTGCTCTTATTGAGACCTTTGAAGAGATTACTGATGATGGCTACCGCGATGTGATAGACTACATCAATGCTCTATTCCACATGTAGGCAAGCATGCAAGCATCCCTTTCCACCCCAAGCTGCCTGCCTTCTCCATAGAAAAGCAGCTTTACCTCCGCAATGCACTGCTGAGCTGGCCCCTGCAACCGCCGGACGCTGTGGCTGGCCGCCCTCCTCCTGGCTTTAGAGGAGAGCTCCTGGCTGCATGCCCCCTGCCCTCCTCCTGGCTTGAGAAGAGCTCCAGGTGGAATGCCCCCCCCATCCCTTTCCACCCCAAGCTGCCAGCCTTCCCCATAGAAAAGCAGCTTTACCTCCGCAATCTGCTGCTGAGCTGGCCCCTGCAACCGCCAGATGCTGTGGCTGGCTGCCCTCCTGGGTTGAGAAGAGCTCCTGGCTGCATGCGTCCAGGGACTCCTCCGTGCCCTGGGTCGCTGCCGCCTCGTCCTCATCCTCCTCCTCTTCTTCATCCTCCTGGTCTCCGTCCTCCTCCTCACCCCCCCTTCACTGGTGGGCTGGGAAGTGTCCGTGGTGGTCGATGGAGTGACCGTGGGATCACCACCAAGTATTGCATGCAGCTCCTTATAAAATCTGCAAGACCGGGGAGCGTGCCGCCAACTGCCACCACCATGAGGATGGCAGGGAAGTTGGCTGTAGATATGCCGACTTCAGCTACATTATTAATGCAGCTGAAATTGCGTATCTACAGCCGATCCTCCGCGCTAGTGAAGATCAGCCCTCTGAGAGGAGGGAGTTGGGAGGCTGGCAAACCCAGAGAGTGGGGGAGAGCCAAAAGGTAAGGAAGGGGCTCAGAGAAAAGGTAGCAAGGTTCAGGAAGGTGCAGGCCTTGGTTGCTGATTAGATGGTCCCTGAGCTGGAAACTGGAGTAGAGGGCAGGCCCAGGTTCGCCTGCCAGCCTCTGAAGAAGTGGTGCCACAGCGAATAGGAAGATTGCCAGAGACTGCTCATGTAGAAAGACTTAGACATCCCAGAAGGGGAAAACATGGATGGTGACCTGGCCAGAGGGCCGAGTCATGAAGAAGGAGCACCCAGAGTAGCAGAGAGAGAGAAAGAGAGGCAGTAAGGCAAGCCATGAGTTGCAGAAGGGGGCCTTGGACCTGGAAGAAACTAATTCCCAGAATGGCCAGGAGGAGGCACGTCTAGCAGTTGGTAAACCCAGTGATAATAGAGTTTAGCTTGTTTGTTTTGTTCTGTTAAAAGGTAAACTTTGGCTTTCACTCTCATATGTTACTATGGGCTTTATCAATGTGGTGTTTCTAATTTAAATCAGAGTTATAAACCTTAGATTTATAATTAATAAAGTAAATGTGCACTGAGTTAAAATAAGGGCTTCACCTTGGGAGCATGTGCATTTCATGCTACTTAGTTAAAATGTAATTTTAAATGTAGTACTTAGTGTTCTTCCTCTCTCATTTCTCTTTTGTAAATTGCAACCATCAGGCTCCACTAACTTCCATTTCATCGGCTTAGTTATAGAAATACATTTGTTGTATAGAAATTGAGCCTAATTTTTGGCCTGCCAACAAGGCAGAGGTGTCCAGCTCAGTGGCAAGCGATTCCTTGCTATCATGCTTGTCTTCCTTTGCTGTCTGCCTCCCTTCAGGGCTCATGCCATGACTTTCACTGTCGTGTGCTCACCTGTTGTTCTGCACCTTTTATTTCTGTATTTGTTTGCTTGACTTATTCCAGATCTTGGCTCTTTTTAATGTAGTTGCTGCAAATCACTGGTGATGCTAGAGGTCTCATTTAAGCCTACAGATACAGCCTGGAGGCCTGAAAGCATCAGATATTGACCCCATGAACATGGCTAAGTGCACCTTATAACAGCTTCTCAAACCAAGTAGCCCAAAACAGCTGGCAGTGCCATACCCTCAGATAATTTCCATGTCCTTTTTCATATTGACTAGGAATCATATTCCATTAGACTTTTGTGGAGCCTCCTTTATGTATTTAATTAACACTGAGATTAAAAGTGAACCTGACCTCAGAGAATGGTTCGTATCTTAAAGATTGGATGACACTCCCTATCTTGCAGATCCTCTAGATATATATACTAAATTCATAGTTTGCAGTCAAAATGACATTTTATTAAATGAAGGAGCCCACATAATCATTTGATTTAAACTTACTGCCCTGTTGATTGCAGAAGGAAAGTACATTATTCCTCCTAGTATACACAAATTTAGCTACATCCAGCTCAAATGAATGAAATTATTCTGTGTTTACCACTTGACAAGTGCTGCAGTGATGGTGGTGTGTCAGCAGCAACAACAGGTTGTGTGACTTTCATACTGGGAAAGGTTTCAAAGTCTAAAGCAGAAGATAAGGGGTATTTATGAGGAACAATGCAATAAAATAACCCATTTTTCAGTGGATCAGAGGAAGGGGCTCTGAACACAGTCTTCTGAGGAATTCAACTGCATATCAGTGAAGGTAAAGTGGATATAAGAAAAATGCCATGTGTATGGAAAACATTAGGAAAGGTCATATATTTCAAGAAAGAATATTGTTTACAAGGAGTGTTAATAGGTTTCAGGGGAAATGTTAATTTTTTTTTCCTGGCTGAAATAGCTACTGTAAGTTTTTAATGGTTAATCATTCATTCTTGAATTTTTATATTAAGCATTTCATATTACTTTATTGACTTAACTTTTATGCTCTTCTTCATTTTGACAGTAAAGAATGACCAGGCAATACTCTTTGAAAATTGGAGACCATTTGCAGCTGCTCTCTGCTGAGGAAAGTGAATAATAGGGTGCCCTCAAGGAATTTCAAAGGTATCACTCAACAGAAACTTTTGTGTCTGAAGAAAACTAGATCATTTTATCATGGTAGGCATACTGATATGTTTGCTTTAATAAAATGCCATATTTCTGCCTTTAATCTCTTGTCAACCAACTATTAAAACCCCAAAGTGTATGTGTGCAGCACATGTAAACACTTGTGGTTTTGAGGTTGCCACAGAATATAATAATAAGGTATGTAATTTGTGTTTTGTGAACATCCTTAAATAATTTATTGAGTAATGGAAAGAAGCAAAAAAGGGGTTTTTCCCTAGGTCAAGCCAGGAAATCGATTTAATTCAGTGACCCATGCAAATGACTTTAAATAAAATCACCTTCCTAACACTTCAGAGTACTTTGAAATGATAGCCTTTGAAATTATTTTTATATATTCCATGTAAATAGAGATTAGCAATTTACATATTAGGGTTACAAGATAATTATTTAAAAATCTATTGTGTGGACTTGATTATTTCCCCCCACAAACAGACCTCCATAATTTTGCACCTGCAATGAATTGTGGCTGCAGTGAATTGCTTTTTCAATTGTGTGCCCACAACTCATGTCTTTTCTTGGAAATTAGTTGACGGCTCAGAATTGTGCCCACAAAAATGGAGGCTTGATCTGAAAATCAAGACCAGCATTTTTTCCT